>CALYLW010000900.1:102176-348937 GCA_944989445.1 Ampullaceana balthica | reverse complement strand
TGTACAGCGCTGGACCTCATCATATGCAGGTGACAGATACCTTAACAGGTATCATCCCAGCCCACGCTACCCCAGATGTATGGCGCTGGACCTCATCATATGCAGGTGACAGATACCTTAACAGGTATCATCCCAGCCCACGCTACCCCAAGATGTATGGCGCTGGACCTCATCATATGCAGGTGACAGATACCTTAACAGGTATCATCCCAGCCCACGCTACTCCAAGATGTATGGCGCTGGACCTCATCATGTTCAACAGTACAGTCCTAGACAACAAAGCGTGACATTCCACGGAGCTATTAATTTCACAAAATAGAGATGGACTCGGAAGAGGGGGAGGGGGGCAGGGTGCCCGGACGTATCAACTTGTTCAGCCCCACCGCCCCCTCACACACACACACATTTGTGTTTTCTTTGTGTAAACTAACTCCTTGACCCTCAAATATGACCTTTACCTTCTAGGTCAGAGGAACAATGCTTAGAAGCGCAAGAACTTGGTCCGGCCATCTCCCGTTGTGTATAACATGTTCATCCAAGCGTGCACAGCTTGCTATCGGTGCCCTGCACCCAAATGACGGACGAAATCAGTTTTCATTGACAGCACAATTAATGGCGACTCAGTGCCGGCCATGACGACACATTCCCATTAGTTCCCTTTAATGGACACGTGGTGGTATCATAGACAGGGGAGGGGGGGACAATAGCGGGGACGGGGTGTCACTGGGTGTGTGATGAGAAACGATAAATGCACTATCTAAAGCAGTGCTTCTCAAAGTGGTGGTCCGCGGACCGGTGCCGGTCCGTGGGCCATCCGCTGCCGGTCCGCAGATGTTCTCAAAAAAAGGACAGAAAAAATTGTCAGTGCATGGAAAATAGTGCACCGGTGCCTGGTGCAATGGAAAAAATTCCTGCCGGTCCGCCATACTTAAAAGTTTGAGAAGCACTGATCTAAAGGACACTTGTCTTTGTGCGGGACTTATAGCCTGTATACCCAGGAATATAGCTGAGATGTAAAAAGTTTGTAGATATAGATATATATTTAAATACCGCCATTGACTCAATTCGAGGCATTGTTTATAAAATTATTATTGAAAGGATGTAATTTGAGAGGAACCCATTTTGTTTTATTATTGTTTGACTTATTTATTTGTAAAAAAAATGCTTTCATTTTTTTTTAGAAATGAAAGAAGTCTCCATCTAAATCAGTGGTTCCCAAAGTGGTCCGTACGGACCCCCAGGGGTCCGCGGGACCTTTCAGGGGGTCCGTGGAAAATAAAAATTGATTTGGGGGTCCCTGAACAACGCCAGGGGGTCCACGCAAGGCTTAAAAATCAAATAATAAAACTCATTAATTGTTTATTATTATTGAAATTAAAATAAAAAAATAATAAATAAAATAGTATGTGAATGCTTCTTCTACTAATTAAATACCATCTTAGGTGCTATCATTCATTGATACAATGTTGTTTTACGTAAAAAAAAGAATTAGAACTACATGTATTGTAATTCCCACATCTATAACCAATCAAAATACTTGGTTTGTTGAAATTTCAAGCTTGATGCAGATGAAATGCCGAATTCCTATAACTATAAGTAGAAATATACAAGTTTTTAACTTGAATCTACGATGGTTGCAGGGTTGTGTATTATTCGATGTGTTGGGAAGTTATATTTTTTTGAAATTGTATCCTATCATCAAATGTTTTCAATAGGGCTTTACTGTAGCATTCCATTGAAAACGTTAATAATTCTTAACAGTGGTCTGTTACAACAGATAAGAGAATGAGTAAGCCCAAGGCTGGATTTAGACTTGATGAGGCCCTAAGCAAATTTAAGGACCTTTTGAAGTCTAGATAATCTATAGCAGTGACATATATGAAAACAAACTTCCGGGGGCCCCCTAGAAGGCAGGGGCCCTAAGTTATAGCTTGTTAAGCAAATAGATAATTCCAGAACTGGGTGAGCCGAAGAAACAATGCCGACAATATGGTGTTAATGAATATTTGAAGTATGCCTAAACGTTTTTAAACAGATACGAAACGTGAAACGCTATTTACTCAATTAAAAAAATATTTGAGGTTAAAGCAATACGCATACACTTCAAATATTCCAAAAAAATCTTAGTGAAAGTTTGCATGGATCACTACATTATGTCATTAGAGCAGTTAATAAAATCAAAAGGAATGCCTTGATGAGAGATTATTTGCTCACTATGGTTAGGAAAATGAAGAAGAAGACTATAATGGAATTTTTATTCACACAGAAGTACGCTGGTTATCATCACGTACATATTTAAATAGATCTTATACTCTTTTTGATCATTGTCCAAATTCCTGGAAAACAAAGACAATTAGCATCACAATTAACTCCCAAAAAAATGACATATCCTTTATTAATGAATTGTTTACCCAACTTTAACAAAACTAATATGAAACTAAAACTACTACAAGGTAACCAATTAAATTTAATCAAAACTAAAAGCGTTATATATGAGTTTGTTGCAAATCTTTTTCTTTGCAAACAAAACTTAGGAACAAGAGAATGTTCTCAGTTTTCAAATCTTTTGAAATTGCCACATAGTTAAAGAATTGCTTGCTTACTGTCAAAACTTAACGGCTCTTCATGCAGACATTTTGTAGGCATTTACCACTAAAGGATATTTCCGACTGGCAGTTGAGCTCTTTAGCGCATGTACAAACTCAGATCCCAAACACAGATGAATACATACTAATACAGGAGCAGCTTATTGAAATATCCACAAATAAGGAACTTATACCACTGTTTGAACTAGGATACCACAAATTCTGGTTACAAAGTCAGATCCCAATTTTATATCATGCATTAAAGGTTATTGTACATAAGTTTTTTGACTGTTTTCCTGTTTTTCTATTTGGTAGAAAAAAGATTCAGTACAGTTATGAACCTCATCATAAAAAACAACACAACAACAAAAATAAAATAAAATAAACGACTAGAAATTGGTGCTCGTGAGGATTTTCGGTTCCTACACACAAACATTGACTCAGGCATAAATACACTCATAAAATCTCATCACGTTAATCCTAGTTTTAAAAAAAAATTAATCTTTAAAAAAGTGATAATTTTAATAAATACCGTACTTTTCATCAAAATGTTGCATTTGTAATTTTTTATACTATGCATTTATAAATTTTATTTTTTCTTTACTTGGGGGTCCGTGTGGAAATTTTGAGTATAAAAGGGGTCCGTGGGTCAAAAAAGTTTGGGAACCACTGATCTAAATAGAAGAAATATGTATACAAATTAATCTCATCGCCAAATGCTAATCAGCGGATCGCGTTAAAAAAGCTACTTGCCGTTATTTTGGACACCACGTGGTGTAATCTCAAGCCCAGATTCCCTCCCTTGTAGTCCCCACACCTTCCTCCATTCTCAAAAGTCTCTAACACTATCCGAAAATTACCCGGCGCATGACTTCTGCTGGCTTATTGAGCAATCTTGTCATCAGCATTCCCCAGGAGTGGCGGCCGTGTCCACTTGGTTACACTGGGCAATCACTGGACACTGTCGCCTGATTGGTAATCCGAGACGCGCATTTAGCCGCGCACAATACCGCACCGCGTCGCTGTGCGAGGACGGCTAAATGAACCCCCTACGAACGCATGTCCCATGAAAATGAAGAGAAATCGTTAACTGATCCCGAGATCACTGGAGCGAGAGCCCGGCAGAGATCCCGGTAAATTAATCCATGGATGCGAGCACAACCTTTAACACCGGGGAGGGGGGATTCCTCCCCAAGATAAAGAGGGTAAGCTGGACAATACTGGAATCTAGGGCACACTACGCTGGACAATGGCCGGTCATGCAGCTAGTCCTGAACAGCAAGAAATATAACTTCGCATCTGCTTTTTTTTTGTGTGTGTGTGTGTGAAATTATTGCTCGGATAAAGTCTCGCTATAGCAAGAGTTTATGTCTCCTTGCTAGCCAGATGCAGTGAGAGACGGTCACTGTTTATAGAGAAGTTATCTGGATATTGTTTCATGATAGCATTTATTATGTTGTAATACATGTTCTCATTAAAGTGAATCTGTTTCTTTAACTTCTCGACTTGAAGCGAAGTGTGTTGCTCCTTTCTCTCACCACACACCATTAGACGGAAGACCACACACACACGCGCGCGCGAAAACACCCTACACACACAGACACAAACACAAGCATATTAAGTTAATTAATATGAAATTATGCCTCGCAGTTAGCGGAATATTTAGTGGTTTGGACTGACATTAAGCAGGTCACGTGATAAGGTTCCAGGTTGCGATGCCTACATGTGACCTCGCTCGGTAGATAAGACAGATCTAAATTTATATATATGACGTCATTTAGTCGGTCATCCAAGACCGATTTTTCTTTTGCTATCGTTGACCAGGGCAGAGACATGACAAGTCTTTGGATACAGCAGTTTGTCACCAAGTGGAGGTAAATCCCGTTAGAGCGGGTGTATAGAGGATTACTCTGCCCTTAGCAGGGTTACGCACCACGAAAGCTCGCAGCTCATAGAGTACGCGCTGGTTATAGGGTGCGTGAGGACTGCGTAAATGTTCCCTTAAAGATATCTGACCGACGCCGCGCAGCAGTTTATATTTACTGCGCAGAAAATTTTGTAAAATATTGCACGAAAAATGGATGCTGAGCACCTTTGCACACTTGTCTTTTAAAATCCCTTATATTAACTTCGCGGCCGTCTCATCATCTCATGGGCGGGCGGAAAAACAAAAGTTAAAAATGACCCACTTCCCGTGATCCGATCGAGCTTAAATTTGATACATGGACCCGTCTCACCTAACAATGCATGGTATCAAAATTTCAGATCGATCGAACGTACCGTAATTAAATTAATGCATTTTTAGTTTATCCTTATATAACGTATGTAATTCAAATTCACTGTTTGTTATTGTTTTTTTTCCACGTGAAAGTTTGAGTTGACGCGTTGAAGCGACCCATCGAAGTACCGGGGTGCTTTTGTTTACATTTTACGTGTCGCGCTGAGCTCGGTCAAGCGAATCGGTGACCAGACTTCCCCCCCACCCCAAGGGCTATGAAGAAAGGTTGAGTTAAGACAGATTCAGTCTGTAAATGCTTGTCGCGTTTGAAAATAATCAATACTGTTAGTTATGACTCATATATAAGGGATTTATAGTCAAAAACTTTGTTTTTACGGGGTTGTTTTATTTGTTTTTTTACTTTGCACGTGAACCAACGAACATTCAAGGGAATGAAAATCGCTCTGCATGGGTGTGTGTTTTTGTTGTTTTTTTTTAAATAATATTTTTTATTTAATGTTTTCGTTGTAAAAATATTGATATACATTATTACATGACTTTTTATCCAGGTAAACGAAGGGCGTGTTTTCATTATAGGAGTGGTGGGCCGCAAAGGAAAACAAAAAGTATTTAGAATTCCTCTCTCAAAAGGTGAAATTATCTTTGGTAATGAAGAAGTCAAGATTGGACAAGAAATGTTCATGGTTTTGACCTTAAAGGCGGAGTGCTGACCTGCATGTAATCTTAATGTAAACAGATTATTACTGAAATAGACGGCCTGCGGCTAATTTCTGTGCACGTTAAAACGGATCAGGCGAGTGTGTACACAATAAAATCACGACAGAGTATTATGTAACGTAGCATCTCAATCTAGGGCGGAGTAAGGGGGATGCTGATCGGGCTAAAGCCAGGGGCCCCCAATGATTTAAGGGCCCCAAACTTATTATAATGTATTATTATACATATAATATAATATTGTAATGGGCCTGGTGGCTGGACCGGGCCCCAGGTGGAATTGCAGCAAGGAGCCCCATGCAATCATGATCCGTCCCTGATCTCAATATCAAGAAACAAGAATTTCTTTTTCACGAGAAGATTAAACAGAGATCCTGTAATTCGGCTCTCGATCAGTAAAATAAAACAAAAATATTACACATGGACATCGAAGCTCTATTTTAATCAGTTGACTCGTAGATGTTACCGCAGCTAAGGAAGTAATTTAATGAACCCCAGAGCAGCCGAGGAAGTAATTTAATGAACCCCAGAGCAGCTAAGGAAGTAATTTAATGAACCCCAGAGCAGCTAAGGAGGTAATTTAATGAACCCCAGAGCAGCTAAGGAAGTAATTTAATGATCCCCAGAGCAGCTAAGGAAGTAATTTAATGAACCCCAGAGCAGCTAAGGAAGTAATTTAATGAACCCCAGAGCAGCTAAGGAAGTAATTTAATGAACCCGAGCAGCTAAGGAAGTAATTTAATGAACCACAGAGCAGCTAAGGAAGTAATTTAATGAACCCCAGAGCAGCTAAGGAAGTAATTTAATGAACCACAGAGCAGCTAAGGAAGTAATTTAATGAACCACAGAGCAGCTAAGGAAATAATTTAATGAACACCCAGAGTAGCTAAGGAAGTAATTTAATGAACCCCAGACCAGCTAAGGAAGTAATTTAATGAACACCAGAGCAGCTAAGGAAGTAATTTAATGAACCCGAGCAGCTAAGGAAGTAATTTAATGAACCCGAGCAGCTAAGGAAGTAATTTAATGAACCCCAGAGCAGCTAAGGAAGTAATTTAATGAACCCGAGCAGCTAAGGAAGTAATTTAATGAACCACAGAGCAGCTAAGGAAGTAATTTAATGAACTCCAGAGCAGCTAAGGAAGTAATTTAATGAACCCCAGAGCAGCTAAGGAAGTAATTTAATGAACCCCAGAGCAGCTAAGGAAGTAATTTAATGAACTCCAGAGCAGCTAAGGAAGTAATTTAATGAACCCCAGAGCAGCTAAGGAAGTAATTTAATGAACCCGAGCAGCTAAGGAAGTAATTTAATGAACCCGAGCAGCTAAGGAAGTAATTTAATGAACTCCAGAGCAGCTAAGGAAGTAATTTAATGAACCCCAGAGCAGCTAAGGAAGTAATTTAATGAACCCCAGAGCAGCTAAGGAAGTAATTTAATGAACTCCAGAGCAGCTAAGGAAGTAATTTAATGAACCCGAGCAGCTAAGGAAGTAATTTAATGAACTCCAGAGCAGCTAAGGAAGTAATTTAATGAACCCCAGAGCAGCTAAGGAAGTAATTTAATGAACCCCAGAGCAGCTAAGGAAGTAATTTAATGAACCCCAGAGCAGCTAAGGAAGTAATTTAATGAACCCCAGAGCACCCACAAAGGCATCCACCTCTGGGATCATCTTCAGGAAAATTCCATCTTCATATATCCTTTTTTCAAAATTAGAATTTTTATATGTTCAGTAACCATCAAAAATACAGTAAAAACTCTCATTAAGAGCACCTCTCATAACGAGTTTTTCGCATAACAAGCAAAAAAAATTTTTTTGAAAAAGTTGCACCTTTAACGAGCGAGGATTCCCGTAACGAGTGACGCACTAACTAAAGGAAAGTCCCTTTTTCCTGGAAATTCATTTGTGAGCCGGCATTTCCGCCCGATGTATTATTCTGTGTTACTCGGTCTGTTACTGTATTGTTTCCGTATGTGATCAACTGTTTTTACAAATTTTGTATTCAGACAGTATTTGTCATTTCTTTATGTGCAAAGTGTAATAACCTGTGCTAAAATATCTTCGAAAAAAAAACACAAGAAGACAATCATAAGAGAGAGCAAAAAAAAACTGTTGAAATGAAACGTAAAACCATTGAAAAGCGAGAACAAGGTGGCTAATCTAGTGCGCAACTACAATCGGCAAACATCTACGATCTTATCCTATCTTATCTTATCTATACAGACGCTCCTTCTATGCAGAAGATTATTGCGTCCACAGACCATGACAGATGAGCTGTTGGCAAGCGATGCAGCGTTCACAGGCCACGCACGGCTTTGTGCGTTCCACGCATTACCCAGCCGCCTAACTAGCGTTAGGTACCCATTCGGAGCTGGGTGACTCAGGGACGTCCTAGGCCCCGGGAACAAATCCTTGCCTTCACATGGATTCAAACCCGTGACCATCGGTACGCCAGCACTATTCTCAAAACAATTTAGGAGATGGATGCTTCAAATGGAGTGTCAAAAATGTCTACGAAACGGTTACTACACATTTTCGTCACATTTTGAAGCGTCGGCAAAAACAAATGTCTTTGGACAGTTTTCTAGTTAAAAAGGAATAATTATTTGTCATCAATTCATATTTTTGTTTACGTTTTTGTTTTGTTTTTAAATCTAAATTGTATTCTAGTTGTTTTACTATTTAACAATTCATAAGTAATTTTATTTGAATAAATGTTAATTTTTTTGTTGTTGAAAAATTAGTATTTTTTCAGCATGGAACGGATTCTCGTATTTTACTTTGATTTGTATGGGAAACATTGTTTCGTATAACGAGTGTTTCGCTTAACGAGTAAGACTCTGGAAAGAATTAAACTCGTTATGAGAGGTTTTACTGTATTTAGTAAGTCCCTTAAGAGGAGCTTTTTTTCTAATCTCCCCGCCACAAACATGAAAACTATGCCATTTGGCCTTGTCATAATATGGCGAAAATCTATTAATAGAAATATATCGGCTATATATATCTAATTTTTTAGGACAAATTTCATAAAAAATGCAATAAAAGCTATGAGTTAATATGTAAATGTAGGTATATTGAGAAGGATGTATCTTCTCAGCTATTTGTTAATTCTTCTTTAATTTAAGACAGCTTAGTGGACTTGAAAAAGGAAAAAAAGTTTCGTAATTTTACAATGCTAACAATTTTGACAACATAGTGATTCGACTGTATTTATGCTTCAAAACTTTGTTCCGCTAAAATGTAATCTAAAGATAGATTATTACACATTGAGCTATGACGTTTCCCGGTTTTAGAAATGACAAACCCTATAGTAATAAGTGCCGCCGTAGTGAATGGCGTGAGACTTATTTGAAAGTAGCCCAGTACAAAGTAAATTACGATTGATTAAATATGTTTGAAAAATGTTCGTCTTATTTAAGAAGGTTACTCCTATGAGCAATATGAGTATTCGAAAAGTTGGTCAGATTTGAAGGCACGTTAATGGACCTCATAAGAGGAGTAAGATTCGTTTTTGTGCAAGGCTATTTTATCTCTGAATTATGAAATCTGGATTACGTCACTGGCAAAGTAACCCCACCCGGCGCCCTCAAACCTCATCCCCCCCCCCACTTCCCCTTAATTTCTTCATCTCACCATAGAATACTAAACATCCTAACTTGTTGAACTACCGGGGCAGTAAATCAAAACCTGGCGAGTGTTTAAACGGCAGAGTATTTTTTACACAGGTTTTCCTCACAAGAGTCTTCTTCTCCGTCCCACAACAAATTGAGCAGTGTTTAACTTCCCCTTTGCGCCAACCGCTTGCATTATCTCGGGGCCATGATAGGCTTGATGGGTGAGCGTTCCAACAAATAAGACCTGACTGTGCCTCTCCTGCATGGCTAACACAAGGTTAATTTGTTACACATTAATGTCTAAGCAAGTTTTATGCAGGTGTGTGTGCGGGGGTGGGGTGCGGTGGAGGTGGTTGTGTGGAGATGGTGGGGTGGGGTGGGTGGATGTGTGGGTGGAGTGGATGTGGGCTGGGGGGCGGAGGAGAGGGGGTGCGAGAAAGAGGGAAGAGGTATGGTGTGCTTTGGGTTTGTATAGTATAGAAATAAGGAGTGATAAACATTTACGATGTAGAGTGTAGGGAGAGGCGAGTAGCCAGGCCGCAGGAGACAAGAGGAGACTGTCAGAATTAAATGAGAGATTTCAGTTTAAAATAAACGTAGTCGTGTGAACATTGTGCTATACCCACTGTAGGTTAACAAAGCATTTTCCTACTTTCCGCCTTAACAGCAGACATCCCAAATGGAAACGTGTTTTGTCTTTGTCATTATTACATTGTTTTTATTTCTTTTATGTGAATCTGACACCAGTTCTTACACGTATACAATCAAAACCATTGCCTTGTACACGTACACAGAGACAAAAACGTTTCCTTGTACGCGTGCACAACCAAAACCGCTTCCTTGTAAAATACACGTACACAATTATAACAGTTTCCTTGTAAAAGTACACAATCAAAATCGTTGCCTTGTACACGTACACAATTTAAAAAAATCCTCTGTACGCATGCACAATCAAAGCCGTTTTCTCATACTGAAACATGTCTGACTACTCTCTCGTAATGATGTCAAACTAATTAGACTTAACCATTGGACTAAAACACTCTTTACTACGGTGCAAGGCATGATTTAAGTCAGGGCGTATTCCGAAAACGTTCCAAATGAAGTGTTGTGTATGACATTAATACTGACATATGGTCCCAGGGTGAATGAAAGTGAAGCTTTGAAAGTGACGGCGTTTGTTCTGTTGAAATATATCAAACATTTTCCTTTTCTCAAAGAAAGTTTGACCAATTTTCTGTACGAGTTGCACCGGGCTTCGGAAGAAATCTATTAATAGTAATATCCGGGTTTTTCCGATGGACCAATTTCAATAAGATATCAATAAAACTCCCGGATGGATTTATCTTATGAGATACTTCCAATTTGTAAGTGAACAACGTTTAAGTCAAATTATGGACTTTCTAAAGACAAAAACTTACTAAAAACTTTATGGTGGGAAAATTAATTTTGGAACATTTTGTTACAGTATTGTTGAAAAACATTGTTTTACGTATATCTTGTCTAAAAATAGTAAATTTACGAAATGAAATGAGTTATTACGTTTTCGTCTGGCCAGTGACACATCCTATTTTTAATTTAAAAATAAGAAAAACCCGTAAAAAACCAAGTTTTTGACTATAAATCCTTTATGTACGAGAAGAATTTAAAAGAATGTTCATTATAATACGCAGCGCCAGACCATCCAGAAATACAAAATTGCAGTTGTGTCGTAAAACATGTTTAATATAATGCGCACCGATCAGGAATATGTTTATAAAAAGAGCTGTCAATAAAATACGCACCTTATTGCGCGACAGAAAGGTTGTTCAATATAATACGCACCGCGACGCTCTATCTCAAAAAATAGCATGATACATAGGAATAAATAAAATAATCTAAAAAATCAATAATTTAATGACGGTACATGCGATCGATCTGAAATTTTGATACATTGTTTTTATCATCGGTACGAAACTGCCTGCAAAATTTCAGCTCGCTATCTTGCGAGCAAGTGGGTTAAAAATCGATCAAAAGTTTTGGCGACAAGCAAGCAATCAAGCAAGGTCGGTCGGTCGGTCGGCCGCAGACACCACGAGTTGATATAAAGGATTTAAAAAAAAGAAAAGTGCCCCACTCCACCCGGCATAGTAGTCCCTCGTTCCCAAATATATTGTTAAAAAGTCTAAATCCGAGTTAAATCATCCATGTGTTAGAAACATTGTTGGTCGAGGTCTTAATTATGTTTAACCTACGTTCTGTATCTAATTGTCAACTATACAGATTTTTAATGCCCAATAGATGGTTATAAGACTGACTTTTATAAAGTGACAAATTCTAAAATCTGATTTCCTATGTCTGTGTTTGGATAAAATGCGTCCATAATGGAGTTCTTGAAGTTGACCGGAAAAGGGAGGGGGTGTTGAAGTAATAATAAAAGTAAATTGATAATTTATATAAGTAAGAAAGTGTGTGTAGAGGTTAGCGATCACGGAAAGGGGTGAAGAACACATGGTGAGGAAAGATCATAGAGAGGGATCAAAATCACTGAGTGCGGAGAGATGGCGAAGATGGAGAGGGTAAGCTGACATAGAGCTAAGAACACATGGTGGGGAGAGATGGCGAAGATGGAGAGGGTAAGCAGACATAGAGCTAAGAACACATGGTGGGGAGAGATGGCGAAGATGGAGAGGGTAAGATGACATAGAGCTAAGAACAAATGGTGGGTAGAGATGACGAAGATGGAGAGGGTAAGCTAACATAGAGCTAAGAACACATGGGGGGGGGGAGAGATGACGAAGATGGAGAGGGTAAGATGACATAGAGCTAAGAACACGTGCGAGTGTGGCTTCAAACGTGATGGATTTTATTTGCATCGTATTGTTCATCAAGTCGTGGAGCTGGACCTATCCACGCTAAATTTAACTAACACCACCTATTCACTTAACAGTAACCGACTAATCAGCGGCCATATATACCCACCTAAACCTAACCCCAGACATCAGCGTTCACATATACCCACCTACACCTAACCCCAGACATCAGCGTTCACATATACCCACCTAAACCTAACCCCAGACATCAGCGTTCACATATACCCACCTACACCTAACCCCAGACATCAGCGTTCACATATACCCACCTAAACCTAACCCCAGACATCAGCGTTCACATATACCCACCTAAACCTAACTCCAGACATCAGCGCCCACAAATACCCACCTAACCCTAATTCCAGACATCAGAGACAATATATAACCACCTAAACCTAACTCCATACATCAGAGCCAATATATACCCTCCTAAACCTAACTCCAGACATCAGAGCCAATATATACCCATACCTAAACCTAACTCCAGACATCAGCGCCCACAAATACCCACCTAACCCTAATTCCAGACATCAGAGCCAATATATAACAACCTAAACCTAACTCCAGACATCAGAGCCAATATATACCCACCTAAACCTAACTCCAGACATCAGAGCCAATATATACCCACTTAAACCTAACTCCAGACATCAGAGCCAATATATACCCACCTAAACCTAACTCCAGACATCAGAGCCAATATATACCCACCTAAACCTAACTCCAGACATCAGAGCCAATATATACCCACCTACACCTAACTCTAGACATCAGAGCCAATATATACCCACCTAACCCTAACCCCAGACATCAGCCCCGCACCTACCCCCACATCCTTGGCGCCCTGTCCCCATGACCCCTTTACATTTTATTTCTCCCTCCCTTTCTCTCTCTCTGTCTTCAAGCTTTATCAAAGGGGGATAACTCCATAAAACACAGTCCCGAATCTAGTGAAAGAGCCAATTCATAGATTGAGCCTGCATGCGTTTTTTCTCATTAGCTAATGTTTACAAGTCTCCGACTCGCAAGCTCTCGGCGGGGATGGGTCACGAGTGAAAGGAACACGAGATAAACTTGTGCCTGTAGATAAGGGAGAATCAAAGGGCCAAAGGGTTGTAATTGTAGCTTGATACCCCGTCACTAATTTTTTTTTATTTTAGCGGGAAAGCAAGAGCGTTGGTGACCTTATCACCGTGAGAAGGTCAGAGGTCAACAAGTATCAGCTGTGAGGGAGTACCGAGGTCATAAACAAGAAGAGTAGGTCCGCCCCAAAACGTATGGTCTCCCTGCCCGCACACCCACCCCAGCCCCTTTTCCCCTCACTTTGTCCCGTCTTCCAATAATTTCTTAACTAACAAGCGCTACAACTGCCGTACAGAGGCGATGAGGGTGGGGAAGTTAAGTTTGGAAATGAAAACAGTTGGGTGGGGTGGAGTGGGGGGGGGGTTCGGGTGGGGATGGTTGCACGGGTAAAGACGACGGAAGTGAGGCCGGTTAACAAAGGGGGGGGGGACTAGAAATAACAGAGCCTTTGAGATTTCCCTCTTGTTGAGCCGAAGTTTACGATGGACCGCAGTAAGATAGCGATAAACTACCAGGGGCCTCTCATAGTCCGGCATTGAAATCTGCACCCGAGAAAATTTGTTTGATAAACTTGTTTATAAGCTAGGTATTTGAAGATGGGCCAAAGCAAGGCGGCCTTAGCCCCCGGCTGAGTAACATGGTTATCACTTTGACACTGTGGACTGTGGGGCCCTGCAACTTGCACTCGGTTCATAATTAGCAAACTAATGAAAGGATTTGATTGTGTGGCTAGTATACATGTATAAGTATAGCCAGGACTGAAGGTTTGATTGTGTGGCTAGTATACATGTATAAGTATAGCCAGGACTGAAGGTTTGATTGTGTGGCTAGTATACATGTATAAGTATAGCCAGGACTGAAGGTTTGATTGTGTGGCTAGTATACATGTATAAGTATAGCCAGGACTGTAGGTTTGATTGTGTGGCTAGTATACATGTATAAGTATAGCCAGGACTGAAGGTTTGATTGTGTGGCTAGTATACATGTATAAGTATAGCCAGGACTGAAGGTTTGATTGTGTGGCTAGTATACATGTATAAGTATAGCCAGGACTGAAGGTTTGATTGTGTGGCTAGTATACATGTATAAGTATAGCCAGGACTGAAGGTTTGATTGTGTGGCTAGTATACATGTATAAGTATAGCCAGGACTGAAGATTTGATTGTGTGGCTAGTATACATGTATAAGTATAGCCAGGACTGAAGGTTTGATTGTGTGGCTAGTATACATGTATAAGTATAGCCAGGACTGAAGGTTTGATTGTGTGGCTAGTATACATGTATAAGTATAGCCAGGACTGAAGGTTTGATTGTGTGGCTAGTATACATGTATAAGTATAGCCAGGACTGAAGGTTTGATTGTGTGGCTAGTATACATGTATAAGTATAGCCAGGACTGAAGGTTTGATTGTGTGGCTAGTATACATGTATAAGTATAGCCAGGACTGAAGGTTTGATTGTGTGGCTAGTATACATGTATAAGTATAGCCAGGACTGAAGCTTTGATTGTGTGGCTAGTGTACATGTATAAGTATAGCCAGGACTGAAGATTTGATTGTGTGGCTAGTATACATGTATAAGTATAGCCAGGACTGAAGGTTTGATTGTGTGGCTAGTATACATGTATAAGTATAGCCAGGACTGAAGATTTGATTGTGTGGCTAGTATACATGTATAAGTATAGCCAGGACTGAAGGTTCACCGTCTTCGTCTGTAATAGTGTTAAAACTTGGGATGTACCGGATTTCGGCTCACGCAAATCCGGAATTCCGGACATTTTTACAAATCTGTCTCCGGCTCTGACCGGATTTTACTTCGTAAATCCACCGAATCCGGCTCCGGCCAGATTTCCAAAAAATTGAATCCGGTACACCCTTATTTAAAACTGTTTAATCTGCCTTTTCGGAGGGTGTATTTTTAAATCCCAAACTGGTTGCGGTATTAGTGTTTTCTTATTTCACCTTAAATTTAGTAGCGGATTTTGTGTCCGAGATTTTACAAGATTGAAAACTACATTTAAAAATGGAAAACCTAATTGGAGTAAGATATATTAGGGTATGATATTTTAGAATAAGATATATTTGAGTGACATATATGGGGTTGAGATATGTATAGGATTCTGTGGGATAAATTCAAATTAGATATATTGGAGAAAGAGATATTGGAGTAATATATTTTGGAGCGAGATGTATTTCAAAGTTAAAGAAATGATGTGCCATTTAGAAAATAAAGACTTATGCTATAGAATTCTACATGCAGGTTGTCGTCGTTGTTATCGGTTTTTTGTTTTTAAAGAACAACCCAATAACTGGCTATATAAAGGCCATTCACCCCTAGAATTCTACATGCAGGTTGTCGTCGTTGTTATCGGTTTTTTGTTTTTAAAGAACAACCCAATAACTGGCTATATAAAGGCCATAAACAGCTGCATGTTTACCCGACTAGCAGTATAGTGCTGGCGTCACTGGCAATAAACAGCTGCATTGTTTACCCGACTAGCAGTATAGTGCTGGCGTCACTGGCAATAAACAGCTGCATTGTTTACCCGACTAGCAGTATAGTGCTGGCGTCACTGGCAATAAACAGCTGCATTGTTTACCCGACTAGCAGTATAGTGCTGGCGTCACTGGCAATAAACAGCTGCATTGTTTACCCGACTAGCAGTATAGTGCTGGCGTCACTGGCAATAAACAGCTGCATTGTTTACCCGACTAGCAGTATAGTGCTGGCGTCACTGGCAATAAACAGCTGCATTGTTTACCCGACTAGCAGTATAGTGCTGGCGTCACTGGCAATAAACAGCTGCATTGTTTACCCGACTAGCAGTATAGTGTTGGCGTCACTGGCAATAAACAGCTGCATTGTTTACCCGACTAGCAGTATAGTGTTGGCGTCACTGGCAATAAACAGCTGCATTGTTTACCCGACTAGCAGTATAGTGCTGGCGTCACTGGCAACAAACAGCTGCATTGTTTACCCGACTATCAGTATAGTGCTGGCGTCACTGGCAACAAACAGCTGCATTGTTTACCCGACTAGCAGTATAGTGCTGGCGTCACTGGCAATAAACAGCTGCATTGTTTACCCGACTAGCAGTATAGTGTTGGCGTCACTGGCAATAAACAGCTGCATTGTTTACCCGACTAGCAGTATAGTGTTGGCGTCACTGGCAATAAACAGCTGCATTGTTTACCCGACTAGCAGTATAGTGCTGGCGTCACTGGCAACAAACAGCTGCATTGTTTACCCGACTAGCAGTATAGTGCTGGCGTCACTGGCAACAAACAGCTGCATTGTTTACCCGACTAGCAGTATAGTGTGCGTCACTGCAAAAACAGCTGCATTGTTTACCCGACTAGCAGTATAGTGCTGGCGTCACTGGCAACAAACAGCTGCATTGTTTACCCGACTAGCAGTATAGTGTTGGCGTCACTGGCAATAAACAGCTGCATTGTTTACCCGACTAGCAGTATAGTGTTGGCGTCACTGGCAATAAACAGCTGCATTGTTTACCCGACTAGCAGTATAGTGCTGGCGTCACTGGCAATAAACAGCTGCATTGTTTACCCGACTAGCAGTATAGTGCTGGCGTCACTGGCAATAAACAGCTGCATTGTTTACCCGACTAGCAGTATAGTGTTGGCGTCACTGGCAATAAACAGCTGCATTGTTTATCCGACTAGCAGTATAGTGTTGGCGTCACTGGCAATAAACAGCTGCATTGTTTACCCGACTAGCAGTATAGTGCTGGCGTCACTGGCAACAAACAGCTGCATTGTTTACCCGACTAGCAGTATAGTGCTGGCGTCACTGGCAACAAACAGCTGCATTGTTTACCCGACTAGCAGTATAGTGCTGGCGTCACTGGCAACAAACAGCTGCATTGTTTACCCGACTAGCAGTATAGTGCTGGCGTCAGTGGCAACAAACAGCTGCATTGTTTACCCGACTAGCAGTATAGTGTTGGCGTCACTGGCAATAAACAGCTGCATTGTTTTACCCGACTAGCAGTATAGTGTTGGCGTCACTGGCAATAAACAGCTGCATTGTTTACCCGACTAGCAGTATAGTGCTGGCGTCACTGGCAATAAACAGCTGCATTGTTTACCCGACTAGCAGTATAGTGTTGGCGTCACTGGCAATAAACAGCTGCATTGTTTACCAGACTAGCAGTATAGTGTTGGCGTCACTGGCAATAAACAGCTGCATTGTTTACCCGACTAGCAGTATAGTGCTGGCGTCACTGGCAACAAACAGCTGCATTGTTTACCCGACTATCAGTATAGTGCTGGCGTCACTGGCAACAAACAGCTGCATTGTTTACCCGACTAGCAGTATAGTGCTGGCGTCACTGGCAACAAACAGCTGCATTGTTTACCCGACTAGCAGTATAGTGTTGGCGTCACTGGCAATAAACAGCTGCATTGTTTACCCGACTAGCAGTATAGTGCTGGCGTCACTGGCAACAAACAGCTGCATTGTTTACCCGACTAGCAGTATAGTGCTGGCGTCACTGGCAACAAACAGCTGCATTGTTTACCCGACTAGCAGTATAGTGCTGGCGTCACTGGCAACAAACAGCTGACAAAAGATATGAAAATGGTCACCACTAAAACCTTTTAAACCAATTTGATAGCATGACATCTCATTAGAGCTGATTCTTTTTAGAGACAGTGAATTCCCCTTTAGGTAGAATAGTTTTCATTAATATCAACGCTATCTTCTAGTCAAATAAACAAGATTATGACAGTTTGTATGAGAGCTATGAGAGAGAGAGAGAGAGAGAGAGAGAGAGAGAGAGAGAGAGAGAGAGAGAGAGAGAGAGAGAGAGAGAGAGAGAGAGAGAGAGAGAAAGAGAGAGACTATATATATCCTGTCTCTCTCTTTCTCTCTCTCTCTCTCTCTCTCTCTCTCTCTCTCTATATATATATATATATATATATATATATATCCTGAGATGGGGGAGAGATATACCCAACAAATATGTATAAAGGTATGAAATATAATTGGAAAACCAAAATAAAAAGAACACCAGTAACGGGGCTACACTCGAACTTAAAAAAAAAGCCTTCGTCGAATCGAGGCTCTATTTTCTCGATGACTTATAAGCCACAATCTCGAAAGAGCCCTGCGGACATAACTGAATCTTGAGCGAGTGGCGTTAAAAGCCTGGCCATTTAATCTGTCTCCCCCCACCCGTCCTTTCCCGGACTAAAATTAAGATTTATTTCATAACAGATTAGTTGATTCGTTTTGTTTTTCTTCTTTAAGTTACTGATCCTTATGATCTGTCCTCAGGCGGATGTAATTCTAACACTGATAAGACACTTACATCTCAAACCCGAGGCCCCGGATCTTTTTTTTCTCCCCCTCTTCTATTTCTTTGATTATTGTAAAACACAACATTAAAAGGTTACGTGTTTGTCCTCTTTCCTCTGTCACGGAGCACTTCGTATCGCTCGACCGCTCACCTCGCACCTGAAAAAAGGCCTTCGGGATGTAGTTCCGGTCCCGCGCAAGTTCATCTGTAACACAAGAAGTAATTTGTCCCCCGTCGGGGCGCTTGTGATTGCGTTCCTCGACAATGTGGACTCGGCTCGTACAAGGGAGCAGCGGGCCGTGATCGGACCACGGGCTATAGTTATTGTTTCGCGGTAATTGACATGCCAAAAGACCTCCGTGTGAAGCCGTGGTCGGTGCCAGAACTCGACTTGGAGTACCCTGTAAGCCGTGAACTAATCTCCGTCGACGCCTATGTTAACGGAAATGGTGGGATCACACCTCTGAAGCGGGTGGCAATAATGGCAGGACCGGGAGTGATCCGTGGGACCACTGTAGAAATGATCACGCGAGATTATAACGATATCATAACGAGATTATAAAGCCTAAATTCATCGCATCGTCAATTTACTATTAACATCTTGGAAGCTAAGGGAAAAAAATGAGTATCCACAAATAATCAATCGTAGTATTACTTGGACGATTTGTATGAATTGTCGGATACTTAGTAGGTCTCAAACAATAAAGCAATGTAGTCTTTGGATTCAATCTAAAATTCAAGAATGTTTTAAAGAATGGTTTGTCCAATTTATAAAATACAAACGGATTCGATTATCCTGACAACAAAAACAATATCCACTTCTCATAATTTTGATCACAAAATTGTAAGAAATCTATTTAAAATGAATCCATTAGATAGAGGGTTTCCATTTTATTCTGAGAATCCCTGATTATTTGTTAGCTGGACCTCTACCCTTGGGTGCGCCCTGAGGTCAGTGTAGGATTGAATGGGACAGGAACAGGACATGATTACATCAGGGTTCCCAGAGTTCTCTTGTTTCTACCTGGTTGGACTCCATGATAACATGTCTTTGCAATCAATGAGCGCAATTATATCTTGAGCTCGCGAGTGTAATTCAAGTGATTGAAGTTTATGGATTTTTTTCTTTCTTTTTTTACTGCGCCGCTCAATACAATATTGAAAAATTAAAATAGCCGAGAAGTGGACAGGATTTCTTCACACCGATGCAGCGATTAAAATCTGCAGGCAGAGTATCAACTCTATTAAACTTAAACTTTAAATCGGGTGACCTAAATCAGTTCTGACGTCATCACGTAGAACTCCACACAACAATCAACAGATATCTGGAGCAACACCTCGATGAGGTGACAGTGTACTAAATGACTTACTAGTCAACACAAGACTGTGAGTTCTCCCCCCCCCTTGATGCCTCGATGAGATGACAGTGTACTAAATGACCAAACAACTTACTAATCAACACAAGACTGTAAGTTCTCCCCCCTGATGCCTCGATGAGATGACAGTGTACTAAATGACCAAACGACTTACTAGTCAACACAAGACTGTGAGTTCTCCCCCCTGATGCCTCGATGACCCGCCTACCGCTTAGTTTGAGCTCGGGTTTGAGTACATCATGGTGTCTGTGTCCACATCCTTGGCTATATCCCCACACGTAAACATCACCGTTATCTGAAATAGTACAGAAGAACGTTTATGTTGTCTTTTTATATCAATGGGAAACTTTTGATCAAAATGTGTACATGCGAACCGATCCTTACTGTAATTGTAGGATCTTTGTGTGAGTGCCTAATTTAAAGAAGAGAACTATTAAATGCCACTGTATAATCATACAGTCTATGAACGAATTGTTGGATGTCATGTGGCATAATTAAACTTCTGATGAAAATTGTTGGATGTCATGTGGCATAATTAAACTTCTGATGAAAATTGTTTGATGCAATATCGATATAATCACACTGACAATGACAGAATTGTTAGATCGCATGTGATGCAAGCACTGCCTTAAGGGACATAACTAGTGTGATGCCATGTGATATAATCAAAATGTCATTGACAAATATTTTGGATGTCGTGCAATATTATCACATTGAAAATGTAGGGATTACCGACCTATGTTAAGATTACCGACCTATGTTAAGATTACCGACCTATGTTAAGATTACCGACCTATGTTAAGATTACCAACATATGTTAAGATTAGCGACCTATGTTAAGATTACCGACCTATGTTAAGATTACCGACCTATGTTAAGATTACCGACCTATGTTAAGCTGAAATATTTTAACAAATTGAAAAATAATGTGAAAACTCAACAGAAACTACATGGGTGTCAATGAGTGTGGGGCTGGCGTTGATGTATTTTAAAAACACCTGCGGTCAGCATTTGATGTCAGTTTCGGACCGGGGGTCAAAGTTGACAGGAATTTGGAGTTTAAAATTCAAATATTTTTAACGCTGTCACAAATGTAAAGTTAATACAGACGTGACGCCCTCCCCTCTCCGTCACTGACCAAGGGCCCATCTCTGGCCTATGGTACAAGATGCGCTAGAGCGTCAATGCACTATCCAATAAAATGCTATTTAAAGTATTTAGATATAACTTGTTTGTTATTTTATATAACAGAGCGGATAGAAAGCATGTAAAAATAATATTGGGGAAAATGACGGCAAGTGAATAGTGCGAAACTTGTTATAATTTTGTTGTTTGAGTGTGACGGTGCCAGTGGGATGTTCTCATTAATAGGCGAGTCATTTTATAGAATTTCATTATTTTGTTATTATCTAAAAAAAAGTGCACGATTGCCACGATATTGTGATAGACAATGACAATGGGAAGCGGATGTTTTCAAATTGTCCATGTCTTGACCAGCGGATAGCCCTAACATGTACACCATCAATACCATCCCCAGGCATTAAACAATCGGACATCAAGGTGTGAGAAAGGTTGGACAGGAAGGGCGACATGCGCTCTTAACCCTTGCAACCTATGACCTTCATATACCCTCCACGCACTCCCCTAGCAAAGCATAGGGGAAAAGTGCAGAAACGAATCTTCAATACGATATAGAAGCATGTCCATTGCTCAACAGGTGACCCTACCCACTGGGTCATGCTGGGTCGAGAAGGTCAAGCGATTCCAGGACAATGGTCAAGCGCATATTCCCACACTCTCGGACTGGACATGTGGTCAGCAGACTTGCAGTATTTAGTCCACTAGCGTTTTGTGGAATATGAAAATAGCATTAGGGGATATCCAGTAGCCACCACTTGGCCACGACTGTCTAAATGACCCCCGAGGGACGGGCTGTCGTTCCCAGTTAGTAGTTGTACATTACATTGTCATTTCTCTGTGGAATTAAACTTATTCTCAGTATCGAATTTCTTATTATCCAGAGTTTGTTCGATCTGTTACAATAGCAGAGAATTTAAGTACTTGTCCTCCACCAATTGAACACATACTTTGTTATTCATTTTATTGTAAGTCTTATCCGGAAATATTCTACTTCTGGTTGTTTAAGGACATCCAAGCATGGATCAACTACAACACTTATGTCTATAACAGGGTTTCTTGAATCGTACAAGTAATTAACATGATGGCCTCCTGTCTATCTGTCGTCTCACTAGATACAACCAAATATGAAAAGATGCTTTGGGAAAAGGGAATATGTCAAAATGTTGTGGGCTTAAGGTCCGTAATGTTAGAAGTTGAAGGCCTTTTGAGTCCTAGACTAAGCCCCAACACCCCCCAAAAAAAAATTGTTTAACATTTAAAAAAAATTATAATTTAAAAACAAATAAAATTTTGTATCCAATTCAACATGAAATGTGGAAACATAGTTGCAGAATACAATCTACATAATCGTCAATCTGTGACCAACGTTGTGTTTTCAATGTACTCTATTAACTTATGATCATTATTGGTGTTGGTCAGTCCATACATAACATTTCTTTTGTATACACTTTGTGCGCCCCTAACTGCTGCACCACGAAACCTAACCATTGTTTTCCATTGAAAGTGTTTGACACTAATGTGATTTCACAGAGACGTTCCTCGGACAAAATGTGATGTGTCGGGTTGGAGCTAGTATTCCTAGATTTCCAACAGCTCTGTATAACATAGTCAGTGTAGATCTATTGCTCCTTAGATTGCTCTGGTAAAAGTCCCTTCACTAGAGTCATTCTAACCTCTCTGTGTAAAACAGCTCGTATGTTGGGTGAAGGAAATATTAATAAAGTTCCTCCTATTCTACCGTTTCAGAACAAAATGTTGGCGTTTACAACTGTACATCCCAACATAAGATACACGAAATGTAAGAAAAGTCCTCATTTATTCTAATTTAGATCGGCGTCGAGATGTAAATTTTAACCTTTTCACCTTCCGTTTACGGGCAGTCTGTGAGTCTATTCCCCCCTCCCACTCCCAAACCCTGACCATTGGTCCGCTTAGCCACCTCCCTGGGCTTGATTTGTATCCGCTTGTCAAGACAGAAGGTGAATTAAAAGAGGACAAACAGGAAATGCGTAGAGAAGGCGTACCTGGAGCCGGCAGCATCCTGAGAACATTTCTGCGTGACGAGTCGACCCCGTGACCTTTTTTCGTCTGCACCGGCCTCGTCAATTGTTTGACGTCTGGGCTGGAAGTGACAGCGGCGGGCAAGGTGTAATACACCCGCTATTGTCAGGGCCCCGGCCTTAGCCTTCCATTTTGGCCCCATTTTCTTTTCATCCTTTTCCCCCCTCTGATTGCATTTGTCCGTCCGGCGGTGGTCGTCGGCCTGTGGGAGAAATTCCCCAGCCGGTCCGGAGTGAAATTAAAACGATCTGTGGAGTCGGGCAACTAAAGTGACGATTTCGATATAGTGTCTGCCGTTACTTCGCCTGCATATTATAGGGTGTTTCTGCTGTGTCCATAATCACGGGACTGTGGCTGCCTTTTTGTTTATCACAATTTTATACGTTTACAACTGTTGCATATGTTTTAATGAATTCATTTAAAATGTATCAAAATAAATATTTTAAATGGGGGGGGGGACTCTACTCCTGTTTTATACTCTCATTTGCGATTCGTGAGAGTGAAGGGGGAGGTCAGTAGTGCGAGGGTTGATGAAACGTCTGTGTGGGAGGATGGGTTTAAGTGCGAGAACTGGACAACAAAGCTAATTGTATGTGAAAGAGATCACAGGTAGTTCACCCGTGTCGTCATAGCGGATGGTGTAGCAGATGTTGCACTGTCGGCGGACCCTGCAGGAAATGACCTCACTTGACGCAACGCCTTAGGCGACCGGAAGTTAGGTGAGGGAGGAAGCGGTCGGATCGGTTACACAACAATTATTAGGGGGGTGGCTGTCGGGGTGCCGCAACGTGCCTGGAATTGAAACATCGCCTCGAGCTTTGGAAAGTTTGAAAAAGTTCAAGTCCTGGCCTTTTGAAATCCAACTTGTTGTTGCAGTTCACAGGGGAGCTTACCTCCGACCGGAAGCCATGTGACCAGCACGCTGGCCGGTGTCTTGGCCTGCTGGTATTGTGTAACGGACTGCCCGTGAAATGCGGTACATCCTGCCAATTCTTAGACCTGTCCACCCCCGTCCATTTTTGTTGATGACGATATCCGCGTAAAATTACGTGTGGGGGAATTTTCGTCACGAACTCTCGGGACCATTATCCATAAAATGTTAAAACCCAATTAGAATTCTGTTTAATTACAACATGTTAAGACTTTCTACAAAAATTAATTTTTTAATTTTAATTATTCTCGTGTGGATATGAGTCATCAAGGCAATGTTTACATCCTACTGACGACATATATTGATAACATAGACTGATAACATAGATTGATAACATAGATTGATAACATAGATTGATAACATAGACTGATAACATAGATTGATAACATAGATTGATAACATAGACTGATAACATAGACTGATAACATAGACTGATAACATAGACTGATAACATAGATTTATAACATAGACTGATAACATAGATTTGTAACATAGACTGATAACATAGACTGATAACATAGATTTTGAACAAGATGAACAATGATGTAGGAATCAGTTTAGATCAAGTATAAAAAGTGAATCACGTGGAATCAATTGACACAATCGTTTAGCCGATATAACCGCCGGGGACAATTCTAGTTTCAATAAGTGACAAAATAATATTTGCTGTTGACCAATTACAAAATTACAAATTAATTCTCCAAGTGCATACAAGTTTTCTAAAAGTTTTGTCATACACGTAAAATTCGATGACCAGGGGATGTTTGGAACAGTTACCTTACAATGTTACGTAAATGGAGTGTCTTTTTTCACAATGCAAGTTTTAACATATAGACTTTTCTACTCATTTCTATGTGGTGTTCATCATCTCCATATATATATATATATATATATATATATATATATATATATATATATATATATATATATATATATGTGTGTGTGTGTGTGTGTGCGTGTGTGTATCAGCCTGATTTTCAATTTTGTATTGTGATTCCCCGCTTATTTGCTGTTTAGCCCTCTCGCTTATGTAAAGCATCTCTTTAAGCGCTATTTTACTTGCCTAAGAATTTTTTTACTAGCGTATCAAGCGACAACAGTGTGCGGGGTTCGGAATGTCCGTGATCCTGACCCCTCGAGTCATTTATTCTGTCATTGCCTGACAGTGTTGTCTTTCAATTAGCCAATCGAGTTCTAAAAGTAATGGCCCTTTTCCAGAGGCGGATTCAACATTGTTTAAATTTGGGTATTAAAATAACAGTCATTATTTACGTATATGATAAAACGTGAGAAGATGACTTAAACACTATCCTTATGTGGTCCCCTTGGAAGATGTTTTGTTTCATGACCGTTTTGGACCGCCTTAACGCATTCATAAAATCGTGACAGAAATGTATTAGCATTGCCGTATGCCTTTCTCGCTGGATTCTCCCCTGGCAGCTTGCAAAACAATGCAGTCAAAAAATCAGATGCCTGGGGAGGGGAGGGGAGGGTAATGTGACTAATTGTTGGAATAGAGGGGGAACCCCCCCCACCCCACACATACAGGCACTGTTGTGACAAGTGCCTTCTTTACCCCTTGTGGTGGCCGCATGCCTGTCAGTCTTGCAGAGGTCAGGGGTCATCATGAAATTGGACAACAAATAAATCACGCAGTTTTTTTTTAAAATCTTAAATAAATACATCTCATATCAGAACTGCCTAGGGGCGGGTAGAGCACGACTAGGATTATCTGAACGGGTTATGTGTAAGGGCGTAGTATCGAGTGGTTCTGTATATTACTTACCTCAAGCGCCGGGAGAGCAAATTTTGTTTAGATAACTTGTATTATTAGAAAATATGATTAAATAATTGCAGAGGAGCGTTCATTCATTTAATGTAACGCTGTTAGCAGGGCATTGTCTTAGTTTATCATTCCGGAAGTCGTATGTACATCTGTCTCCAATCATGCAAAATATTCAGTGAGAAGGTGTGGCTTCAAAATGGTTCCTTTGTTGAAGTGGAACTCTTTAGTTCAATTAAAAAGTGTTTTTTTAAAGGGACACATAACATGAGAGCCTCTCACGGCCAACAAGTGAGTAGCTGGTCTTTGCGATATTCTAATCAGTGGTGGAAACAATATCTTAATATTAAAACGTCAAACCAAAACATAAAAGTATTTTTTTTAATAGTGAGACTGAATAAGGCTGCTGTGATTTTTATCTAACTTCACACGACAAAACAATTTGCAGCCGACCGGCTTGTATTCATAACTGCCGTTTTAATGACTTTGTTTTGTCTTGGGGTTCCGTGATTAGCAACTGGTTCCTAATTTTGATTATCCCCCCTTATCGGGCAGCCATCTTTACGGCCTCTCTTTAGTTTCTGGGATGCCCGGATTACCATGACATTGTGTGACCGCTTTGAACCAGCCTTCTATAGCTCCAACACCGAGGTTCTTATTTTTGCATTTTTTGTCACCGGATGAATGGATTCAGTTTTTTTAATAGTGGATTTGAATCTTTTCGCCCAAGCTTGTGTCAGACAGTTAGTCATGCAACATCTCCTTTGAAATTTTTTTAAAAATTTAGACAAAACCATTAAAGAGCCGTTGTCAATGATTTGGGACAAATAAAAACACTGACCCCATGGCTCTTCCGTCTAATTTAATTTTTTTTCTTTCTGGAATTACATGTTTGTGACGTCATTGTGGTGACAGGAGCCATGGACCTTCCAAGGAGTGTGAAATGTAAAAGTTGAAACTTGCAAGATATTCGATTACAAAAGCTTCAGAATATTTTTTTATGATGAATTATTAAAACATTGCCTCATAAAAATGCGATATCTCTAAAATATTGATACCATATAAATGCAACGACGGCGATACCATAAAACATGTTAGAATGTAGAGCAGGGTAGATGAAGCGTGTAATCTTGAATAATCTCCCTTGGCTTGCCGAAGCCGTTGAAAGACACGTCAATACAGCTGCACCAACGACAAGGTCGCATGGCCTGCTTCCGTGGCTTGCAGCACCGTATATTCTCTAAATTTAGTCGACGCAGATATTTCATAAGCTCCCGTAACAATCGCCGACACCCCGGTCCCATTCTGAGTGTTGAAAGGGCCGGGGCAGAGCCTGGCATTAGGGCACGGGGGCGACATGTTAGCGAGTGCGCCCCACAGAGTATGTGCGCTCTGGGTGAGCAGCACAAAGGTGACAACATAACGAAAATAGGTTTGCACCGATCCCATCTCCACCCAGCCCCCCACCCACCCACCATCCACCCACCTCACCTCCGAGGACCGCGGGTGGGCATCAAAGTGCGATCAACTGCATGGGGCAGGCGTGAAGTATGAGCGGGTACCGGACAGTGAAAGGGATGGAGGGGGGAACCGCAACGCATCGGGGCAAGCAGGGCCATGGGGAAAACCAGTGATGGAAATGTCGTGTAGGGAAAAGGTGAGCAAAACGATCAAAACAAACAGCCGTTGTCAATGAATGGGGACAAATCAAAACTGTGACCCCGAGGTCCTTAAGTCCATCGGGGATTTGAGCTCTCGACCGCTGCTCAACGGCCATCCCTAGCCCGTGGTGCAGGAAACAAAGCGGAACCCGAGCCCGCTAGTCAACAGATCAATGGGACCGCTCAATGAGACTATTGATACGGTTATTCTAGAAACTTATGGACATACACTAGGGACGTGGCTGTCAGAGCTATTGGAAAGATAGAAGGGGGAAAAAAGATATTTAAAAAAAATAGAACTCACAGTGAATTTTTTTATTTTTATTTTGTGAAGTGAACAATGCGAGAAGAGGCTAACGCTTAACTCGTTACGTTTGTTGATCTAGGACTGAAGGACCTAGAGGGCTGATAATAACGCGGTGATTAAATCAGGCTTGTGGTTAGGTCCCTGGTGGAGGGAGATGGACAAAAGGCGGAGAGGTGTGGGGCCCTGCAACATACCGACCCGCACCCCTGGGCACGGCCTTGTCTGGAGTTGAAATCAATGCCCCGACAAGACATTGTGAGCTTGATTGTGACACACAGAGAACAATGCCGTACTCACACGAGCAAGAGATCCTCCAGTATCGGTTGGCAACCCAGCGCAATTGTTTACTGCCCCCCCTCCCCCATATTTTTTATAGCATTTCAAACATTTTTTTCCCTTAATTTTTCCGCTCAAAATTTAAATTTTGTTTTTGTTTTTATTTTTGTTTTGTTCCAGTGTCATGGTCTTACACATGAACAGAAAGGATTACCCGTAAAGGCGGCCAATAAAGAGCGTCTGCATGTGGTGTGCGGGCTTCTGTTTCTGGCTGCTCGGAATGTCTTTTGTCTAGCCAGTCACGGCTGTTTAGGCTGTGGTACCCAGGGCGGGCCGACTTCCTTCTTTTCACTCCCACCCTCTCACTCCCCTCACCCCCTCTCCCGACTTATTAACGCTTCTGACTGTGTTTTTTCCCCCTTCCTTTTAATACAAAGGGCACAAAAAGTGAGGAAAGAGGGGAGGGGGCAACACACAATTTTATTGACGCTTCAGTGACTTTGATCTCTTCCAATTAGTCCATTCACCTCGCGACTTTTGGTGACTATACTTGACTCGGACTTCGATCCTGGTCACGCTCCTACCACTCCCCTGTCCTGTCACGTAGTAACTCGGTCAAACAGGCTGCAAACTGGGGATGCTTATTAGTGAGCAGACATGGCCTGGTTACACCATCATGTTCTGGAATATTCCACGGGTCTAAAGATCGACAAGGGCGAGTTTATTGACTGTGGTTTTAATTGTGGGCTCGAATGCCGTCTGGCGGGTGGTTCACGGGACTGATAGGATCACACCAGGCTGTCAAATATTACTTAGACCAATGATTTAATGAACCACGTCACCACAAGTGGCGTTCCCTCGGTTATTGGAATACAATGAGAACGGCCTATCAATGTGTTTGTATTCCACAAGTGCACTCCCCCTTCACACTCTCTTTCTGACGTCACGCTTGCATCCCTTTAACTGGTTTAATTTTGGAAATCGTCACATTGTCTTGGTACTGCATAGTACAAAGCTTGCCAAATTGCGGCTCTCGAGCCGCATGAAGCACTTCTGTTTTCACATTGCGGCTCGCGTACAATTTATGAAAAAATATATTACAAGGATGCTGGAAGATTTCAAAGTCAGGTATAAAGACACATAGTGCTTTACTATGGCTCTCAACAAGTTATTTAAATTTTAAAATGGCTCTCAGTTACTACCGATCTGCCCCCCCCCCGGCATAGAAAGTCAATGAAATTAGCGTCCCTTTTCTGGTTAGTGATCGAATTGATGTAAATATAAAAGGAAGAAGTGAATGAAGAGCTAAGAGTTAAAAGTTAACTTGATTGTAAGTTGAAAAGAAAAAAAAATTCAGGATAATTTGACTGCTATACGGGAGCGAGACATGGACCACTTATACATCCCAAGAGAGCAAGCTTAATAGCTTCCACTTGAGATGCCTGCGTCGCATCCTTGGTATTAAATGGCAAGACAAAGTGCCTAATACTGAGGTCTTAATGCGTGCCAATATTCAAAGAATGTTCTCAATCCTTAGTGAAAGATACCTGAGATGACTACGACATGTTAAAAGAATGAGCCCTGGCCGCATCCCCAAGGATCCCCTATATGGCATCGGGAAAGAGGAAGAGAGGTCGCCCACATCTGCGATTTAAAGATGTCTGCCAAATGGACATGAAAGCAGCCAGAATTCGCACAAGTGACTGGGGTCTAAGGCAGAAGACCGATCTACGTGGCGCACAGTTGTCAGAGAGGGTGTCATAGTTGCCGAGGAGCGAAGGATGGAGGAGGCTACAGACAGAAGAGCTAGGAGAAAGGCCAAAACATTTGGAAGCGTAGAACTCGTGTGTAAAAGCTGTGGTAAAGACTGTCACTCAAGGATATGACTGCACAGCCCCTCGAGGAAATGCAACCCAACTCAACGAGGAAATGCAACCCAACTCAACGGTGATGCACCATCGTCTCGCGAGACGGAAGGATGCCGATTATTATATAATTTTAATAAATATTTGAAAGAAAAAACAAAGAATTTGAAGAGTTTTAAAAAATCGATGAGGGCAAAATTGAACGTAAGTGCAAGAAAGAATGGTAAGATCACTTGAAGAAGCTTTGAAGAAATAGTTCGAGGCTACAAATGTATATCAATTTCCAAAGTCGGACAGTTATTGTTCTCTCTCCATCTTGCAGCTCCTGTCAATTTTTAAAGACTGTTGTTCAGCATAATTTTTTTTTGTTGAAAACTTGTCTCCATGGTGACAGGAGTAAGCAGGAGAAGATCGCATTTACGTGCAACAATGATTTAATCTGCTGAATGGCCCATTGTAGCTGAGTTGCCAGGTTTTCAAGGCTCAGGTGGACTTCAGCAAATATCATTTTAACGACCATCATCTCTACTTTATAGGGGGGGAAACTTCCCTATTTAGTCCAAAAAAAATCCCTAACACTAATCGTTGGTAAAAGATGACCACCTGACCACCGTGCTTGTACGGCCGACAGCGGAGACGGTCTGTTGGCAATCGAAGGGATAAGGGCTTAAGATTCCTGGGGACCGCTAAGACCAGATTTAGAGATGCTGGCATTACTCTGGAAGTGGTCACTTTACGATACAGTGAACGACACTCTGCCGAGTGGTCAACATAATAAGCTTGTGTCCAGTCGGTCATCTTCAGTGAGTTGTTAGAAGGGCTAAGCTGAGGTATTGATTTTTATTTGAGTGGCAGAGAGCCCATGTGAAAGTGAATGGCCAAGTAGCGTGTCACCAACATCTGGTCCCCACGACGTACACATACCCATATAATTGGGTGCACCGTCAGCAGCTCCAGCTATTCGGGGCCAATAGGAGTGTACGTACTTTATGGACAGGGTCAAAACTCAACGGAAACACAAATAAATCGTCCGCAAACAATATCTTCAATTCCCTTTATATAGGAATATCGTATTTTCTGGAGTCTTACTATCGGGACCCCCTTTGTTTGTTTTGTTTAGTCGAGGCATTATTGAAGAAGACATTTTTGATTGGGTATGTTGACTTGTTCGAATAGTCAGAGCTAAATTTTTAGAGCATATAAGCTGGAGCTAAATTGTCAAGTGCCATATTTCCAGAAACTATTTTTCCTCGAGAAGAATCAACATTACACGTATGAGTTGATAAACGAGCGTATGGAAGGAAATAGTTTCTAAAATAGTATCTAAACCTTACCCATTTTAAGAGGCCAAAACGTAAATTGCATAAACAGAACTGTCGACTAAGTATAACTAAGTTTTCTTGCACTCACCAGCTACTGCCAGGCTGTGATTGCTGCCAGATGATATGCTCACAACTCTACTGCCCAGGTCAACAAGTTTTGGTACTGCGGACTCACCTCGACCACCGTCACCTATTTGACCGTGCTCATTAGAGCTGAAAACAAACAATAAATGAGCCTGTTAAAGAGGTTTTGTTGTTGTTGGTACAGATTGAGGGCGTGTGTGTGTGTGGGGGGGGGGTGGACTGTCAACATTGGATGTAAGCGTGTACGTATAAGAATGTATAATTTATTAGTAAATGTACAAAAACTGAATCGTAACTCAAATTGAGCATGACCGATTAGTTTTGCATATGTTTGGAATGTTCTCTTCATATAACGATTTGAGAGTTCATATTGCTATTTAGATCTAACCTCGATTATAAGAAAACTAAAAAAAATAACGTCAGTATTATCTTGTTGATCATGATGTGCAATGGCCGAATTTCTCAAAATATTTGTCAAAGGTTATATCAAAGGAATTTTCAGTTTCATGTGTATATTTGAGGCGTCTTCCTGTGATTATTCAGTTTGACTGATGACTTTTTAATAGGTCAATCAATATTATTTTATAGCCCCTCTATGGCCTATACATTTTTAAAAACTCTTGATTAAATCCCTTATATTAACTTCGAAAACTTCGTCATTTCTTGGTCAGTCGGTCAGGCTGAAAAACAAAAGTAAAAAATGACACACTTCCCGTGATGCTATCGAGCTAAAATTTTGCACTAAGACTCGTGTTACCTAACAATGCATCGTAGCAAGATTTCAGATCGATCGAATGTACCGTATTTAAATTAATGCATTTTTAGTTTATCCTTATATAACTATATGTAGCGGACTGATATTCTTTACATTCACGTGTCACGCTGAGTTCAGTCCAGCCATCCGTGACCACCCCCCTCCGGGCCCCGTTTAACAGCAAAGGGAGTTAAGTCAGTTTCAGTTTGTAAATGTTTGTCGCGTTTGAACATGATCAATTCTTTTAGTTATGTCTCATATATAAGGGATTTATAGTCAAAAACTTAGTTTTTACGGGGTTGTTTTTTTTAATTTCTTTAAATAGCCACCATCTCCCACCCACACAAATAAGATAACATTAATAATTTAAAGAATGCTGGTTACAATGTGTGAGTGTTTTGGTTTTAAAATGCACTTGAAAAAATATCTTGTCAAGTACCGCGTTTTTGTCTTTGAGAAGAATTTTGTTTTAAAGCTCTTTCGTCGCAATTGTTGTTGTTGTTGCTGTTGTTCGTCCGTCGTGGTCGACGATGACCACTGTCATCATATTTGCTGGGCCGCCACATGTGTTCTCTGGTGGCTTATTAACCCTATTCTGGCACGAAAAAGGCGTCCGCATGACGGACAAGAGATGGATGCGGTCCCTTCAGGAGGGTTTTGGATACGGTCCTTTCTGGCTTGACGTTTTAACTTAGCAGCCTGTTGTCTATAATCCTCACAGACAGCTGCGCCATTCCATATCATAGAGCGCCAGTGGGCTTGGTTACTGGCTGCTGCTTCCCAGGAGTCATGTCCGATGTCGAAGGTCGCAATTATTAAACACACAAACATTCAAAGATAATTGAAAATTTTCATCGTTATTTGTATAAATAAATTATATTTCAAATAATTCGTTTTTAGAGTTCAAATATGTAATCCTGCTCCCAGGCTATGTATACTTACCCTACAGCAGCTACGGCACCAGACCTATACAGCAGTAAGGTGTGTTGGTCTCCACACGATACCTGTGACACGGGGTTATCAACAAGGTAACGGAAAAGTCCAGGCACTGTCTGGAACCAATGGAAAATATATATTTAGTTAAAGGAAACGTTGAGTGGAAAAGTTGGTCCACTCGTGTCAGAATTATTTGCTCCTTGTACAAAGAGGCGGCATGTTCGTTAAACTGTATAGTTTTTTTATATGGATGACACAATGTTTGGTGGTCGGCACTAGCCCTAAATATGCCGCTGAAAACAAGCCCTAGTTTGATTAAAAATACACATTGCATTTTTTTCTTATACCAATTTCCAATGACGTCATGTCATCCCTCTGATGTGTCATGTCATCCCTCGGATGTGCCATGTCATCCCTCTGATGTGTCATGTCATCCCTTGTCATGGGCGTCGCTAAGAATTTTTCCGGGGGGGGGCGTAGGGGCAAAAACGGTTTTTTTAATTTAAATGAAAATGCCATACAGGTTCAATTTTCATTAAATTCAAGTTAAGTATAACAGTAATTATTTTTATTGACATTGCCAGATATTTTTTACATGGAACGACACTCGCTAAAATAAATTTACTGACAAAATATGTTTAAAAAAAAGTATTATTCATCTGTTTTAATGTTCTTAGAAGATAAATAAATATTTTAAAGAAAATTGTATTTTTTATTTCGTTACTAGATGTTTGATTCCTATTTTGTTTGTTTTTAAGTGAGAAAATTTCATTTTACATCTTGCTGTGACAACACGGCAAGGAGGGTTCTAGATAAACAAAATGGATGTATCCTACTCCGATTATGTAGCTTCAAGGGCCGAAAAAAGCCTTAGAAATTAATAAGACTTACAAATTAGCGCTGTAATAGCTAAAATACAACATATAATAATGCATTTAATAAATTATAAACATAAGTTCTCACGAGAAAATTAAATTTTGCTGTGAAATAATATACCTGTAGAAACTGCATGATTACCAAAGATGGATATCAGAAATTTTTTTACAGGCTAAAAAAAAACAAAAAGTAGAGCAATCTCACGATTCCGAAATACCGTTATTAGAAGATTTTGGGGCGTCTGCAGCATATGATTTATCATTGCCATTGAGAAAAACAGTACAAGTTCAACAGCCAGACACAACTGAAGCAATTGTTTCTAACGTGATTGTCGCTGACACTTCATCATTTCCTAAGTTGGATTTTGGAAGGTATGTCTTGACACACGACCTGTCAAATGAGTTGAAATTGCAGCTGATTCGTGATAAAAGTATGATTTTAGAGCTGACAGTGATGGAAATAGAGTTTTTAGATATGCATGGTTATCAGACTATTCACCGTGGCTTGTATACTCACAAGTGTTAAAAGATGCCTTTTGCAAATATTGCGTGTTGTTTCCGCAAAATATAATTCGAGGAGTTCAGGGGGCATTTTTCATCAAACCATGCACAAAATATAAAGATTTCAACGAAGATGCACGTAGCCACATGCAAAGCACATGGCACAAAGGCTCTCATGAAGATGCAAGCAATTTTGTTGCATTATTGGAAGCCAAAGCAGTTTCCATAGATGAGCAGTTGAACTCATCATTTAGAAGATAAATTCAAGAAAATCGCAACAAACTGGGTCCCATCATTTCTACCATCCTATTTTGCGGGATGCATGATTTAGCACTTCGTGGAAAAGAATCAAATTTTGCTAATTTTTATGACCTTTCAGAGTTTCGCGTTGAATCTGGAGATGAAGTTCTTGGTAATCATTAGTCCATTGGTTCTTGTAATGCTAAGTATATCTCGGAAACTACGCAAAACACTATAATCGAAATTTGTGGGTCTCTCTTGCATGAAGACATTGTTCGTGAAGCAAATAATTCAGTTGCATTTTCTATACTTGCCGAAGAGACAACTGACATTTCAGGCATTGAGCAGATGTCACTTGGTGTTAGATTTGTCAAAGAACAAAATGGGAAAATGATGGTCACAGAAGAATTCCTGGGATATATTCCAATTGTCGATAGAACAGCTGAAGGTTTAACCAACACCATCATTAGAAATTCATTAGAATTTGGATTAGATATGACAAAGCTTGTTGGTCAAGGATACGACGGATGCTCTACAATGGCAGGTAATGAAGGAGGAGTCCAAGCAATAATTCGAAAAAATACCCAAAAGCAGCATTTGTACATTGCAGTTCACAAAAACTAAATCTTGTCGTGAACGATTTAAATAATGTGAATGCTGTACGAAACACAATAGGAACAATTAAGTCAATTATAGTGTTTTTCAGAGAAAGTAGTCAGCGAAGAAAACTAATTCCAAATGTCCCTTTGCTATGTGAAACTAGATGGACACATAAATATAAAAGCTTGCGGATTTTTACTGAAAATGTGAGCGAAATTGTTAAACAACTGGAATATTTAGAAGAATCTGGAAAAAGCAAGCAAGTTGCACATCAGTTACTTTGTGCTGTAAGAACTCCTACATTTGTTGTTTGTTTAGTTATTATACAAAAATATTCATCAAGGCTAGAAGCTGCAAAAATTGCAGTCAGTGCATTTAGATTTACTGGAAGACAAAATTACATTGAAGAATTGTTGACTATATACATTAGCTGTTGATCGACAGAATTGTGATGAGAGGTATAAGGACATTTTTAGAGTTACAAAAGGTGTTGCAGATGACATTGGTGTCGACATTCAACCTCGACGACAAGCTGGAAGACACATAAACAGGGAAAATCCAAAAGTTGATTTACCTGAAGATTATTTTAGAATAGCTGTTTTTTTAGCCTACCTTGATTCTATTATATCATCGCTGGAAACTCGTTTTTGTGTGGAAAATAAACCAGCATTTTCTCTTTTAGTTTTGCATCCCGTTTTGATGACAAAACTAGAAAGACTCGCATTTAAGGATCAAGCCAGGGCTATTGCTGAATATTACTTATTTGACAATTTGAGGAGGGTGAAATCTGGTATGATATATGGAAATGTAAAACAAATAAAGGGGAAAAAACCCGTAAAAATTCAAGTTTTTCACTATAAATAATTTATGTATGAGACGTAACTATATATATATAAAAGAATGTTCATTATAATACGCAGCGCATGACCATCCAAAAATACAAATTTGTAGTTGTGTCGTAAAACATGTTTAATATAATGCGCACCGATCAGGAATATGTTTATAAAAAGAGTTGTCAATAAAATACGCACCTTATTGCGCGACAGAAAGGTTGTTCAATATAATGCTTACCCTTACACTCTATCTCAAAAAATAGCATGATACATAGGAATAAATAAAATACTATAAAAAATCAATAATTGAATTACGGTACATGTGATCGATCTGAAATTTTGATGCATTGTTTTTATCATCGGTACAAAACTGCCTGAAAAATTTCAGCTCGCTAGCTTACGAGAAAGTGGGTTAAAAATTAATCTAAAGTTTTGGCGAGAATGGTACAAGGGTGCAAGCAAGCAGACACCACGTGTTAATATAAAGGATTTAAAAACAGAAACAATGACTCTATGCGAGGTTTTAGATGAAGCCAATGTTTTCCCTTTGATTAAGATGCCTTTTTTGACAGCATTGGCTCTTCCAGTAACAACATGTACAATCGAGAGATCATTTAGTCTCTAAGACGAGTAAAAACGTGGCTACGCTCAACAACTGGTGATGATCGTTTATCTGGTCTTTGTATGATGAGTAACAACAGAAAAAGAATAACTCAAAACAAGGAAAAAATTATAGAAAATGTTATCAATCGATTTGGACAAATACCAAGACGTTTACAATTTTTGTTCCAGGATAAATAGTTTAAAATTACAATATTTTTGCTGTATCATATCAGTGTAATTTATATTTGTATACTCTATTTTATTTGTTTAGTAACTGTATCGTAACTGTTCGACACTGAAACCATTATTTTAGAAATTACAAAAATTTAATCAGTTATACTTGCAGATATAATAAAAAAAAATTATGTTTGATATATGTACAATGTCTTCATTGCAATAAACTTTCAGGAAATTTAGTTCAGTTTTCTTGTAACAAACCATTATTTTAAAAATTACAAAAATGTAATCAGTTATACTTCCAGATATAATTCTTTTTTATATTTGAAATATGTACAATGTCTTCAATTTAATAAACTGTCAGGAAATTTAGTACAGTTTTATTGTAACATTTAATAACTTTATGACATTTTAATGATTTTTTTTTAAAATGAAAAGGGGGGGGGGCAAATGCCCCCCTTGCCTACGCCCATGCCCTTGATGTGTCATGTCATCCCTCTGATGTGTCATGTCATCCCTCTGATGTGTCATGTCATCCCTCTGACGTGTCATATCATCCCTCTGATGTGTCCTATCATCCCTCTGACGTGTCCTATCATCCCTCTGACGTGTCCTATCATCCCTCTGACGTGTCATGTCATCCCTCTGACGTGTCATATCATCCCTCTGATGTGTCCTATCATCCCTCTGACGTGTCCTATCATCCCTCTGATGTGTCCTATCATCCCTCTGATGTGTCGTATCATCCCTCTGACGTGTCATATCATCCCTCTGACGTGTCCTATCATCCCTCTGACGTGTCATATCATCCCTCTGATGTGCCCTATCATCCCTCTGATTACCCTATCATCCCTCTGACGTGTCCTATCATCCCTCTGACGTGTCCTATCATCCCTCTGACGTGTCCTATCATCCCTCTGACGTGTCCTATCATCCCTCTGACGTGTCCTATCATCCCTCTAACGTGTCCTATCATCCCTCTGACGTGTCCTATCATCCCTCTGACGTGTCCTATCATCCCTCTGACGTGTCCTATCATCCCATCTGACGTGTCCTATCATCCCTCTGATGTGCCCTATCATCCCTCTGATGTGTCATATCATCCCTCTGATGTGTCATATCATCCCTCTGATGTGCCCTATCATCCCTCTGATGTGTCATATCATCCCTCTGATGTGTCATATCATCCCTCTGATGTGTCATATCATCCCTCTGATGTGCCCTATCATCCCTCTGATGTGTCATATCATCCCTCTGATGTGTCATATCATCCCTCTGACGTGTCCTATCATCCCTCTGACGTGTCCTATCATCCCTCTGACGTGTCCTATCATCCCTCTGACGTGTCCTATTATCCCTCTGACGTGTCATATCATCCCTCTGATGTGCCCTATCATCCCTCTGACGTGTCCTATCATCCCTCTGACGTGTCCTATCATCCCTCTGACGTGTCCTATCATCCCTCTGACGTGTCCTATCATCCCTCTGACGTGTCCTATCATCCCTCTGACGTGTCCTATCATCCCTGTGACGTGTCCTATCATCCCTCTGACGTGTCCTATCATCCCTCTGACGTGTCCTATCATCCCTCTGACGTGTCCTATCATCCCTCTGACGTGTCCTATCATCCCTCTGACGTGTCCTATCATCCCTCTGACGTGTCCTATCATCCCTCTGATGTGCCCTATCATCCCTCTGATGTGTCATATCATCCCTCTGATGTGTCATATCATCCCTCTGATGTGCCCTATCATCCCTCTGATGTGTCATATCATCCCTCTGACGTGTCCTATCATCCCTCTGACGTGTCCTATCATCCCTCTGACGTGTCCTATCATCCCTCTGATGTGCCCTATCATCCCTCTGACGTGTCCCATCATCCCTCTGACGTGTCATATCATCCCTCTGACGTGTCCTATCATCCCTCTGACGTGTCCTATCATCCCTCTGACGTGTCCTATCATCCCTCTGACGTGTCCTATCATCCCTCTGATGTGTCCTATCATCCCTCTGACGTGTCCTATCATCCCTCTGACGTGTCCTATCATCCCTCTGACGTGTCCTATCATCCCTCTGACGTGTCCTATCATCCCTCTGACGTGTCCTATCATCCCTCTGACGTGTCCTATCATCCCTCTGACGTGTCCTATCATCCCTCTGATGTGCCCTATCATCCCTCTGATGTGTCATATCATCCCTCTGATGTGTCATATCATCCCTCTGATGTGCCCTATCATCCCTCTGATGTGTCATATCATCCCTCTGATGTGTCATATCATCCCTCTGACGTGTCCTATCATCCCTCTGACGTGTCCTATCATCCCTCTGACGTGTCCTATCATCCCTCTGATGTGCCCTATCATCCCTCTGACGTGTCCTATCATCCCTCGGACGTGTCATATCATCCCTCTGACGTGTCATATCATCCCTCTGACGTGTCCTATCATCCCTCTGACGTGTCCTATCATCCCTCTGACGTGTCCTATCATCCCTCTGATGTGCCCTATCATCCCTCTGACGTGTCCTATCATCCCTCTGACGGGTCCTATCATCCCTCTGACGTGTCCTATCATCCCTCTGACGTGTCCTATCATCCCTCTGACGTGTCCTATCATCCCTCTGACGTGTCCTATCATCCCTCTGACGTGTCCTATCATCCCTCTGACGTGTCCTATCATCCCTCTGACGTGTCCTATCATCCCTCTGACGTGTCATGTCATCCCTCTGACGTGTCCTATCATCCCTCTGACGTGTCCTATCATCCCTCTGACGTGTCCTATCATCCCTCTGACGTGTCATGCCTTTACTAATTGTTCCAGCCTTCCCCGTATTGTCTTATCTTATCTGTTTACAGACGCTCCTTCTATACAGAAGATTATTGCGTCCTACGCTTATCTATTATATGGTTTGTGTTTAGTCCTGCATTTTTATTAGAGATTTAAATGTTGATAAAGTGTTGGTTTTCCTGGATTCTTCAGGCAACCCATTCCACGCCCGAATTCCGGACGGGAAGAAGGAAAACTTGTATGTGTTTGTTCTTGCATACGGAATAAGAAAGGTGTTTTTATCCTTATGTCTATCTGAGGGTTGTATTAAGTTATCTTTGTGTTGTATTTCTAAATTAGAATTAATTGCTTTATGTATGATTACTACTTTGCTCTTGGTTCTTCTATCCTCTAGTGTTTCAAGGTTTAATGATTTAACTAATGGTGTTACTCTTGTCAGTTTCGAATATTCTCCAGTAATGAATCTGGCAGCTCTTTTTTGAATTTGTTCTAGTTTATCAATGTTTTCTTTGGTGGATGGGTCCCATACAGAAGATGCATATTCTAGTGCAGGTCTCACCAAAGTGAGGTAGCATTTTAGTTTTATATCTCTATTACATTTGTTAAAGTTCCTTTTTATAAAGCCTAAGGTTTTGTTTGATTTTTTAATAACTTCATTGACATGGGGATTCCATGATAGTTTCTCATTTATTAAGACTCCTAAGTATTTTGCGTCTTTAGTTTGGGTCAGTTCTTTTCCATGAATGTAATATTTTGAATTTATTTGTTTCTTTTTCTTTGTTACTCTTAACAGTTGACACTTTTCTGGATGGAAAGACATACTCCAGTTAGTTTCCCATTTTATCAATTCATCTAAGTCTTTTTGTAAAATTTTGCTATCTTGTTCTGATTTTATTGTTCTATAGATTATACAATCATCAGCAAATAGCCTAACTTTTGTACCTGTTGAGATGTTGTTGGGTAAATCATTTATATAAATTAAAAAGAGTAAGGGACCTAGCACAGTTCCTTGTGGAACTCCTGAGTTAACCTTTATTGGTGCAGATTTAGATCCATTAATTATTACAGTTTGCTCCCTGCCCAAAAGGAAGTCTTGGATCCAGTGATGTAAGGAACCTGAGATTCCAAAGTAGTTAAGTTTGTATTGTATTGTAAATAAAACCTTTCAACAATGTTTATTGGACTTCATCTCTTCTTCTGTTGAGATACAATTTCAGTTGGCCATCATTCTAACTATCAAGTTCTATTATCAACTAAATTTTAACTTCAATGTATTATTCATCTGATTTATTGTGATAACTGAAAGAGAAATAAATACATAACTTAGGGATTCATTTACTTAGAATGTTTGACACGCGGCATTTACGCCAAAGAATAGTAAATTTGTTGATACTCTATAATTTTAAGTTCACCTCTGTTTCCTGGTAAGTCTCTGTCTTAAATTCATTTCCCAACCTGGCGTGAAGGTAGTCCCTACAGGCGTAGACAAGGCCGTTATCCAACACTATCATTGTGTGGCGGCCACCACGGGACGCACTGACCACTGTCGCGTCATCTGGAGGTGGCGGTACTAGTGTTGGTCTCTCAATACACTTTTCATCGAAAAACTCTCCGCTGGGCAGTCTATTTGACATTAATAATAAAAGACAAACACGTTACGAATAATGTTTTAGAAATAGTTCATCTTTTTGTAATGGACGTTTCAGATGGAACATATATGAACATAGTATAGTTATGTATGCATGGATAGGTAGCTTGTGCAATAGATAATAGATATTATTGTTATAGTTATTATAGTTATTATTATTTATTAATTATTATCTGGACGTTTTAGATATAACATATAAATAAATACATAAATTTTAATATTTATATATGAAATTTATTTATTTAACCATACATATTTTAGAACAGCTATTAAACCAACACCTTTTTGTAATTCGTTTCAATAATAATTTAAATATCCAGTTAATGTATTTCACACTTCAGGAGAGAGCAATGAACTTCTCTCCCCTTACCATTTAAATTTCAAAAATGTATTCCCAATCTCAAACAAATATTCATAGTTCCGTATCAATAAAACGTGCACAATTATGTTGTCAAACATTCAAACCTTACATGCATCGATGTTTGATTTTTAATGGTGACATATGAATGTCAACGAAAAGTGAAAACAAAAAATCTATTTTGTGTTAGAAAACTGGTCGGAACTGTGACACAAGGTCGCGAATATCTTGAACTAATAAAAATGAAAAAGGGACTTCGGTGTCACTGTCATTTTTGTATAAACAATTTAAAAAAAATATTTTTTCAATTGCAATTGACTCTCCGGATGTCAAACTCACCTCCTACATTAAAATATGGGAACATAGCAATTTCTAAAGATGTATGGAAAATTTATGCAGCACACTCCCATAATGAACATAACAATATATGGTGGACGATATCCAATTATAAATGCGTGGCGTCCAATCTCGACCAATTAAGTTTTTCGAGGGGAAAAAAACAGTTCAAGAATAAATTTTATGTCTTAACATGGCATATTGTTATTGTATGTCTTAACACGGCATATTGTTATTGTATGTCTTAACATGGCATATTGTTATTGTATGTCTTAACATGGCATATTGTTATTGTATGTCTTAACCCGGCACATTGTTATTGTATGTCTTAACATGGCATATTGTTATTCTTCTAAAACTAAATTTAGTTATCATACATATTATATCTTAAAGTTAGATTATTTTTATATTCATTTTTCAGCCCTGATGTCAATAATAAAGGAATGGTATCATTTAAATAAAATTCATTATTTCAACCCAAAAATAATAATAATAATAATAATAATAAATTAGGAATCGGGGTTTTATAAAAGTCTTTTGATACAGATTGGAGCTTCTAATACAGGGACAAAAACTCTGCCTCCAAGATCTGATAGCTGGTCAAATACTCATTGAAGTACGCGCTCTCCCCCCTCCTCCCCACCCGAACCTTTAGCACTATCAAATCCCCCCGTGTTGATATATTATATATTTACAATCGTGGTGACCTGACATGATTTGAGTTTCTGGGGTTAAAGAATTTGAGATCGGTAAAACGTATCAAGATGAACGTGAGGATGGCTTGTAAATTAAAGCCTATATCAGACGTGACAATACCTTTGTTATGGTACGTTTTCATTTTAAAAGTGAATAACTTTTATCCAAGCCCTCCTCAACACCCTCCTTTCATTGCGTCAATCTCAACGGTTTCAATTATTAGGTTATTTCTCGCCCACTCTCAAATATGAAAGGCAATTACTAAAGGAACGAGGGAGGCCACGATCGATTCAATGGGCACAATGCAATCCTAATGTGATGTCATAAATTCAGCAAGTTTACATTTGCTTCCGAAATGTAATAACCTTTTGACATTTTCGTGTCATGTTTGTCCGCATAAAAAAAATCTCGTCATAGCTTGACCCCATCACTCCCCCTCCCGTTATCTGCACTCCAGCTCCCTCCCTTCCTCCCTCCCCCATTACCCAATCTTGAGTCGTGACCAGATTGTTAGGAAGTGCTATCTTGTTGATGTTGCTTGGTTTAGGATAGAAAAGCAACACTTAAAAATTATCAATCCACATAAAAATTACGAAACCAGAAATCCTGCACCCCCCCCCCTTTTTTTTTAAAATAAAAAATTCGCATTCTCAATACCTTTTTGCTTTCACTACTTGCGCCATTTCTTTCCCTTTTTCATTACGGTTTTCATTTCCAAACTCGGAGGATCCTCGTTGAATGCAGTTTTTTAGATTGCGCATGGCCTTTTAATTCTCGTGATGACAGGCAAGGCCGCGAGTTTCTGACACTCCCATATTAGAGAGTTAACCCACTGTCTCTCAGACCCAGCTTCTCGCGGATGATTGGGGTCGGAGGGGTGGGCTTTGACCCTTCTCCTCAGATTATTGCCCCTGTCTGCTTTGTTATGACCCATCCCCCCCCCCTCGCCCCGACCCAGCTGAAACCACTTCTTACGCTTCACCTAGTGTAATAACAAATAGAACCACCCTTCCTACGTCCTCGAGTAGTTCGCTCATCTTCCTCACTTTCTAGCAGTCTTCCTCGCCTTCTCTCGTGTACTTATAACCCCTTATATAACTAACAAGTTTAAAATTTTAAAGAAATTCTGCTTGATGGCAGATTTGGACAATAACTTGACGAATTTTAATCATAAATAATATAAAAGCCCAAGTCACTGACTGGCTGGATGTGGAACGCTGAGGAACGATGTACAACAGTCTATAGCAGTTAAAAATATCGTGTTAGCACTGTAAAAAATTATTATATGACGTCATTGTTTGATCTAATATTTAATACAAGGTGTGCATCAAAAGGTGTGCAAATTAATTACAAATTAAAGACGCGCTGTAAAAAATATATTATATGACGTCATTGCTTTAGCTTATATCTTAATTTTGGAAAAAGGGAACGATGTAAAAATAGGGTTTGAGGATTTATAATTATAAAATACTTTGTGTACAATTCAGGAAGTTTAATATTTTGTATTTATTAAACAAGGATAAGTTACTTGGGCTTTTGAAAAAGGTTGGCGCCGTAGGCGCCCTAAAAAAGTTGGCGCCGCAGGCGCCACGGCATAATCTAGTGTTCTTATATTTTGTAGGCATGAGATCCTGTACCTATATATTGTAACAGACTGTTATTTAAATTAAACTTGACTGAAAATTTTAACGGTGAATTTTCTTTCTCCAACGAGACAACCCGAGTAAAATTGCAGAAATCTTAAACCTTTGGTGCCAATCTTCTAGTACGAATCTCCCATTAAGTATCTTTATATTATAATACCCCACCACACGCATCCATACACTCTCTACCCCCCCCACACACACACACACATAACCGCACACCGCCCTACACACCACTCTTACTCATCCCGTTCACCCCTTGTATTTCTATCTTTTCCGTTATTTGCTGGCATCGCTTTGAGCAGAAGAGTGATGTTGCCGGCGATGAATATTTCCATGACTATCGATTCCCTCCTCCCCACCACCGCCCCACAGTCTGCAGTATCAGACGCCCAGACCACCCCGCCTTAATGCCTGTTTACATACCGGTAATGAATCCTCCATCACGACCCGGAGACTGACCGCTGTCCACAAATTGACCGGGGAGATCCCGCTCCAGATAAGGACGACGTGTAATGGTCCGGATTATAGCGCTAAATGTCCGTTGCGGGTCGGTGATATTTCGCTAATCTTCCTGGTACTCGACTTGTCCGGTCTGACTCGAGTTGTCCAGTCTGACATGCATCAACGTTTAAAACGAAAGTGAACACCAAGTTTTGACCATTACATTCGTAATGTTTTTGTATATTTATTGAAACAACGCTCCATCAGTGCTCACGAGCTCAATTGCTCTTTCAGCTTGTAATATATTTTTTAATTGCCCTTAAGGCAATAAATATGGCATTTTTAATTTTGATATTTTGGTCATCTTACATTGCTTTGAAGAAAAATTTAGAGAGATAAAATAGATGCAAATTGCAAAAACTTGTTGTTTTTTGTTATATGATGTTGGAGATTTATCAAATTGTTTGATACTTGTGTTGCTATATTTCATGTATCGTTTATTTTTTTTTAGTTTTTAGTTTTTAGTTTTTTATCGTGTAGTTTTTTTAAATATTTCTCATATTTAAGTGCAACATAAAATTTGCACAATAAGGATCAAACTTGTTTAAGTCAAGGAAGGGAATACAGAAATAAACAACTGACTCAACTGCGTGCATTTTGAGAGTTGAGTCTTGTGCTAATATTGTAATGTTTTAGTGATCGTAATCTCTACAGCTGTACAAGAAAGTAGCAGGCAAAATTCCGAAATTAACATCTACCAAATTTACATACACGTTCAAGACCACCATAGAACTTCATTTTGCTCGCCTTAACTCCCTTTACCAGCACGCCTATTACATACTGCTTAACAGCTATATATAATATAGCATAGGTACGTACTTAAAACTTAAATATTTGTAATGAATAGTTTATTTTAACATTTCCCTGCGCATGGAGATTTCTTTTGTTGTGAAGGTGTAATTTCAACGACCGCCATGGGAGAAGAAGAAAAAAAAAGCGACCAGCTCATATCAAGGCGCAAAAATAAAATAAAAAGCCGGGTCAGCCGGCCGGCAAGAGATCACGTCCGGCTCCTACGGCATCAATATCCAGAGCAATAATCCCTGCCCCACCCTGCCCCCGGGTTCACGGGATCCAATCGAGAAGTCGCGAGCTTTGACCAGAAAGACAAACGCCGTTTAATCTTCACCTAACCAATAAACCTGTCCAGACATTGCCTCCTGGCCTCCATCGAGTGGCCCCAGAAAAGAGCGGTTTCAGTGGAGGGTGTCCGGGGGAGACAGAGGAAGGCTCTCAAGACTTCACATCTCGCCAGCACACAAACTCATTTCATCATCATTCTGCTCACCCCTCGATTGTGTGTCTTGTCATCATAAAATATTTCCTCTGCGTCCCTTATAGATTCCGATTTTTTCCCCCTCTTCCTCCGCGAGAACAATTTCGCCCTCTACCCCCCTCGCCCAAACCTCGTTCTTTACAACACGTCCCATTATAAGCACGCTACTGCCCTGCTCTTTTACATTTCGGTGTCAAAGTTTTCCAGCGGAGAGGCGGTAACTGGGATTATTTTACGTTTGGCAATTATGGCCGGCATTAGGCAATGTTTACGGGGTTAAGGACACAACAAACTGACAAGAGGCAAAAAGGCCGAGGGTGAAATATGTTTGTCATAAGCGTCAAATATTTGGCTCGCCGTCTTCCTGTGACATTGTGTGGGAGCGATTGAACTTTCTATGAGAATAAAGGGATTTTAAAATACTGGCTCTCCTCATGCTCGTCATTCTTAGACTATTGCTTTAGAAAGAAAGAAAGAAAGAAAAAAGAAAGAAAGAAAGAAAGAAAGAAAGAAAGAAAAACAGAAAGAAAAACAGAAAGAAAAACAGAAAGAAAAACAGAAAGAAAAACACATGGAAAAACAGAAAGAGGGAAAAACATAGAGAAAGAAAAACAGAAAGAACGAAAGAAAAACAGAAAGAAAGAAAGAAAAACAGAAAGGAAAGAAAGAAAAACAGAAAGAACGAAAAGCAACAAAAAAAGAAAATCCGAAAGAAATAAAAACAAAGAAAGAAAAATAGAAAGAAAAAATATAGGAAGAAACAGAAATACACAAAGAATGGAAATGTATGAATATATGCCAACAACAGACATACTATATGGTAAACAGCGATCTGAGCATCCTCTAAATTTTTGTTTCTTCTCTCACGATGTCGTGGGTAAAAAAGAAAGTTAATCCTGTCACCATTTTGAAACATTCATTTGGACGCCTATCGACCGCCCTGCTCATCAAACCGCAAGATTCGAGGGGGAGTTGTGGCCCTTTGTCTTCTAAATTTACCCTCCTTTCTCGACCCACCCCCTTACAAATTTCAAAAATCGAACCCGACTGCTGAATGACGATCAGGGTGCCGTGGATATCACAAGAACGCCCCATCCCATAAAAAAAATGGTTTCGGCCAAAGACAATAGAATTTAACGGGAGATCCCGGAACAAATGAGGTCGTGTTTAAACACAAAAGTCGGTCCAGGGGCCAGCCCCGGGCAGAGATGTTTTATTAGAAAACAAGAGGGGCCGTGACACGTGGGTTTGTTTCTCTGGAGGAAATTGATAATTGTTCCCGCCATTCCCACCCCTACCCATCAAAACATTGTGTTTAAAAAAAAATAATAATAGAAAAAAAACTAACTGTTTCAAGTTATATAAGCTTGATACAGTTGTAAATTGATACAAGTAAACCATTGCACTGTCATTTGTCACAACTTTCCAGCGGCCCTCAGAAACAGTAAAGCTTTGCATTAATGAAGTCGTTGTAATACTTACCCACCGCTTTAATACTTAGAGACAATTGTAATACTTACTGACCACTGTAATACATACTGACCACTGTAATATTTACCCACCGCTGTAATACTTAGTGACAACTGTAATACTTAGTGACAACTGTAATACTTACTGACCAATGTAATACATACTGACCACTGTAATACATACTGACCACTGTAATATTTACCCACCACTGTAATACTTAGTGACAACTGTAATACTTAGTGACAACTGTAATACTTAGTGACAACTGTAATACTTACTGACCACTGTAATATTTACTGACCACTGTAATACATACTGACCACTGTAATATTTACCCACCACTGTAATACTTAGTGACAACTGTAATACTTAGTGACAACTGTAATACTTAGTGACAACTGTAATACTTACTAACCACTGTAATACTTGCTGACCACTGTAATACTGAAACTGTAATATATACTGACCACTGTAATACTGACCACTGTAATACTTACTGACCGCTATAATACTTACTGACTGTTGTAATGCATACTGTAATACTGACCACTGTAATACTTGCTGACCACTGTAATACTGACAAGTGTAATACATACTGACCACTGTAATACTGACCACTGTAATACTGACCACTGTAATACTTACTGACCGCTATAATACTTACTGACTGTTGTAATGCATACTGTAATACTGACCACTGTTATACTTACTGTCCACTGCTGTTATTACTCCATAAAAATATTTTGTCATCAACTGAAAAACAAAATTAAGTTTGACAAATTTGTAACACAACTTCCATATGGAATACCTGTTTTAATGCAATTAGGTTGAAATGAATTTAGACAGTGAAGAATAAAGTATTTCTAATATTTACTGCTATATCAGATTAGAAAAACAGATTTAAAAAAATTAAAGTGGGCTTTTCAATCGCCGAGAAGAATATAAGCTCAACTTATTTGGCTTTAGATGTAAGAAATACACATAGTAATCAAAGTGTTACGACTTAAGATGGGTAAGGTCTACATATAGAGGCCAACGTGGCAAGATGGTTGAGGTTTATTTGTTGAATTTTTAAGATGGCAAGGCTTGGGCCTGAAAAGTTATGAAATTAGTTGTTATTTCAAGCAAAGTGTTGGAGATGAGTTTGATTTCAGAGCAAACTCAACTGATGACATCTTTCCCATAAAATTTATTTGCACTTTTCATTCGAGTAAATTTCAGGTACCACAAACCCTTAGATTATAACAGCACCCTGACCACCATCACAGGAAAGCGTAGAAATGGAGAATTAAATAAAAATATATTCTGTGTCGCTGCTAACCTAATTTCCATGCCTCTTTCAGGACTAAGCCGCACCGAAGCCCCCGCGAAGATCGGAGCAAGAACCCGCGCTCTGTCCTCGTGGAAGATAAGCTCAGCTTTGCTGCCTGCTCATGTTTTCTAATGTAATAAATGCTTGTGTCAGGAGAAGCCATGAACGGGCAGCAGAGAATAGTGAAACGCGGCATCACGCCAGGGATCAGAGACCAAAAATGAAAGATTATGACGGAATCTATGACACACATTCCATTTTAAAGGAGTGTTAATGGTTTTTTCACGAGATGCTGAATCTATGGCAATGGCGTCACGGTCAGAAAACTGGACTGGTCGGAACAAATGTTTCATAACTTATAACTTATCAGACAAGTTTCCAAAGACTGAAGTCAACGAAAGTAATAATATTTGGATTTTAAAGTAAACATATTATAGAGTTGAATCATGCACAATGTGTTACTTCTATATTTCTGTTGTTGGTAATACAGCAGCCAGTCAGTCAGTTTCATATATAAAACAATGCGGCCACTATAGTTGGCTGTATGCTTGAGAAGTTTTGGCTATGTATAGTCTAGAATTGGCATTCATAAGTGCCTCAAAAACCGTATTCGTTGTACGTAGAGGAGTGTAAGTTGGTGAAATATTTGGTGGTTGAATTGGTGAAGTCCCAAATATAAAATTTTGGCCATATACATGGTGGGTTACCTCGTTAAGATTGTATTTACCTTACACTTCAATGAATTGTTGCGATGGCTTGGAGACGAAGTTTCCCTGTTTTACTCTTTAAAAAATTAATTTATAATTCTTCCATCAAATACATGAAATACAAATACATAGATGGACAGATTGCAATGTGTTGACCCACCAGTGGAGTTTTGGCCCATGAACCAGAAGTAGAAGCCTTGTGAAACAAGATGTGTCCCTGACAGAGTTCACCCGAGCAGGTCCTGACCCCTAAAGATCCCCAGTGTATTATGTATTCTTATAGCTAAAATGATGTCAACGCTAGATGTATGGGCCTTGCCAGACCAGGGCGTGGACTCTCACCCCGCTGGGAAGGGAGGTAATTCCAAAGGAACAAAGTGTGACGATTGATTATCCCTGCGCGGTTAGCAGGACCGAGTGGTGGCATCGGCAGGCCGGAAAAGGAAGGTGGGGGTGAGGGGCATTCATAATACTCGTGGTCTTGGCCAGCATAGCCCCCCGCCCCCCCCCCATGACGAGAAGTGCCAACCCTTGTTACCCCCCTGCCCCCACCTTAGCCTTGGCTCACATAAATCTCCCCTCGTCTTAGCTCGGTAACGGAGATGTCAGCAGCTCGTGGCCGAGCAGAGATGTATCGATACGGTCTATAGAAGAAATCGTCGGGAAGAATTATTGGAGTAATCATGGGCTGATATTATGTCTTTAAGTTACCAGCAAACAATAGACTCGCACTTTGGGGGGAATGTTTAAAAAAAATAAGAATGCAGCAGATACTGCCTGTAAGTCCGGAAAACCGGACGTCGCGTAAACCTAAGATGTCCCCAGATATCCAAAAAGGATGCCCTTGTCAGGAATCAAGAGTTGAATTTAAACAAGAACAATGACTTGAATTTTATTCTAATGTTTCATCCCAAAACAAAACAAATAACTAACATTCTGAAACAAACATACACAATTACAAAGATTTTTACAAGGGAGTCAAGAACTCTTTCCAGACAATGCACAGTGACGTTTTATTTGATTATCAAATTATTAATCTTGTTATTTAAAAGAATATGTTATCATCATGTTCTTATTGTCTGGTGGATTCGCTCAATAAGGGCTTCCTGTGATTTAGAATGGCATACGCTCGATAAGCAGTTCGCAACGTTCAATTGGTTCATCGCTATACGCTTGTTTGATAAATTTACAGGACTTACGTTGGCTTCTTGAATGGCTCGGCTTGCAGACTATGGAAGATCCAACAAAGTAAACAAAGAAAAAACGTTTGTTAAGTCTTTCATGGTGTTTTGATAAATAGAAGCGCACAGATATGCTTCTGAAACATTGTCACACACATGATAGTCTGCGTGTATTGATGACCTCAGACCATCTTTGGCAGATGTTTAAGAATTTAAGGGAGTATATTGCCACACGATGGAATAGATATTCAAGCTTTGACTTGGTTTGAAGTAGTCTATATTATATATGTTGTCTTCTATTTTTATTTGTTTACTTTGTTCTTTTTTTTTAAATGTATTTCTTTCAAAGCAGCATGAACTTGATCTGCAGTTGGCCCTAGAGTGGTGGGTCATGACCATAGTTCAAAATGTCTTTTCTAAATAACTAGTTGATGAAATGCCTTCCATCAGTGTCTGGAGTTCGTAATTGAACTATGAAAAATTAATCTTGTAGTAACAGCAGGAAGGAACTCGTTCTAGTGCATCTCACACGAAAGTTTTGTCTTGATATCTTCTGTTCTTTGATAAAGCGCGTCCCATTCGGTGTATATTTAAAATCCCTTATATTAACTTCACCGCCGTCTCTCTCTCTGTCTGTTGTCATCTCGTCATCTCTGTCGTGTTCTATGTCGTTCGCGTTCGGAAGGAAAAGCAAAAGTAAAAAATGACACTCTTCCCGTGATGCTATCGAGCTGAAATTTGGCACATAGACTTGTTTCACCTAACAATGCGTCTTATCAAAATTTCAGGTCGATCGAACATACTGTAATTAAATTAATGCATTTTTAGTTTATCTCTATATAACATATGTTATTCAAATTCACGGTTTGTTATTGTTTTTCTTTCACGTGCCAATTGAGTTGACGTGTTGACGCCACCCGTCGATGTCCACACCCCTTCTCTTCCCTTCCCCCGGTTTTAAAGCCAGGGGATATCACTCGGTGTCAGTCTGTAAATGTTTGTCGCGTCTGAACGTAATCAATACTTTTAGTTATGTCTCATATATAAGGGATTTATAGTCAAAAACTTTGTTTTTACGGGGTTGTTTAATTTATTATTTAACTCCTCTTGTAGCGTGCGAATACCGAGTGTAACTTATTTTTCTTTCGTTTGAACCCTCTTTAGGAGATTCCCTTTTTTTTGAGTTCATAAGTCAGTAACGATGTCTTCAGTTCTCAGCTATACCAACCCAACACAAGCTAAGTAATTTCCTAGCAATGAAATGCCAATCTCTTGCTTCCATAATACTGACCAAAAAATTCCTAACAGTTATTCCTAAAATTTTGCAAAATAATGGCCAATATTTTTTAAGGGATTAATTCTGCAAATTTTAATCGTATTGTAACTCTAACTTCTGGGAGGAATCGATCTAATATCAAATAATATCAATTCTATTGTAGTTAAAAATAATCTTCATTGATTCTTAGTTTATCCTTAGGCCTTTTATCTTGCATATCTTTTTGCCTTCGAGCATCTAGTTGAGATATGGTTCTTTCCCCCGCTTTCTTCTCTGTTGCTCAAATGTGTGCGTTGAGTTCTTTCCCCCGCTTTCTTCTCTGTTGCTCAAATGTGTGCGTTGAGTTCTTTCCCCCGCTTTCTTCTCTGTTCCTCAAATGTGTGCGTTGAGTTCTTTCCCCCGATTTCTTCTCTGTTGCTCAAATGTGTGCGTTGAGTTCTATTTGTTGTAGCCGCCGTCTTTCTTTTCTCTGTGTAACGTCTATGATTCCATTGGTTGAGCTGTTATCTGAGCTCTAGGCTGGGCAACTGAGATAAAAACAGGTGTTCATAAGACAGAATGGACGATGTTTAAATCTCTATACAATCTTCTGATAAGCAGAATAAGTCTGTCTAGATCTTCTGATAAGCAGAATAAGTCTGTCTAGATCTTCTGATAAGCAGAATAAGTCTGTCTAGATCTTCTGATAAGCAGAATAAGTCTGTCTAGATCTTCTGATAAGCAGAATAAGTCTGTCTAGATCTTCTGATAAGCAGAATAAGTCTGTCTAGATCTTCTGATAAGCAGAATAAGTCTGTCTAGATCTTCTGATATGCAGAATAAGTCTGTCTAGATCTTCTGATAAGCACAGAATAAGTCTGTATAGATCTTCTGATAAGCAGAATAAGTCTGTCTAGATCTTCTGATAAGCACAAAATAAGTCTGTCTAGATCTTCTGATAAGCACAGAATAAGTCTGTCTAGATCTTCTGATAAGCAGAATAAGTCTGTCTAGATCTTCTGATAAGCAGAATAAGTCTGTCTAGTCCAGTCTAGACCAAAACAATTTCAAACTTGAAAAATACTTTCTACTGAAAACATTTTCAACACCATTTACTAATTGGCTATCATAAATCGTAGTTGCCGAAACAATTTTGGGACTGGAGGAAGATAATTGGATCATTCAACTGGTATGCAGCCAACATTTTTTCATCATTTCATAATCACATATTTTTTAATATTAAAAATTTACTAACTCAACTGTTTTACACAGCTTTACATCAGACCATATTCATGATACTAATGTAAAAAAAAAGAAGGGACAAAAAAGTGAAAAAAATATATCAGAACAAAATAAAAAGAACGAAATAAAAAAGAAAGAAAGAAAGAAAGACAAGGTGGCAAAGATATGAAAATGAACCATGTGCAGACTTGAAGAGATAAGTTACGGTCGCGCAGGCGGAGATTTCGTATGAGAGCATGACGGGAAAATGGAGCGGTGTCTTCGGAAATTTATGGCTGATTTGGTGGAGGCGCGATGAAATGACACTTCAGGGAGTCGGCACAAGAGCGAGGCTGGGGCGGTGAGGGAAACTAGAGGTTTCAAATTTAGCAAGTTAAATGGGTGTGTAATAAGATTATCAGCGATCAAAATACGCGAGGGGAAAAATAGTACTCACGAGAGTCAAAGATTTCCATAAAAACTACATTTAAAAAAGTAGTTTGATTTATTTCTGTATTTTTTCCATCTTTATCTTAACTAGGAATATAAAATTTTAGACTATTTATAAGTTATAACCGGGTGTGATTTTAATTAACAAAAAAAAATATATATCAATGATTTTTTTAGATGTTGAGTTTGAAACATAAGCGACAATGCTAAAAGACTAGGCAGAAAACAGTTTTGTTGGAGGGCCACCATTTCATTGACGTATCACACAGAGATACTTTATTTTTAAATTTAAAAACAAATTATTTTTTTTAAAAAGAAACAACAACAACATGTCTTACCGATTGTCGCCACGGCACAAAAACATGCGCACGCACACACACACACATCGACACAACACACACACTCATACACACATATATATATCATTACCACAAGGGAGACAACCCCAGCGTGCGTGAGTTGACAACGGTCTCGACACATGCGACCATGCACGGCGATGAAACCGATAGCTGGAAGTTTCCGAAAGATAGTTTATCATAGGGGTCCATAAACAAACCACAAACCAGCTCAGCTCACAACCACTGTTAGTGCTGGGAGCGGGAATCTTTTGGTGGCGGTCTGGTGACCAACAGGAACCTCGGACCTCGGTACACTGGCCGGAGTTTAATTGTAAAACTGTTATAAGGCGCACAGAAGAAAGAGGCATTAACTCATATAGCGTTGTTTTGTCTAATGCCAGGGTTCAACTTGTGATACAATCAAGGGGTATGGACACTGGACACCTTTCAGATTATATTTTACTTAAGCAATTCAATAATAAAATATGGGGGGAAATATTATTAAGGTTAGAATGAGGATAGGTGCATCAATCTCTACTATTTTATCCAATTAGCTATAATATGATCTATTATTATTTAAATTCATACCTCTGGCTACAAAAAATATATATGTCTGTATGAATGTGAGAGTATTTCTCTGTCTGCATATGTATGTTTCCGAGGTAAGTATTTTTTATACTTGTGTTCAGAAAATATAATGTATTTGCATGTTTGTGATTTACATTTTCAGACGGTGTAGTTTCTTCGTTCCAATGAGTCAAGTAAGGGAGTGTATTTAAAGTGCAATATGTAGTTATTAGTATTGAATTCAAGATACTTTATCTTTTTTAAGAATGCATAATTTTTTAAAAAAGACAATTACAAATGTATTTTTAAAATTTGCATGTAGACTTTACTGTGGGACATGTCCTATGCATAGTTAAACATAAATAGTTAGTTACGCCTTTCTTCAAGCCATTAGCTGTAGATGAATGTTACAATGTTACTTATTCTCCTGAGGTCAAAGTCTAATACCTACACCAAAACTCACATCCTGAGCTTAAAATATTTTTTTAATTACATCTCTTTAGAGACACAATAAGTTCGCCCCCCCCCACACACCCACACACAAAAGAACAGTAAAATTTAACGGAAGTCTCGCCCTATGACAAGCATTACTTGTTAAACCAGAAATAACGGATTTATTTAAACCCGAAAGAGTATTTATTTGATCCTGCTCCTCTAGCACAATGCCAAATTTGTTTCTTTTCAAAGATTTAAAGGATGTTTACCAGGCCGGAATGCCGTGTTAGGCTGTGGCCGAAGTTTAATGGGGAACCACGTGACGTGGTGGTTGTTTGGTGTATGATAATAACGCACGTATTTTAATCCGGAAGTGAGCTAGTTATGGCTATTTTTTTTTATTGTAAGCGACGTTACGTCTTTTCTATAAAGTTTTTTCTTAAAGGGGGGGGGTGGGGGTTAATCCTTTGAAAATTGGTATGTAGCGCGCGTCTTGACACAGATGTCTTTCTCTGAAGACCAGGTCACGTCTGTCGGCCCATCCGGGTCTCAACCGTGAAAAGCCGCGCGAGTGAAGTTCTCCAAAATCAGGACTATTAAATAAATCAAGCCTCAAAGGAGGGAAATTAAGCGTAGAGGAGAAGCCAAGACATTAGCGGACAAGCTGTTCGTCCCCGACCACACTAGTCACCTAGGACCAATTTTACACAATGGCCGCACAATGCGGGGTGGCTGTTTACAACCGCGAGGGTTGAAAGCGTGGACCGACTGAGCGCAAAATCTCACGACCAAAACCGGAGGCGTTCACCGAGGGCTCATGGCGGTCTTGAGCCATTGGATCAGCCACGAAAAGAAGCAATTATTACAGCGTAACGGGGGCGGGGGGTCGGTGGTGGGGGTAGAAGTCTATCTGAGGTCTTGATCTTTGAGCTCCGAGCCACAGGGGTCTAAATCTTGTCCAGTCATAAATGGGGGGATTAGCGTAGGAGAGAAGAGGAGCGTTGTTTTACTTGTGTCTTCAGGATAATCCCCGCACGTCGGCGACAATGTGATTTACTCAACAATAAATGGTCGGGCACGGCCCAAAGATGAGCAATTATACCTCCTCCCTCACAGGGCACGGAGCTCCGGCCTCAAGCTGGGATTAAGGCACACAGAGCTGGTAGCCCCCGGAACACACTATCTGAAATTGGCCCGGACCGTGAGGCCAGGCTATCACCGCCTCAATCTCGTGCAACCATTTGCCAGGGCCGGGAGATCTCTCGGCTGATCTACAACCATCAAAAAGGTTACGTCAAAATGCAAACGGTTCAGACGCGCGTTCATAGCAGCATGAATAAGGGGTGGGGCCGGCGTAGCGTGATCAAACACTTTATTGTATTGTTATTTGAACTCCCGCAATCGATGCTAGCGAAAAGTTTACCCCAACACGAAATATAAACACAGAGCGGAGAGGTCCCATTCTATAAGAGACCCACTGAATAGTATGCTGGTGTATTGCTAGAGGTCCCTCAGTATAGTGCGCTGGTGTATCTCTGGATGACCGACTCTATGAGCACCGTTGAACAGTGTGGAGATTTACTTGTAGAGGTCCTACTCTAGTCTCACTTTCTCATTGGTGTATTTCTTGCTGTTCACTTTATGATTCTCACTTTATAATGGTTTATATCAGGGGTCCGCATAGCATGCTGGTGTATTAAATAGGCGTACACTCTAAGCCTCATTGTATAGTGAGCTGGTTTATTTTTGCAGATTGCACGCTCAATGATTCTCACTGAATATTTTCTGAGTTTTTTAATGTTATCTGCTCTATGAGTCTCATCGTGTATTGTGCTGGTACATCTCTAACACGTGGACCTATTATCTAACACCCATTCAAACGTTGCCTAATTTCTTGTAATATTAGTTCATTTATAAGTAATGTAAACGGTCTATTATCATTATTGTCAAAACAACATAAATTGGTCCATTCAAAACATTGACCATTTCTCAATGACTTAACACATTTTAATCAGTTTTAAAATTTGGCTCCGTTGATGAATAATGCGTAATAAATTACTGGCACGGAAAAAGTAAACACACACGCACACAAGCGATGCCAGGGGAGTGCTGAAGGTGCGATCCACACCGGGCGGCACACATTTAGGGGGCGGCATTTCTGGGAATTATAAAAGGAAAGCCATTTCCGACAACTGCCCTTTTTCTCTTGAAGGGTAAAACCCGGGTGAAACAAAAATATTCGTACTTTCGAGTCGTAATTAATGGATTCGCACATTAGATTAATTACATCACGTTTGTTTTAACTAACGCATAGCTGTTCAGAAGTTTAAAATGGCTGAAAAATGGCATCGATTTGTTGGGAACATTAAGCAGTATACGTCACAGATGACGTTTTTATACGGTGGTCGAATGGCATGCGCGCTCGACTGGCGTACCGATGGCCAAGGGTTCGAATAAATGTGAAGGCAAGGATTTGCTCCAGGGGCCAAGAGCGTCCCAGAGTCCACCCAGCTTCGAATGGGCACCTAACACTAATTATGGAAACAAATGCGACTGGGTAATGTATGGAACCGTTATAGACGTAGCCTGTGAACGCTGCGTCACTTGCCAACAGACCGGCATGGTCTGTGGACGCAATAATCTTCTGCATAGAAGGAGCGTCTGTATAGATAAGACAAACTATACGAAAAACACCACTTGGCCGAATATACTATTTATATCACCACGACAGATTTTGCGTGGATTTTCGGCAAGCGCATATTGATGCGTGAACAATTACCTACAAGGCGTGATGGCTCAAATATTGTGTTTAACTTGCAAAAAGTAATTTATATTAATGCTTCAGTTGTCTGGAAATTATTCTCAGGTAAGTTATTAAAAATTTAATTTATTTTGTTTTAACTGCCTTAAAGTAGAAAAATATGTTGTGTTTTTCATTAAAATACGGGGTTTTATTAAAAATGTTTAGACTATCCAATAAAAGTATTGTTTAAATAAATTGAATTCTTCAATTTTACTGAAAATTATTACGATTTTATGAGAAGAATATGAAAATATTCAAATTTATCCGTTAATGCACACCAAAAGAGACTTAAATAATTTCTAAAAAAGACATACTTTTAAAATAAGAAAGGGGCGTTTTATTTCTATAATATATATTTTTAAAATATGTCTGTAGGATGAAACGAATAAAAGAAAGTGGAGCGTCCTTTAGAAAGAAAAATAAGGCAAGGGAGAAAATACAGAATTACAACATTAGAGCACTATTGAAATACGTCTCCCGCGAAATAAACTTGCTCATTTAATATAGTTGCCTCAAGTACTAGCGAAGAAGCAGGTTTTAAAGGTGAAGTACATTTTTTGTTACCATTTAAGCGCCTTGGAAAGATTAACATATGAATAAGAAAATAGTAAAACGAGATCAGTTGCTGGAATTTTACAAAATTCAATGTAATCTTTTTCTTTTCTATGTTATCTCAATATAATTATGGGAACCAGTCCTTTTGAAAATTGATGGATCTGAAAAATACCTGCAAATATAAGGGAAAATGTTCATCAGTGCTATATAAAAATTAATTTCTTTGCAAAACCATTTTATAGAAAAAGATGTGCTAATTCAAAACGCTGTTTTATATCAGCCAAAACAATTTGTGAAGCGTTTGAAATACGCACTTAACACGGAATTAAAATAACAAAAAAATGTGAGTGGGTAAAATTCACAAGACGCGGTTCTATCTGTAGAACAAGAAGTGCAACGAGAAATGTTTTTAACGATGGATAGAATTATAAAGGAAATAAAAGAACGCTTTGATCTGTTGTATATCCTTGCAAGAAAATATAAGTGTATTATACTATGAAGCCAACTACTACTAAATGAAGAATTTGAATATCAAATAATGAATTTATTGACATTGATAAAGAACAGTTCCATATTGAAAGAAAAAGGATCGAGGTTTTTATGGATGTACCTACACTACAAGAAGAGGCATTATGTTGAAAAACGGGTGAAAAGGCCCCCGTGATCTATTAAAATGTATTCAACGGTATAGATTTCTGTACCCAAATTGTAATTTTGCTAAGAATTTTCTTTTAAAAAATTGCTATCAGTGTCGCTTAGTTGTGAAAGGAGCTTCTCCAAACTGAAGTTGATTACAAAAATTATCTTCGTACACAAATGTGATTTAAGACTACAAAATATGGCAATATTATCCATAGAACAAGATATTTCAAATAATTCAAATTTTGATAACATTATAGCCTACATGATTTTTCTATTATGAAACTTAGTAAAGTAAATGTTTAAATACTAATGTATATGTTACAGGCAATGTGTGAAATCAGGCATACTATAGAATGCCTAGGCAATGTATAAATAGCAATCATTTCATACTTTGCCTGAAACAATCGGGCATTCTATACACTGCCTAGGCATTCTATAGAATGCCTGAATTTCACACTTTGCCTGTAACATATACAATTTGTTTGTTTATTTAAAAAAATCAGATATTTATAAATACAAAATAAAGGCATATTAATTGGTAAAGTTCTTCGGGCGTAAATGTGGAATGTGTTTTGTCTCATAGGGGAGACCACAGTAACTTTCTTGTGGTCTTTAAAAAAATATGTTGTATTTTTTAAATATAAAATATGTATTTATAGGTATATAATCTTATGCGGCCTCTTTTATCACTGCTTACTTAAATATTGCATTCAATGGTAAAAATGTTCCTCACATTTAATTTGCTTAAATTAAACATTTTTATTCATTTTTATTAATTTATATTTCAAAAAAAAATAATATATATTTTTTTAAAAAAATCATATGATTGACTTAGAAAGGGCGGTAAATTGGAGACCGCCCGGGTGGCAAAAGTTCTAGCTGCGCCACTGGCCACGGCTGGTCCTTTTAAACAATAATCTATTATATTAACGACCGTGATTTTAATTTGAAACCAAATAAATACAATAAAATACAAGTAAAATAATGACTAACACACGGGGAGCGTGATCATATATACACAGGTACAAATACTAATAGACTCACTCAAAAGTGAAAATAGTAGAAATTGGTTTTTGTATGTCTCTGGAACATCTCTTATTTATATACTGCGGGATTAGAATGTATATAGATTTGAGCTTTTGTCGTGAAGGATGAACTGTTCAACATCTTTTTTTTTAGAACATTCTTGTTGTTCAAGTGAGGCAACAGTCGCGCCGTAACAAGGACGGGGTAAAAACGGTGAGTTAAACAAGTGAGGCAACAGTCGCGCCGTAACAAGGACGGGGTAAAAACGGTGAGTTAAACAAGTGAGGCAACAGTCGCGTCGTAACAAGGACGGGGTAAAAACGGTGAGTTAAACAAGTGAAGCAACAGTCGTGTCGTAACAAGGACGGTGTAAAAACGGTGAGTTAAACACGTGAGGCAACAGTCGCGCCGTAACAAGGACGGGGTAAAAACGGCGAGTTAAACACGTGAGGCAACAGTCGCGCCGTAACAAGGACGAGGTAAAAACGGTGAGTTAAACAAAGGGAAGAAGGGGAGGTAACGAAAGGATGAGTTCATAACTTAAAATTTGGTTTACCGTCAGTTCTATATAACCAAAACAATACTATCATTAGATTCAGAAATACGTTTCCATTATTATTTTAGTTATCCCTACTGATACCTTTAAATATGTTATTTTGCCATCTCACTATAGAGCCCAAAAAAAAACAAAAAAAAGAGAAAATTTTACATTAAAAAATTCTTCACTGAATAACTCCTTTATTTGGTCTTGCGTTGAAGCACCGCCTTATATTCTTCTTTGAGAAAGATTAAATAAAAGCCCGGTTCTCTCCCTCAGGCCATCACGACCCGTCCAAACGGTCTTATCTGTTGAAGTTCTACAGATCTGAGTTTGCAAACAAGAGAATGTTTAAATAAGTTCTTAGTTCTTATACAACTCCATGCCTGCCATAAATCCAGCACAATTAAAAAGTCATGTTTTATATCTGGCTGTTTTTCATACTGCATAATATCCTGTATGTACAGACTTGGAAATACCAGCTCACTATTTATGACACTCACATTTTTCTTTAACAGTCAGAATGTTGGGTGTTTTTTTATTTGACACAACGGTTCTCAGTTCTTTTTCTCGAGTTAGGACGGAAACGAAAAATGTATGTTATCATTGCGAGTTCAGAAAATTACACACATTCAATATTTCTGTAGAGGGCTGACATATTTGTCATGGAAAGCTGACTTCTGTGTCATGGAACGATGACATCTGTGTCTTGGAAGGCTGACATCTGTGTCATGGAAGGTTGACATTTTTGTCAACAAAGGCTTTTTCCTGTCGCCAAAAAGTTTATTTTTCAAATGCTTATCACTCATTATAGCAAATAAATTATTACTCTATATACATTGGTGCCGTTTAACAAGCATAGACAAATAGTTTTTTTAATGGTTCCATGTATTAATTGAGAGTGGAATTTACAAACCGCAATTCCTGCACTACTCATACTTCAGTCCTATCGTGTGGTAGTTACAAGCTATAGGGGTGAGACTGCAATCAGCTTTTACAAAAGGTCATGTCATAAAAGTAAATAAACAGGTTGTAGGGCCTGACATGACGTAACACAACATGTCGAACGTTTCGGCAAAGAGCCTTCTTCAACGGACAAATAGTACACAAATGAAAGCGAATAAATACGAAAGTTATAGAGCCTATAACACATACTTCAGCCATGCAGGTGAGATCCAAGTAGTCAGTAGAGCATGTACTACTCGATCTTCACCCGCATGCTAAGTGTTAGTTACAAGTTGTAGGGTCCTGTATACTCATACTTCAGCATGTCATGTGGTAGTTACACGTTGAAGAAGGCTCTTTGCCGAAACGTTCAGCTGTCATGTGGTAGTTACAAGTCCTGTCAGGCCTACTAATACTCATACTTCAGCATGTACCCAGTGTGGTAGTTACAAGCTGTAGGGCCTGTACTACTCATACTTCAGCCATGTCATGTGGTCGTTACAAGTTGTAGGTCCTGTATTACTCAGACTTCAGTCTTATTATAGGTTTTGTACCACTCATTATTCAGTCCTATCATATGGTAGTTATACAAGATGTCCATTCCCCTAACATTGTTTTAAATACAGTCCAGGGTAAAAAGTGATCAAGTCGCGAGCGACCCACATAGTAATAAGTACCGAGGCTAGAGCGAGTCCCGGTCAAGATGAATGGTAACCAGCGCTTGATTAAATGCGCTTCTTTGTAGTGGTACTCATCGGCCGGGGCTATCGGAGCAAAATGATGATAGAATGAAGTGTGGCTGGCCAATCAATACAGGAATATTAATAACACTGGATGTCAGAACGCTTCATACGGAGAGGCTGAACGAGTGAACGGGAGGAGGTGGGGTGTAGGGGGGGTTGTGATTATTTTGAATTCATTGTAGCTCTTTTGTTGGGTGTGTCGGTGGTCGTGTAGATGACGTCAGAGTGGTCGCATGTCGTGTTGCTGGTTACGTAGTCTGAGGGGGTTGAAGATTGATTACATAAATGTCGATAATGAAATTGTCGATACTATAGTGTAGCCAGCATGTGTGTAATATTTTAAGGGAGTATAATATAAATTATCATTTTTTCAAATGTTACACTTATGGCTTATCATCTTCGAGTGATAAAAACATACAGTAGCGTAGTAAGTGTTATTGCAAATCGGGGTAGGCATAGATTCGCAGGGGCGGATTAATACTGCACGGGGCCCCTGGCTGCAATTCAAACTGGGGCCCTATCCAGCTAGCGTCCCTTTAAATAAAATGATTGCTAGCAGCTAATATAAGACTGTAACTTGTAACTAGATAGTCCATTGGTTCCTTGTTCATAATGTGTCTGTACTCCGGGATCGGATTCATAAAAAAAAACCGAACACAAAGAAATAACTGTTTGCCTGGAAACTAAAATTGAGTGTAAAAAGATAACCAAAAATATTTGTTTTAAAATATAAAAAAATTTAAAAAAAATAATTAAAAAAAAATAATAATAATAATAATAATTTTAAAAAAAAACATATGCCCCTGCCGAAAATCGAACCACCTACCGCTTGCGCTACAAGACAACACGTTGCCTCAAGACCACAAGATCCTGATATGTATTCATACACATTTCAAAAGATATGTTCACTTATTGAGCCAATCAAATCAAGTTTTTCGATACTGAGGCTACCGGGTCCGGTATAGCGATCAATTAATAGATAAGATTTTATTAATTTATTTAATTTATGATATTTTAGGGATTCATGCAAACATTTGTCCACCTTTATTATTCTTCTTCTTCGTTCTCAATTTGAGTATTGCGTGCCGACGAGTTTTGCGCCAATTAGCCCGTGGTCTCCGACTTCAGCCTGCTGTTTTTTCTGGATGTGCTTCCATAGCCTTTGGTCAGCCAAGACCATCTGCAAGGCAGCAGTTGAATTTGGCAAGTGATGCAGCGTTCACATGCCACGGCTATGAGGGTTCCACGCATTACCCAGCCGCCTTTTATTTCCCTATCTATGTGTTAGGTACCCACTCGAAGCTGGGTGGACTCGGGGACGCCCTAGGCCCCGGGAACATATCCATGGGAATCCCATGGATTCGAACCCATGACCATCGGTACGCCAGTCGAGCGCGCTGCCACTCGACCACCGTATCCCCTCACCTTTATTATAAATTTTACTAAATTTGGGGCCCCTAAATCATCGGGGGCCCCTCGCTTTAGCCCGTTCAGCCCCCCCCCCTTAATCCGCCATAGCCCCCCTCCCCCCCCCATATCCATTGAAAATATTGGTATTGTGGAAATAAAACATTGCACGATAATGAGAGCAAATAAAAAGAACTGACTTTTCACTGTTGAAGTCTTTATCATTTTTCAAATAGGTAATATAAAGAAAGAATTTTATTCTTGTGTGCAAAATTAATATACAGTCAAAGCTTTCATAACGAGCACCTCTCAGAATGAAAAATTAGCATCAGGAGCAATTTTTTTTTAAAAAGTTGCTTCCTTAACGGGCGACGATTCGCATAACGAGTGACGCAGAAACGGAAAGTCCCTTTTTCCTGGAAATGTATCTGTGAGCCGGCATTTCCGCCCCGATGTATTATTCTTAGTTAAGCACTCGGTCTGTTAGCCTATTGTTTTCGTGTGTGTTTAACAAATTTTATACTCGGACAGTATTCGTAATTTTTTTATGTGCAAAGTGTAATAACCAGTGTTAAAAAGTCTTCGAAAAAAAAACAAGAATACAATCAAAAGAGAGAAAGAAAAAAACCCTGTTCAAATGAAACGTAAAACCATTAAAAAGCGAGAACAAGGTGGCTAATCTAGCGCGCAACCACAATCGGCCAACATCAACGATCTGCACTATTCTCAATAACAATTAAAGAGATGGATGTTTCAAATGGAGTGTCAAGAATGTCTATGAAACGGTTACGACACATTTTCGTCACATTTTGAAGCCTCGGCAAAAACAAAATATGTCTTTGGACAGTTTTCAAGTTAAAAAGGAATATTTATTTTTCATCAATTTATATTTTTGTTAAAGTTTTTTTTTCAAATCTAAATTGTATTGTAGTTGTTTCACTCTTTAACAATTCATAAGTAATTTTCTTTTAATAAATGTTAATAAATTTTTTTGAAAAAATAATTTTTTTTTCAGCATGGAAAGGATTATCGTATTTTACTTTGATTTGTATGGGAAAAATTGTTTCGTATAACGAGTCTTTCGCTTAAGGAGTAAGACTCTGGAACGAATTAAACTCGTTATGAGAGCTTTGACTGTATATTCAAGTGCACTCACATACCAGCAATTTCCCGTTATGTATACATGTCAAGGTCAGACAGTACAATATTTTTTTTTAAAGAAAGAAGAAGAAAAGTTCAAAGGTCGACCCCCATAACAAAACAGTTGACGTGCTACTCTCGAACGTATTGATAAACACGTCAACCCTCGGCAAGGATGAGAAAATCCCTAGGATCAGGGGACGAGCCCTCTTGCCCCAGGGTTCAATCACGGAGAAGTTCATCTACATACAGAAATAACGGGATTGCGTCGCGCTGACTCGCGTTTGTTGCCCGGATGCACGCAGTAAAAATTCCACCGAAATTCAAGAGATCTGTATTAGCCAAGAGGAATTGTGGGAAACATGAATTAAACAAATAAACAAAAACATTGACATTGCATGAAAATAATCTTCTTCTAAAATCTCCCCAAGATGAATCTTGGCCATCCGCCCACCATTCTGCCCGTGGCTACAGTTATAGAGTTGAGGACAAGATGTTCTGAAGAACAGAATAACTATCTCTGTAGTCAGTGGTGTGGCTAGGATTAGCGCCCCTACCATTTAACCCCTCCCATTTTTTTAGGCCATCACCACTGATTACCACAAGTTTAACTTATAAGGTTATCCATCAGAGTTTGACTTTAGGGGTATCTATCACCACTATTGTACCACAAGTTTGACTTATAGGGGTATCTATCACCCCTGTTGTACCACAAGTTTGACTTATAGGGGTATCTATCACCACTATTGTACCACAAGTTTGACTTATAGGGGTATCTATCACCAACCATTATTGTACCACAAGTTTGACTTATAGGGGTATCTATCACCACTATTGTACCACAAGTTTGACTTATAGGAGTATCCATCACCACTGATTACCACAAGTTTGACTTATAGGGGTATCCATCAGACCTGTTGTACCACAAGTTTGACTTATAGGGGTATCCATCACCATTGTTGTACCACAAGTTTAACTTATAGGGGTTTCCATCAGACCTGTTGTACCACAAGTTTGACTTATTGGGGTATCCATCAGACCTGTTGTACCACAAGTTTGACTTATAGGGGTATCCCACACACCATTTTTTTTTAAAATCCCAACTTGGACCTATGCTGGCACGCCGCACATGTTATCCTGACCCTCGGTCGTTGATTACTGCAAGGATGCTCCCTGCCCAACAAGCACTCGGCTTAACCTCGCCACGGATGAGGGCAGACACGGTGTGCCTCGGCGTGTTCACACCTGCGTGTGGGGGCACGGCTTGAGACTGGGAGATTTTAATGGTGTGAAGAGAACCTACTAAAATGTAAACATCAATCCATTGCACCCAGACCACTTCAAACGACAACCGCCGGGGAAAGGAAGTATCGGGGTGTGTTTAAAGGCGGCCCGGGACTAGAGGAAAGTTTAGAAGCCCTGATGTCTTCGCCTTGCTTCTTTCCTCCCCCCTCCCCGCACCCCATATTCCAACGCACATTTTTAATCCAAAGGGTTATAAAAGAGAGTGGCTTTGACGCGAACGGTAAGATACAATAGCGGCAAAGAGAGAAGGAAAGAGAGAAGGAGAGACAGAGAGAGAGTCTTACTTAATAAAACCGATTCTAACTTTGAGCCGCCCAGGAGTCGCTCAAGTCTAACAATGACAAGACCACGAGATGTTTTCTTCCCACGAAACATTGCGAAGAGCGTTGCCACGGTTCCAAAAAAGCTCTCCTTGTCTTGGCGACCAGATAGTTCATTTATGAAAGGGGCGCGCCTCCGACATCCTTGTCCAAGCAAAATATGGCCGTGAATTTAAAGTGACCTTCACGAAACGACCGCGCCACCCCCCACAATGAGAAGTCGGACAACAGGGGGAGAGGTCAAGAGACGAGCTTAACCACTGGTACAATAATACAGTCGGTACCTGTGGGCGAGTAGTTCTTTACGGCCGTCGTGAAAGGTGTGTTGGGGGTAGGGGTGGGTGGAAGGGTGTGAGAGGGTGTTGTGGGGGAGTTGAGGGGTGGGTGGAAGGGTGTGAGAGGGTGTTGGGGCGTTGTAGGGGAGCTGAGGGTGGGTGGAAGGGGTGTTGGGGCGTTGTAGGGGAGCTGAGGGGTGGGTGGAAGGGGTCTTGGGGCGTTGTGGGGGAGTTGAGGGGTGGGTGGAAGGGTGTGAGAGGGTGTTGGGGCGTTGTAAGGGAGCTGAGGGTGGGTGGAAGGGGTGTTGGGGCGTTGTAGGGGAGTTGAGGGGTGGGTGCAGCATTTAATGTATCTCTCCCACCCCCCCACCCCGTGGGGCCAACCCAAACAAACATCAAGTGGAACGCTTGTTAGTCTTTTACTTGAAACATCGTCAAATGTACAGATATTTGGTGCGTGTGACAGAGAGATAAAGAGAGTCACATTTATATTATAGTATATACAGAGAGAGTGGTGATGTATTTTGTCTGGTGATCTGACACATTTTATTTAAGCCTAATAAGGGAGCAGAATGTGGCCTAAAACTTTTTAAAAAACCAGACTGTCGTAATTGATTCTTTTATTTATTGATTTATTTTCAAATTCATCTTTAGTCGTCCAGACAGAACAACATAATTGAAATGGAAAAAAATTCAGTTTTCGCCTGATTACAATGAGATTTTTGTGTTTTGAAACAAAGGTGGTCTATGAACAAACTAGGTTGTTCTGGGGCGCCTACGGCGCCCACTTTTCCCAAAAGCCCAAGTAACGTACGTGAATGTTATTGCATACGTTCGAATCAGTGTGTCGGACAACCAAAAATTGGTATGTGAATGAGTTCAATAAAAAGAATGAATAATTTATTTTTCACAAAATGTCTCTATATATCCCTTTTCCAAAAGTAAATTATAAGCTCAAACAATGGCGTCATATAATATTTTACGGCGAGAAACACCACACACTCTGTTAATCTCGAAACCAAAATATATATGATTTTACGGCTATATTTTAAAATTTTTTTTAAAAAGATTCTGATTATGTCCCTTAGCGTTACAGAATGAGTGACCTGGGCTTTTATTTTGTTTATTGAAGGCGTTCAAAATTCAAAAATTCCTTTTAGTTTTTTATGATGAGTTCTGGTTAGATGAAAGCATTAAATGTTTTTTTTAACTACCTAAAAAATTAATTTTAAAAAAATTAATTTTAAAATAAGACCATTATACATAGAGACTTAGGACTACTCTAGTTATAGCGGATTTGGTACATTTCCATATGTAATGGTGTAATTATTTTACACCATGAACCCATTGTTATAACTCAAAACTTAAATGATAACGACGATCAATTATAAAGTGATTCTAGGGATCAATGATATTCTTCTATACATGTATGTTTATTAAACAAACTTTTATAAAACTTGTCCAAAATGGCTTATTCTTTGAATACGTGGACAGTCATGACCAGCACTAACAAAGAAACATTTTTAAAAAACACGACTTCAGTCAAATCTGCAGGTTATGCCACTGCAAACTGCCAATTCGTAATTCTAGACGTAAAACTTGAATCATAAATCCTAATTCGGACGCCCTGAGTACTTGAACTTCCTTCTGCCCTAAGACATGCGTACAGTCTGCAAGTGGCCGAAGCACTTCTCTCCGCTCAGCAGGTAAAATAAACGAGTAAACCAGACCATGACGAGGAGTGGGTACTGATGACCTTTATAACGTACCGAAACCACTAATCGTTCATCAACATTTTTCAACATTCGGAGACGATGCTAAAACGTGCGCGCTTTTAGAACTTTAAAGTATGAAGATCTGCAGGGACTCGTATGACAGAATACTTAATGTTATTAACATTTTGTATGAAATTGGATTTTAATTGTAAGAAATGAGGGTAACAGGATGATTGATGTATTAGATTACAGATCAGAATCGACTTACATTTTCATTATTTTGTTTGACGGTTGTGCTTCATAAGTGCATTAGTGTGTGTGGAATAAGGACAATGTTAAAAAATATGCCTGAAAAAATTGTATACATAGAAACTAACAAACTCATTTTGTTTTGCGTTTGCTTTCCTTTAATTTCCCTCTAAGCTGCTCGGCCGTGCAGCTATCAGCCAGACACCGCGCAGCAGCTTAGAGCTATCGTGCAGCAAAAACACATATAACCTTATGGCTAAGTGTGTCTGTGGGATTTGAAATTTCGCAAAGAAAAAATGGATAATTTGCACACGAGTTATTTTTATTTTATTTTGCTCATGCATGAACCAACGAAACTTGGAGGGAACATTGACACACCCCCGCCAATGGTAACGGATACAGGGCGTCCGTGCAGGGAACCACACGTTGACCCGAGCTGTTACAGCCAAGGTGCAGGCTGCAGTTGTTAAGAAGCTGTTCGTTATCACGTGATGCAGACAAAATAAACCCAAAGGTTAAAGACTTCAGTAGGTGGAAATGGCCCAGGTTAGGCGCACATGTCCGTTGCGTTTGGAACAGGTGCGGTGACGTGGGAGCAGGGGATGAGATCTGTATGTGGGAACAATCTCGGCGTGCCGCAGTGTGGTGCTGAGCGTGTGCCGCATCGTGGTGCTGTAATGTGGGAAAGATAGAGGCAAGTTTGTCGGTATTCGTTATGCAGAGGTGCTGCGATGTTCCATGGATAAAATGAGGAGATTTTGCAGTGACGTGGAAAAAAAATTATAACCACGTGACAAGTTATGGTGTAATGTTCGAGTATGCTTAAAAATATAGCTAAATAAAGTTCTATGTGGAAGAATGAAACTAGTAGCCGATATATTGAAATTGTCACTCTTGCATACCCCAAACGTATGTAATTATATAAGTAAAAGTAAGGTTCCCCTTTCAATCCATGTTGGCCTATTGGGCAAGTGAAGAAGCGTTCACAAACTTTTGTAGCTACGGCATACGAGGGGGTTGTGTGGCTAGCGGCTAGGCTAGTACAATGCCCAGGCGCCTTTACTTCCCCAATTGATGTCAGATACCCATTCGGACCTTGGTGGACTCAAGAGACGCCCTTTAGCCTCGGGAACAAGACCTTCACCCAGACTCGAGTCTCCGACTCTCGGTACGCCAGCTCGACCACCGCACCATTAAAAAAAAGTTCGACCCCGACGAGACTCGAACTCGCAATCTTCTGATCCGAAGTCAGACGCCTTATCCATTAGGCCACGGGGCCTTGCATATTGAATGATAATTACACCGCATGAGACAAATGTGGGGAGGTTACCCCACGAGATTAATCTCTAAAAATATATTTTTAAAAAATAACATTAATTTGTGGATGGAATTCAAATGCTAACAAATAAAATATATACATAATGGAGCCAGCAGATTATTATTCTTTTGTTTGTTTAGATGTTATTTTGTTTAACATTACTACTATTCATATTATTATCATTATTTTGGTCGTTGTTTGTGCTTGTGTTTTTTTCAGAAGAATTCTCTGCTTGAGTTAGAGACAAACACGTTCATGCCCCACGCCCACGCAACGACTGACTTATTGACTTATAGAATTGTCTGGACAGTTTGACATTATAAAATCACAGCACTGGTTTCAACTGACAGACCTCAGGGGAGAAGGTATCTTGTATAACTGTGGTTCGTCTGGTTTGTGTTCTACACCCGAGGCAAAGTCATTTTGTGCACGATCTGTCAAGGTTCGAGTCCCGTCAAAAGCCGGTGTTACCAAGGATGCTTTCATGGTATGAATAAGAAAGTAACTGATAAACTGTAACGGAATGGTGGTCAGGTTTTTAACACTGGAGACGTTCATTGTTGTAAACATAATGAAAAGAATTAGTTCTGAAAATAAATACATAACAATGAATTTAAATGGACATTTTGGCAAAACCATCATCCATGTTTTATCTTCTGTGACGGAAACTATGTAAGATTCTCTGGGAAATGTGGGTCTGTGAAATTTTGTTGATAATTGCATTTTAATTGTAAACACGTGTTTATATCAGACTTATTATAGACAATAAATTTCAATAAATAAGCACGCCTAAAGACGTGGGACCAAGAACCTTAACGAACTGGTCATTTAGACCGGATATCAACTTGGATACAGTGTTTAAAACTGGCAGCCACAAGACAGTTGTAATTAGTTTTCACAAGATTTCAGCGTTTCATTTATAAAGATATTCTCACATTATAACAATTTCTGAAGTAGATATAAGTGTGCGTGTGGTGGGGTGTTAACAGCACATTTTAAAATTTTATAAGGGTATGTATCTTATTTCTATTTATCTTGTAGACTGAATGTAGACTGACTGACATTAATAAACATATCATTTTAATGATCTCTTTTAATTGGAGGCTCGGAAGTGAAAATATATTTAATGTTTACCGGAGGACGTCACTCGCACACTAATAAACAGAAGATCATCAGCATGCACGCTAATAAAGAAGAAACTAATTTGTACACGGTGATAACAATGAGCATCTCAGCAATACTGTGTGTGTGCACACTGTACAACAAGCATCTCAACAATCATGTGTGTGTACACTGAATGACAAGCATATCCACAATCCTGTGTGTACACTGTACAACAACAATCTCAACAATCCTGTGTGTACACTGAACGACAAGCATATCCACAATCCTGTGTTTACACTGTACAACAACAATCTCAACAATCCTGTTTGTATGCACTGTACACGTTCATTGTAATATCTCCAAAATCTGTTTTAAAAAAACAACAAAACAGAACAATAATGGCCACAATGCACATTACTTGAAATAAACTTGATGGTGACAAAGCTCCTGGTTATTGAAATTTAGTAGAAGAGCAACTCGAGGTATGTTAAGATTTTAAAAATAAATTTGTTACTTTAAAAAAAAATTGTTTTGTAGAAATTTTACCGTTAGTTTTAAGAAACGCTATTTTTTTCGGTAGTTGTTTTATGAAATAGATGAGCAGTAAATTTTGTCTCAAATTGTTGCTGCGTTGCAACTGTCGCTTCGTTACATTTTTTTGCGTGATGCTCCAGGAACGGATGTAGAGATAGGTCATGATGACATCCATGCACGCCAACATTATGCGCAGCTTCATCAACTTATTTTTTTTGTTCAAACTTAATCTGAACAGATGGCTTCCCTGGTACATTTCGTTCAATTGCGTGGATACTTTTCTTTACCATGACCTGTTCGGGACACATTTATAAACAACGCGACGGCCTCTATAAAACCGTTCTGACCATTTGTCTTATGGGAAATTTGGTACCGGTGATGCTTGTCAGGATTGCCATCTGTTGTGTCTCGCTACATGCAGAAAAATGGTGATATGGAAACCATCGGGTGATATGGAAACCTTCTGGTGATATGGAAACCTTCTGGTGATATGGAAACCATCAGGTGATATGGAAACCTTCTGGTGATATGGAAACCATCGGGTGATATGGAAACCTTCTGGTGATATGGAAACCTTCTGGTGATATGGAAACCTTCTGGTGATATGGAAACCTTCTGGTGATATGGAAACCTTCTGGTGATATGGAAACTTTCTGGTGATATGGAAACCTTCTGGTGATATGGAAACCTTCTGGAGATATGGAAATCTTCTGGTGATATGGAAACCTTCTGGTGATATGCAAACGTTCTGGTGATATGGAAACCTTCTGGGGATATTAAAAATCCCTGTAATATGGTAACCTTTTATAAGGAAACCTTCTAATGTTTTGGACTCCCTCTGGTGATATGGAAATACACTTGTGATATAGTAAAGCTCGGATATGGAAACAATAAAGTGAGATGTAAAACCACTATCTGTTTGGAAACCCTCTAATATGGAAACATTCTTGATATTGAAACCATCAAGTGATATGGAAACCTCTAAAGATTTGAAACCATCAAGTGATACGTAAACCCCTTGCTGATATAGGCCATCGATGAAATGGCGAGTGAATGTGTACGCTAAGGGGAATGGTTTGTTTTTTTTTGCATAAAGCCTGGGTAATGGAAGCCTATTTTATAAACCCCAAGTGAAAAGGGGGAGCATGGGTTGCTGTAACCCCGGGTGTTTTCTGTTTGTTTTTGTTTTAAGGGCCGGGCACTTTGAAATATAAGAGAGTAAAAAGTATTCCCAGAGGGTTGGTCTATGAAAACATTTTTGACCCCGCTACAGTTTAGTAAGAATCCAATGCACCTAGAATATATTACACAAATATTTGACCCCAAAAACTTACGAGTGAGTGAACATCTGTAAGTGAACCTCAGTAAGTGAACATCTGTACGCTAAACTCCGAGTACGTCGAGTTCTATGTAATCAGGACCACACAGATTAAAGGTTGTAATTATTGACTTAATTATCAAAACATCAAATGCGACCGATCTACGACTCATTGAGCGGTCCATCCGCAGCAAACCGAACCCAACCCTTAAACCTGAACAGAATCAAATAATAATAGAGGTTGTTATTGCAAACTTTGCCTTCCAATCTAACCCAGCCCCCCCCCTCACCCCCAGGGGGGACCAGCACCCTGGGTGCACATGTTGAACAAGATGTACTTCTGCTGTAAACGCACGTGTTTAATTAATTTATTCTTTTAACTCACGTGCTGCTCGCCATCTTCGCGCTGAGCAGGATGCAGAAAGACGGTAGGCGTCCTGAGCCAGATTAACCTAACTATAGTTTGGGATATAGAGAGATTACGTCCTTTTAAATTTTCAGGACATGACAGCCTGCGAGCCATATGGTTTGAACTAAAACTGAATGAAGAGAACGTTCTTATAGATCTTATAGATGTCAAGTTGCATTAATTAGAGCTAAAATATGTAAGGTGAAATCATTTTAGAAACAATGTCATGGGATCATGTGAGATTCAAACTATTATTAAAACAATGGGTTTTTTTTTCTTTATAATTAGTATCCAGTTGTAAAAATAAAATATTTTTAAAAAATATATATATATTTAAATACATGTATATATTTTAAATGTTTAATTTGAAATGTTTTCTTCATAAATTTGTTAATCAAAGGGAGGTAACCTAAAATATCTTTATGCAGCTCTCTCTTAACACCTAAAACTTTTCTCCCTTTAAATAGATTAAGCTTTAAATTTATTTCTTTATTTACTTACTTGCATGTTCTATAAGTCTCACCTATTTTCTAAAACCCCACCCAAGCTTTTCTCATCCTACTGACTGTGGTTTTATTCTTTGTTTATATTTATTTTCCTTACTATGAATATATTTGTTATTTTGAGCAACATGGCAGATGTATTTATACATTAAAGGGAGTTAACAAGATTAAATGTGTTCGGAACACGGAACAAGAGTTACATGTTCAAGACTAAACTTTTACCATTATAGTTGAAAATAATTCTTATAACATTGCTTTACTCAAGTATTTTCCTTTAGGTTTCTTTTACTATAAGAAAGTGTATGTGCATGTGTGTTATTGTGTCTATCCTGCAGGTTAGATCACTTCTTATGTCTCGAGTGTGTTATTTCGACTAAAGTGTGCATACCAAATGTTTGACTTAAGAGTATCCATTGCATTATTTTTTTGGAACTAATATGAATAAAATGTCTCACATTTTGTGACATGACTACATGCAGTGTCTAACCAGTCATGACTAAATTGGGTGGTCCGTCTTACCTGTAACAATTACATTATGAGATGACCAGCAAGCCGCCAACTTTACGCGACCTCTAATTTCAGGTCCACTCAGTTTGCTTCTTTCATAGTTGTGGTCGTCCTGAATCAAGTGGTGTCCATACTGGTCAAACTGGCCTGTGCCCAAACATATGACGTCATGGCCCTGCAAGTAAAACATTTTACTGAGTCAAACAAAAAAGAATGGTTTATGTATGAGTTTGGCCACATGCCACCCGCTACTTGGTTCTGTTGCGTTCCGCGGAAGCCTGCGGTAAATTATATCCCTGATTTTATTCTTGAAATGTTCTAGAAACTTGTAGCATCATTATTTGCTGAGCTCACGCGATGGCTCTGGTTGTTCAGAATGGCTCCAGGTAAAATGTGGTCCTTGACTTGAACGTTGATGACTGAATCTTTAAGCTAATGTCTAACACCGAGAGTGACTAAATGAATAAAGTCGGGCATCTTTGTTTGATTAATGGCATCGATTTTTTGGAGTTAAACTCCACGTAGATAGGCGCATGTAGAATTTTATCGATTTTTTTCATTTAAAAATGTTCTAAGAGATGTATCACCGGAATTACTGTTCTAACTCTAGACGAGATCCTGGATGAGTTATGACGCAATAGTTGGTGATTGGTCAGATATTAATAACTTCCTCCACTCAGTCCTTCCTTTTTAAATCCCTTATATTAACTTCACCGCCGTCTCTGTCTTGGGCCCGCCCGCCCGCGGAAAAGCAGAAGTCGAAATCGACCCATTTACCGTGAAGCCATCGAGCTGAAATTCGGCACACGGACCCGTGTCACCTAACAATGCATCGTATCCAAATTTCAGATCGATCGAACGTACCGTAATTAAATTAATGCATTTTTAGTTTATCTATATAAACTATATGTAGCGGTCGCTATTGTTTACATTTTACGGGCCACTTGACTTCAGGCCAGCCACCGGTGAACACATCTCGTGTTTAAACCAGGTAAACCACATGGAGTTGAGCTAACGCGTTGACGCCACCCGTCCATGTCCACACCCCCTCATCCCTTCCTCCAGTTTTAAAGCCAAGGGAGATAATTTTGGTTTCAGTCTGAAAATGTTTGTCGCGTTTGCACATAATCAATACTTTTAGTTATGTCTCATATATAAGGGATTTATAGTCAAAAACTTTGTTTTTACGGGGTTGTTTTATTAAATCCCTTATATTAACTTCACCGCCGTCTCTGTCTTTGGCCCGTCCGCCCGCGGAAAAACAGAAGTCGAAAATGACCAACTTCCCGTGAAACCATCGAGCTGAAATTTGGCACACGGACCCGTGTCACCTAACAATGCATCGTATCCAAATTTCAGATCGATCAAACGTACGGTAATTAAATTAATGCATTTTTAAAAAATCTATATAAACTATATGTAGCGGTCCTTATCGTTTACATTTTACGGGTCACTTGACTTCAGGCAAGCCACGGGTGAACACATCTCGTGTTTAAACCAGGTGTACCGGCGTGCTTTTGTTTACATTTTGCGTGTCACGCTGTGCTCGGTCCAGCAAACGGTGACAAGACATTTCCCCTCTCCCACCCCCACCCTTTTTACGGTTTAAAAGCAAAGTTGAGTTAAGACAGATTCAGTCTGTAAATATTTGTCGCGTTTGAACATAATCAATACTTTTAGTTATGTATCATTAATATATAAGGGATTTATAGTCAAAAACTTTGTTTTTACGGGTTTGTTTTATTTAACCACGTTTTATTAACTCGCTTTCGTTCCTGTCCGAAACTCAATTTTTCAAATCTGCCAACGTAAAATTGAACCACTTCTGATGTTCTTAGAGATCTGAAATTTTACCACAGATAGATCTTGGATGACAATGCATTGTATCAAAATTTCAGATCGATCGAATGTACCGTAATTAAATTAATGCATTTCTTAGTTTATCTTTATATAAGCCTCTGTACCCGCCTGTCGTAGTTTAATTACACGTGGCGAGTTCACCCCGTGACCTCATCGCTTTGTTATTAAGCGTTGGGCGGGCGCTGATGAGGTGTTTGGTAAAATAAATAGAAGTAAAAAAATATTTTTAAAAACCACGTTTTTATTAGTGGACTAAAAAGAATAATATTAATAAAGGTAAAAAAAATGATTTTTAAAAACCACGTTTTTATAAGTGGACTGAAAAGAAGAAAATAATTTAAAACTTATAAGTTCAAGTATTTCGATTTAATATGACTAAAAACGTGGGCGGGTGTTTGGTATAAAAATTAAGGATTTCTAATTTAGAAGGCAAGATATTGATAGACTAAGTCTAGTAAGCACCCTAGTCTTATACTTATAGTCATTGCGAACAACGAGATAATCGATTTCACCTACGATTTAACGTTTCAGTCTCATTTTAAACTTTTACATTTTCATAAATTTGGAACTAAAGGTCTCTTCTGACAGTAAATTTCACATTTTAAATTTATTTTCTACTTTTTAGTGCATTTCTAATATAAGACTAGTTTTTAAAGTGTTTTTTATATATTTTTTTATTAATAATTAGCTTTGTTGGGGGTTTTTTTTTCGCTTTGTTTTTGCTGAAAGTTAGTTTTGTTTTCTCTTTTTTTTCAGGCACGGTCTTAGGGGCCGTCCATAAATGACGTCACGCGATTTTTGCCGATTTTTTACCCCCTCCCCCCCCCCTTCGTCACGCGTCGTCACAAAATCTTAGACCCCCCCCTCTAAAAATACGTCACAAATCTTTGACCCCCCCCCCTCTAAAAAAAACCACTTTATTTTCTATTTGAAAATAAGTATGTTTCAAATAACTTTTATTGTCACTAAGTATTTATTATTTATTTAGTGAAGATTTACATTGTAATATCGTTACCCGCGTGGAGCATTTTTTTAAAACGCTTTACCGGCCTTCAGAAAACGATTAATGCATACAAATTAAACATTGACTATTAATCATCACGGTTAACGTCTTTGTTTAGAAGAAAAAATTTAAAAATAACATTTTTAAAATGTATTTGTAAAAAAATTCCCTCAATTGACTGACAGGCATCCCATCCCGTAAGAAAGAGGTCGGCGAACAGAGGTAAATAACCTCATCTGGGGTCAAAAGGGGAATTCTTGGGGGCAATGAAGACTCATTTTGGACATATAACATCCACTACAATCCACTAGATATATTAAAATACGTCATGTGTACGTGTACGCTTAGAACATGTGCCCATTATTGAACCGGTTCCTTCCATAAAATGCATTTTTTTTTAAATTTGACAACTATGTAGATTTCTTACATACGTACTATACGAAGACACCCAAATCTACCCTACTTTCATTTATATTGACACGAGTGTCAATAATCTTAATCCACATGACTTGTCTGTATCACGTATCCTTTCTATGATATTTAAAATTAATGCCTTAAAAACTGAGCTAAGAAGAAAAGTTGTTTTGTGCTCCTCTCGAATTTAGATGTCAAGAATTTAATGCATTCAATAAAAATAATGAATACTTGACTAATTTTAAATGGGCTCATTTATCATTACAATGTATATCTAGAACAATGCTTCTCAAACTTTTTAGTATGGCGGACCGGCTGGAATTTTTGCCATGTCACCAAAGACCGGTGCACTATTTTCCCTGCACTGTCAATTTTTGTTGTCCTTTTTATAGAACATCTGCGGACCGGCAGCGGATGGCCCACGGACCGGCACCGGTCCGCGGACCACCACTTTGAGAAGCACTGATCTAAAAGAATAGAATGGCCAGGGGCGTTTGACTAAAAACCAATCGAACAAAAAACAATTATATCAAACTTGAAACGTTTTTAATTCTATCAAATAGATTTCCCCACCCCCCTCTCCTTTTAAAGAAAAAAGATATTCCATGTCGTTTTGACTTAAAATATCTACACAATCCTATTCAGATCATTTTTAGACACTTGTCATGCTTGTAAAACTCACCAGTATCATTTTCGGTGGGGGGGGGGCTAACGATGCTCCCCCAAATCCCCGAGTCTTGTGAGCAGAACCTAGAGTCTGGGGGTGGGGTGGGGGTAACTCACACATAAACTTGTCTATTTTGGGGTAACGGGCAAAAAAGTCCATGAGAGAACCAAACGGAGCTGCGGTTACATCACAAATGCTTTGATGTCAACATCAAACGACGCAGTGTAACAATTTCATGTTATCTTGTGGAATCTCAAACTTAAGGATTATAATTAGATTTAATTTTCATGTCTAGATAGCTTACGCCAACCAGCGTCTGATGGCCTACCGACCGGCACATTGAGAAGCACTGATTTAAAAAAAAAGTCATCAAATGAATTGTAAGGGACCAAATATTTCAGTGGAAGTTTTAAATTTAAAGTTACCCTTTTGATGTGACGTCACATTTCTTCAGCCCCTCCCTCCCCCTCGTCACGCATCGTCACAAAAGTGTGACCCCCTCCCCCCCCCTAGGTGCGTGACGTCATTTATGGACGGCCCCTTACCTGTTAATACTAATTTCTTTAACCTAGATTCCAGACTCATACTTTTAGTATAATAATAATTGTTTGGGACATACACAAGGACAGTGAGACTAAGATGTTCTATTTTTTCGCATGTTTCCTCGCCAGTTGAATCATCCGACCTTTTCATAAAGTTAAAACAGCTTTTTTTTTCTTTTTTCTTTTTTTTAAATTATTTTTTTTTATTTATTATTATTTATTTTTTTTAATTAACGTGCTCATTGATATCTCAAATTCAAAACTCGTCTCATTTAATATAAATAATATATAAGATAATTTAAGGTATTTCTTTCCTCTCACTGCACCGTTTATTATTACCCCATTTTTATGTTGTCATTACAAATAAATTTAAGTCTCCGTTATTAAAATGTAAATTTTTAGTCGACTCAGACAAAGCATGCATCCTAAATAATAAGAATCGTAATTAAATTACGTTTAGTTCTGTAACGAGGTCACATTTCTTCACACAGCGTGGCCTATCTTATGGCTGGATAATGACGTCTAACATTTCTCAGAACCCCGTGTACTTAAAGTCTTGTGTCTGGAAAAACAAACCAAAACTTCAACTGCTTTAGTTTGGCTGTGTGTTTTTAGGGGAAATTTTTTTTTAATAACGTAATGAATTGGAAACAAATAAAAGGGAGCTGAAGATTTGGGGGGGGGGAGGGGAGGAGGAGGGCAAAAAAAGGGGGGGGGGCTTTGTTTCATTATTATATTTATAAAATGTTAGAATTCTATTTTGTGGTGCAGCTTGCCATTTACTGTACCCTTTGGTGCCACACAGCGTTACATAATTCAGCCCCGTCTGTAGCCCCGACTCCCCACCCCCACCCCTGGCTGACAGACGTATTTGTGGACAACCCCCTGTTGAGAGCACGGACCACCTCGGTACCCCCACAAATTGACTTTACATATTACACGACCGGGTGAAGCATTCCGCCCTGGTTTAATCTGGAAGGATCTGTAGCCAATTTACGACCGGGATGTGCGCTGTCGGTGGATCAACTGCCTTTGTGGGAGTGGATGTAAATTGTTCAAAGTACTAGTCTCTGTGACCCTCTTCTCTCCTTTGATGTTGGACACTAGGGGAGCTAATGTTAGCTCACCGGGAGACTCTCGCGAGTCAGTCCACCCTGAAGTTACGTAATAATAGCATTTACTACATTTGCCTGGGTTGCTTTCTCATGCCGGTTAAAAATAGATGGAGACTTGGAGACTTTGCTTGACAAAGAGAAAATAAGATTTTATTTGAAATGAAAAAAGAAAAAGAAAAAAAGTTATGGTTATATATCGATTGTTTGATTAAGAAATGTGCACACGCATGACATAATAAATCGTTTCAAATCGGATCATATGAAGGTGCACGTGGTGAAAAGATCGCGCCAGTCTAGCATATGCTCCTAGTGATCATATCATTTTGTGGAATGTCTTCCTACGGCATAAATAAGTGATTAATAATTTTGTTATATTCTCGGTTGCATATAGTCTACGCCAATAAACTCATTCTATTTTTTAAAAATTAAAAACAGTATGAATTAATATAGCAAGGGGCTGACCCTTCAGATTTTCGATTTTAAAAAATAAATTTCACCAGCTTGCCCTAAGGCCCTAAACAGTAATAAGGTGGATATTTGAGGGCTACCAGATTGATACGTTTAAAGAATAAATAGAAGAGGAAAAATGCTTTTTCAAATGTTAACATCTGGTGTATTATTTCTTAAATTACTATTATATTGTAAGCATGGTTACTTAACGTTTTAAGAATGCAATAAAACATGAACTCTCTTTACGTGTATTAGCATCAGATAAACCGGTTGTAAGGACAATGATTGTCAGTCAAGGTTGTGTAGGAATGGGAACAGAATGGGGAGAAGATAAATTTTTTTTAAATCTTCATATTTTTAATACTGAAAAACCTATAAAAATTAATGTCCTATTTTTACAAACTTTCTACGCGAAATTAACTGACTTCTCAACTTATTAGAGCTTAAGAACATATTTCCTAAAATAAAAAGTATTACTTAAGAAAATTGAGGTGAGGGAAAGAGAGAGGGGGGAGGGAGGTATATATAGAGAGGAGAGAGAAACGTTCGTTAATTAAGCTTACAGTCTAGTCTGCTGTGGCGCATTCTATAAATTGAGATCCCCGCCCCACCCCGACCCATGACATCGTCAAGTGGCGAGTGCCATTGTCCAGTCCGCGTATGTTTGCGTTGACTGATAATGGCACATTAGCACATGAATCAAACAGAACAGCCATATTGAGGCCTTTTCAACACACATCGCCCCGTCCACAGTTCAATAAACCTGATTTGTTCCGACGGGTAAGTTTGTTTGTCTGGGCGATATATGCACAACATTTCTAGGAGGTTCACCCCCCCCCTTTTTTTTTCCTTTAAGAATACAGTGGTTCTCAAGATGTGTTGATTTATTACCTGCCGCGACGGTGTCTGATTCAAACCAAATATGAATATATACTCCATTTTTTTTTAAATTGATTAATCATAGCGTCCTGTATTTTCGTAGAATCTGGTTTTCTATATGAGGTTATAAATAGGTGTTTCACTTTCAGGATCTATCAAAAAGACTTGGTTGGAGCGTCTAATGGCCACTTGCACAATTAATTTTAGGAAACACTAATACAGGCGTCTTAGAGGCGCTAGAGAGGTGCTGTACCTTTACTTATAGGCTGTATCAGTACAGATTTATTGTGTGCGGAGAGGAAAAGAGTGTTTGCACATTTTAATGTGTATTTAATTATACAGATGTAGTTTGGGGCCGTCCATAAATGACGTCACGCACCTAGGGGGAGGGGGGTGCCCTCATTTGTGACGATGTGTGACGAGTGGGGTGTTTAAGAATTGTGACGTCACGTCAAAACACGCTACTTTAAATCAAAGTTCCACTTGAATATTCGATTTCTTACTATTTATTTAACGACGTTTTACATGGATTCACGCGTTTTACGATATTAGAGTGGTGCAGCCTTACACTAAATACATACTAAAATAACAATTAAGTGTATTGAAACATGCTTATTTTCAAATAGAAAATACCGCTTTTAGGGGGGGGGGTCACAGCTTTGTGACATCATATTGGAGAGAGAGGGGGGGAGGGTCTAAGTTTTTGTGACGAAGTGTGACCGGGGCGGGGGGGGTGAAAATTGGCCAAAATTGCGTGATGTCATTTATGGATGGCTCCTCTGCGGCGCACCCCATAGTTGCTTGCCTCCTCTGTATCGTTACTTATTAGCTAGGTTAAATTGATATTTAAAACATAAATAGGCGTGTTCAGTGTTCAGTTTCATTTTTAAATTTTTTATCTTATTTTTAATATTTATATTTAAATTAGAATCAAATAAATGAGGATAATATTTTAAATACTACTTATTTTTTAAAAAAATTCAAACCATGAACACAAAGTAGTCATACCATATTAGTATCCTTATATTAATTACTGGCCTGTATACCCGGCATTTCCAGGGATGTCATTAAGCCTATTGGGTAATAAATACATTAAGTTCCTGTTGTTAACAAGATTTACCACACTATTATTTTTTTAAATATCCATACAATAGGCACTAGAATTATTTGCGTAAATAAACAAGATCCCTTTCCAGAAACGATCCCATACTCCTATGAGATCCCATACCCAATATGATCACGTTGCGTAATGGGATCTCGTTCTTGGTTAAATCCCATTCCCGATATAATTGCTTTTCGAAGCCAAATTTAGCTCTGTGTCGGAGTACCAACCCTTGTAGCTTCAATACAATGGGGTCCTATTCCAGATGGGGTCACGTTATCCGTATATACCGTCATGGCTTCTTTCACGTTTTCCGTTTAGGTCCCATGCCAGGTTATCATATGAAGGTATCTACGAAATATGGCTAAGGGGCCGTCCATAAATCACGTCACGCGATTTTGGCCGATTTTTGCTCGTCGCGCGCGTCGTAACAAAAAGTTAAAAATACGTCATAAAGCTTTGACCAAAAAAACACACCTTATTTTCTATTTGAAAATAAGTATGTTTCAAATCACTATTATTGTCATTTAAGTATTTATTATTTTATTATTTATTTAGTGAAGGTCTACGTTGTTATAACGTAACCCTCGTGAAGCGTTTTTTAAAAACGTTTAACCGGCCTTCAGAAAACGAACTGTGTTAAAATCCTTGGATTATATTTTATTTTAATGCATACAAATTAAACATTGTCTATTAATCATCACGGTTAACGTCTTTGTTTAGAAGAAAAATTATTTTAAAATATTATTTTTAAAATGTATTTTTTTTTAAATCCCTTTAATTAACTTCACCGCCGGTCATCTCTCTCTGTCTTGGGCGGGCGGAAAAAGAAAAGTCAAAAATGACCCACTTCCCATGATCCGATCGAACTGAAATTTGGCACACGGACATGTCTGACCTAATAATGCATCGTATCAAAATTACGTACCGTAATTAAATTAGTGCATTTTTAGATTATCCTTATATGAGGTATGTAATTTAAATTCACGGTTTGTTATTGTTTTTTTCCCCACGTGAAATTTTGAGCTGACGCATTGAGGCGACCCAACGAAGCGACGGGCGCTTTTGTTTACATTTTACGTGTCACTCTGAGCTCGGTCAAGCGAATCGGTGACCAGACTTTTCCCCTCTCCCCCCACCCACCCCTCCCCCCACCCACCCACCCTCCCCCCACCCACCCACCCCTCCCCCACCACTAGGGTTATGATGCAAAGTTGAGTTAAGACAGATTCAGTCTGTAAATGTTTGAAACTAATCAATACTGTTAGTTATGTCTCATATATAAGGGATTTATAGTCAAAAACTTTGTTTTTACGGGTTTGTTTTATTAAATCCCTCAATTGACTGACGGGCATCCCGTAAGAAAGAGGTCGGCAAACAGGGGTAAATAACCTCATCTGGGGTCAAAAGGGAATTCTTGGGGGTAATGCAGACTCATTTGGGACATATAACATCCATACAATCCACTAGATATATTAAAATACGTCATGTTTACGTGTACGCTTGGAACATATGCCCATTATTGAACCGGTTCCTTCCAGAAAATGCATTTTTAAAAATTTGACAACTATGTAGATTTCTTACCTACGTACTATACGAAGACACCTAAATCCACCCTACTTTCATTTATATTGACACGAGTGACAATAATCTTAATCCACATGGCTTGACTGTATCAAGTATTTCTGTGATATTTAAAATGTATGCCTTAAAAATTGAGCTGTTTTGTGCTCCTCTCGAATGGCGATGTCAAGAATTTGATGTATTCAATAAAGTTAATGAATACTTTGACTAATTTTAAATGGGCTCATTTATCATTATATCTAGAATGGCCAGGGGTGTTTGACCAAAACCAATCGAACAATTATATCAAACTTAAAACGTTTATAATTCTATCAAATAGATTCCCTCCCCCCCACCCCCCCACTTTTTAAAGAAAAAGAATATTCCGTGTCGTTTTGACTTAAAATATCTGCACATAATCCTATTCAGATCATTTTTAGACACATGTCATGCTTGTAAAACTCACCAGTTGCATTTTCGTGGGGCGGGGGGGGGGCGCTGACGACGCTCCCCCAAATCCCCGAGTCATGTGAGCAGGGCCTAGAGTCTGGGGGTCGGGGGGGGTAACGCACACATACACTTGTATATTTTGGGGTAACGGCAAAAAAGTTCGCCAACTCCTGCCATGAGAGAACCAAACGGAGCTGCGGTTACATCACAAACGCTTTGCATAGATTTGATAAGACAATGGTTCAATAAAATAAAACAATAATAATTTGGTGTCTTAATTTTTAAAAGTGAATTTGTTTCTGGGGAAGATGTTGCTGACACCTTTAATGAGCTAGTGAGTGGTATGCCTCAAAACGAACGCATTGAGGAATTAGTAACATACAACGAGCACACATACACTCGTGGACGCGTGTGCGAGGAAGTGGAGAAAAGTAGGAAGGACAAAAATGTCTCTTTTTGGTATTCCAACATGGAGTAAGGTATGTGATGCGACTAGTGAACTTGTTTGAACTCACAACATCTGCGAGGGATGGCAGCATGGATTACATCATTCTTCAGCTGCCAACATCCAACAATGTGGACATTTATGGATGGACAATTGAAGGGCTGCATTCAAACAAGCATTTCCTATTACCTGAACACAGTAGCCTCAGCGAAAACGTTATTGTGAGCTGCAGTAACGAGCTGAAAGACCATAGGAAACATACACTTGTATCAACGCCTTGACTTACCTCAGGGGCATGGCGCATTTGTCACAATCTTGAAAGCGCATTTAATGTTAACTGATTGTCAGTTTGTATGTATGGTATGGCATCTGTCAGTTTGCGAAAGACGATAGATTTATCTTTGTTTTTTGCAGCTCTTGTTGTGGCTGATGAGACCAATCCTTGAGTGGCAGTCTCTTCTGCATGACACACACACGAAAGCAGTGGGGCAGTGTTGCCGGGCCTTTCTCCTCGCTCTTTTTCCAACTGCTTCTGCCCTAGTTTGCTCCTCTGCTCTTAGTGATCCTTCTTTCACTATAGCCCACCACATGGACCTATCCTCTGCCTGTGGCAGAGGATAGGTCAGTTTTTGTCAGTTTATATTCTTTCTTTTTTCAATCGCCACATCATGGATTAAACGTATATAATAACTGTTTCATAATGTTGTGTATTTTAAATTGATGCTAATAATATACTAAATTATTTTAAATAAAGAAAATAAATTTCAAAAATAATAAATTAATGATCCAGGCCGGGGTCGAATCGCAAGGGTCGAACCATCATGGAACCGGGAACCTGCTAAGGTTCATCAATACACAAAGTCGAGTTCACTGTTGTTCTACTCTTAATTCAAGTTCCGGTGCATATAGCTTAGACCAGAAGTGGCCAGACACGTACTAACTGAGAGCCATTTAAAAAATAGTTAAAAATTGTTTAAAGACGTTTTGAAAAACTATGAGTCACGGGTCACGACCCGCTCGCAATAAACAATTCCTTTTGTGATCGTTTTTTAAAACCTATCTAATATTCGATTTTAAGGATTTAAACATTTCAATTATTTTACCCATAACGGTTTAACCATACCTTAAATATCTGTTGGTTCATCAAGAGCCAAACTGTATATTACACACTATTTTAAAATTGTTCATAATTTTTCCTTCAATCAAAAAAAGTTTCTATTATAGAATGTATATAACAGTTTGAATTGTACCTGAAAGAAGTGAATAATAAAACTAAAATTAAATTCATAGTCTGACAAATTATGAAGGGTAAAACGTTTAAAATTGCCCCACTTCAAACGGTTTTAAAAAAAGAAGATCTTGCAACAATTTAAAGTGAAAAATGTTATAATATATTTGAGATCAGCCTCGAAGAATAAGACACAAATTAAATTATAATTTGTCGAATAATGAAGTTATAGAATTTAAAAAGGTTTGTCCATCAAAATCGGTTACAAAGTAACGGATACTAGCACACAAAAATATTAAAATTATATAATTTTAAATAAGAACACAAGATAAAATGTATAATAAAATTAATTTTGAATTAATTTGCATTATGGTTCCGATATGTATCAAAAAGGGCAGCTACCTACTTTGACTTAAGCTAGATACATATGTAACCCAATACTATTGTTCAATTCTATTTGAAAGTATTTTTGCATTAAAGCTTAAATGAAAAAGATGAAAGGAGTGGATGTAGGAGTTTAGTTCCATACTTTACTTTATTTAATATGGGGCCTCAAAGATATTTGCTGATGGTTGTATAATCTATAGAACAATCTTAACAAAATGACACATAGATGAATTAATAAAAGTGGAAACTAATTGATGTATATATGTACCGATACGGAAATGTGTCAACTGTTGAGAGTAACAAAGAAGAAGTAAACAAATAAATGCAAACTATTTCATTTATGGAAAACAACTAATTCAAAATAAAGATGCAAATTACTTAGGAGTAATAATAAATGAGAAATCGGCATGGAATCCCCATGTAATGAAGTTATGGGGGACGCGATGGTCGAGTGGCAGCGCGCTCGACTAGCGTACCGATGGTCACGGGTTCGAATCCATGTGAAGGCAAGGTATTTGTTTCCGGGGCCTAGGGCGTCCCTGCGTCACCCAGCTCTGAATGGGTACCTAACGCTAGTTAGGCGGTTGGGTAATGCGTGGAACCCACAAAGCCGTGGCCTGTGAACGCTGCATCACTTGCCAACAGATCATCCGTCATGGTCTGTGGACGCAATTATCTTCTGCATAGAAGGAGCGTCTGTATAGATAATTTAAAAAATCAAACAAAACCTTAATCTATATAAAGAGAAAATTGTAAAGATGTAATAAGAATATTACGCTAAAATGCTACCTCACTTTGGTGAGACCTGTACTAGAATATGCATGTTCTGTATGGGATACATCCACCAAAGAAAACAGATAAACTTGAACAAAGTAAAAAAAAGAGCTGCCAGATTCATAACGGCAGAATTTTCAAACTGGCAAGATTAACACCATAAGCTAAATCATTAAACCTAGAAACACTAGAAGGTAGAAGAACCAAAAGTAAGGTAGTAATAACACATAAGTCAATTTACTATGGTATTTTAATACGAGCCATCAAATTTTTGCGTACCCGTTTGGTCTAGATCCATTCATCCACCAAGCCATTATCCAAAGTTAAAATTTTTAATTATAAATATCATATTAGAGATACAATTACAATATGGGCCCCAGGCCCAAACGCATTATGGGGCCAGGCCCAAACGGTGCATCATGTAAAGTTCAAAACCTCTAGATTCAATCTAGATCATGGTGGGTATATGTGTATGTGCCCAGTGCAGGTTTGGTCTAGATTCAATCTAGATCATGGTGGGTATATGTATATGTGCCCAATGCAGGTTTGGTCTAGATTCAATCTAGATCATGGTGGGTATATGTATATGTGCCCAGTGCAGGTTTGGTCTAGATTCAATCTAGATCATGGTGGGTATATGTATATTATGTGCCCAGTGCAGGTTTGGTCTAGATTCAATCTAGATCATGGTGGGTATATGCATGTATATTATGTGCCCAGTGCCGGTTATTTCAAGCCAACAAAGCCAGCCAGCAAACCTGTCCGCCCTGCACAAACAATAAAACATATATACACATATACATATAATATCGTAATATATCTTTGCTACATTTGCAGATCTAAATGAATTATTATTATAAGCGTACTTCTTGTACTGGTGCTTGGCCCATGACCTACGCGCGTGTGTGTGTTGTGTGTGTACGCGCGCGTGTGTGTGCGTGCGTACGTAGGTACGTGTGTGTGTGTGTGCGTGAGTGCAGGTGTGTGTGTGTGCGTGCGTGCATGCGTGTGTGTGTGGAGGGGGGATGAATAGCGATTTTTTTTAAGTAACCGGAGGGGGCATATAATCTTTTGAGCAATAGGTGTCGTGGAGTTGTAATTGACTATTTCATATCCTTGTAAAGGGAAATATTAGGTGATAATAGTTTCATATCTCGAATAACAGCGGAGTCACTGTCATTGATAGAGGGTTGACGTTTGCACATTTTATACCGTTCATGGAAATAAAAAAAATACCCTTCACGCACGCGCGCACGCACACGCACACACACACACACACACACACAAACACACAAACACCCGCACACGCCTTGACAAATAACTTAATGCGTGTAATATGTAGGAACAATTAGATGTTAAAAAGATCTGAAGGTCTAGTGTTGAGTTCATCGTGTCAATGATAAGTAAAACATTATCACGCTGGGGTTATTCAACCCCATTATTATTTTATTATCTCTTACCTTGATCATTATAAGCCTCAAAAGTCTGTCAAATTAACGTCAATCATTATCAGCTGTGTAGTGCAAGTAGTTGATTGCAATATATCCACTGTAATTATTTCATAAACAGAGAGAATAAGAATTGGAATAAATGTTTCTACTTTGTCACGACGCTTTTATTATATTGTAACACTTTCTTTTATCAACAAAATCCGCTTCATTTCGATAAACATTATACAAATTCATTTCAATTCCTGAGACTGTACAGATCCAGTTTAATTCCTTAAACTCTTCAAATCCAGCTCAGTTCCCTGCCGCTAACCTCTAAAAATCCAGCTAAGTTCCTTAACACCATTGAATCCAGCTAGATTCCTTGCTAATAATCTCGACAACACATAGCCCCTTCTTGATCTCGACTTCCTAATGAAATGGCTGACGGCGACGTTAGTATGTCTGGTAAGTCTGAAAGGTTTTAATCCTGGCTGAATGTAACAACAAAAAAAACTGTTTCTGGCTTTACCAAAGTAATTTTGACATGTCAATTGATCGGCGATTCCTTCCTTGCGCCGCCTTTTGTGACAGTGGTTCCAAATTTGTGTGAAGATACACGGACTGTTGGATATTTTGATGGGAATGGCCAGGGTAAATAAAGAATATACAAAATATAATATGTTGATAAAGAATTATCAAAACAAAACCAATTAATGTTTGATTGCTAAGTGATAATTTTATTTTCAACGTAATGGTGTTTCAAAAAATCCCATAAGATTTAATATTCGACACTCTTTACCTATTTTGATTTAATTTCTATGAAGAAAAAACAATCGGGATATCATTACATACATTTCTTATCATAAACAAATTCCATGCTAAAATAAGTAGGGTAAAGATAATATAGTTTGAGAACAATAGAACACAACAACTACACCAGGCGAATTATCTTATGTGGCCGAGACATTTTCGACAACTATATTCCAACAGCTGTCAGAGAGCAGACTAATCAATGGCCACGCCACGCTTCACCTGGTTCGTTGATCTCTTACCACCAACACAGAACACTGGTGTCCAGAACCCGCACATAGGCCCTATCAGTTCGTCTGCTCCATGATATATTTACTCAACGATTATGCCAGGGGGAACATAAGGTTTTGTTGACCCCCCCCCCATTTTAAAAGATATGTTGTAATGAATGCTAATGATAACCTAACCATCTTATAATTGATAGCATTCTAGTTAAGACGTCTTAGGAGTGTCGTCTTACTTTTTGATATATACATATATGTATACGTGTAATGCCCCGTTAATATTCCCCTGATATCGACCCAAGCTCTGACATATATCTTTAGAAAGCTTTCTAAAACTTACAATTCTGACAGTATAAACGCCACTTCACAAGTAGTATTACATTTAATGATCATATGAATGGCTGAGACGTGGCCATGTTTTCAAGGCGTAAATCGAAGCTCTTTACTCGAGTTATTGCCTTTCCCCACGGAATTTGCTGTAGCGCTTCAGACATTTTAATACCGGCTTCAACCAAGTGGAATGCGAGTCAATGTACACGAGGGTAAGCTAATTACCCAACGTTTGGAATTACCCTTGACACTTTCCGCATGACTTGTTCACAATTTAAAAGCTGTTATACTTTGTCATCTGGGTTTCATTAAATGAATTTTAAGTGTCATCTTGTGTTTCTTCATTTCAAAATTGTTAGATATTAATTACATGATTACAAAATATATATTGTTAAACATATATAGAGCGAAAAAAAATTCTCTTGCAGTCAAAGTAACTCAAATTTTCAAGTGGGTAGAGTCAAATTTGTAATCAACCTTGAAGGTGACAACAATTTCAAACTGCTTAAAACTACTGAAAAGTCAAGCGATGGCTCTGGGCGCATCACCAATTTAATTAATTATTTATTTATTGAAATTTTTTTTTAAAGAATAACCTTCAGGTTGCTCATGTTGCGTGGTTATTAAATCCCTTATATTAACTTCGAAATCTTGTCTGTCGTCATCTCTCTCTGTCGGGATCTCTGTCGTTCACGGGCTGGCAGAAAAACAAAAGTAAAAAATGACCCACTTCCTGTGATGCCATCGAGCTGAAATTTGGCACATTGACTCGAGTCACCTAACAATGCATTGTACCAAAATTTCAGATCGGTCGAACGTACCGTAATTAAATTAATGCATTTTTAGTTTATCTCTATATAACATATGGAATTTAAAATTCACGGTTTGTTATTGTTTTTCTTTCACGTGCCAGTTGAATTCACGCATTGACGCCACCCGTCGATGTCCATACCCCATCCCGTCCCTTCCCGCGGTTTTAAAGCCAGGGAACTGGGAACATCACTCGGTGTCAGTCTGTAAATGTTTGTCGCGTTTGAACATAATCAATACTTTTAGTTGTCTCATATATAAGAGATTTATAGTCAAAAACTTTGTTTTTACGGGGTTGTTTTTATTTTTAACAGTGAAATTATCAAAATGTTTGTGTCAACTGAAATGATCAAAATGTTGTTTATGTCAAGTGAAATGATCAAAATGTTGTTTGTGTCAAGTGAAATTATCAAAATGTTGTTTTTGTCAAGTGAAATTATCAAAATGTTGTTTTTGTCAAGTGAAATGATCAAAATGTTGTTTGTGTCAAGTGAAATTATCAAAATGTTGTTTGTGTCAATTGAAATTATCAAAATGTTGTTTGTGTCAAGTGAAATTATCAAAATGTTGTTTGTGTCAAGAGAAAATAACTTAAAATTTCTTACAGCGGTTAAAATAATTTCTAAAGTTAAAGGATGATTGGTGAATACTAAGTTCAGTTATATAGTTTCTCAATTGTATCTAGAACGTTAGATTGTTTATTTGCTTTACTTTAGTTATTAATAAGTTCACTTATTTACTATTATTATTAGAAAATTATGTTGCTTTACATTATTAATCAGTAGTTTATATTGTTTTACATTAGTAATTACTAATTTAAAATAACAACTTACTAAGGGCCCGTCCATAAAGTACGTCACGATATTTTTGACAATTTTTACCCCCCCCCCTCCCCCCTGCCTCAAACTGTCACAAATCTCGGAACTAAAGTACGTCACACTTTCGAACAAAAATGTTTTTTATTAAGAAAATAGTTAAAATTTAATATAAAACACCGGGACGTCGCGCATTGCCGGACCCCCCCCTCCCCTGTCACAAACTGTCACACTTTCTTACACTCCGTCCCCCCTCTGGAGCGCGAGGTACTTTATGGACGGCCCCTAATTATTAATTAGTGAGTTGTTTTTTAAATTAGTTATTAGAAAGTTCTATTGTTTTATATTACAAACTAGCAAGACAACATTCTTCGCCATTAAAAATATTTTGCCTGCAATACTACACGTGTTGTAAATGAATATACAACTTCAATCCGAAAGCACATTTATAGAGTCAGAAAATATTGAATTAGATAAACTACAAATAGTATAAAAAGATGCAAGTGTCACATACCTTACTATCACTATCACCATATTTAACATATAAGAACAAGAATCTATATTGTATTAATAAAAATTGAATAAATATCTACAGGGAATTTGATATATAAAAGTACATGTTAAAAGATAAACTTATTTTATAGACTAAACTAACCACATGACCACTTCACTGTCATTTAGTCAGTGAGCTACCCACATGACCACTTCACTGTCATTTAGTCAGTGAGCTAACCACATGACCATTTCACTGTCATTTAGTCAGTGAGCTACCCACATGACCATTTCACTGTCATTTAGTCAGTGAGCTACCCACATGACTTTCTGACGTTCATTTTGTCAGTGACGTAGCCACATGACCTTTGACTTTCATTGTGTCAGTAAGGTAACCACATGACCTTCTGACTTTCATTTTGTCAGTAAGGTAACCACATGACTTTCATTTCAAAAGCAAGCTAACCGCATGAACTTCTGACTTTCATTTTGTCAGTAACGTAGCCACATAACCTTTGACTTTCATTGTGTCACTAAGGTAACCACATGACCTTCTGACTTTCATTTTGTCAGTAACGTAACCACATGACCTTTGACTTTCATTTTGTCAGTAAGGTAACCACATGACCTTCTGGCTTTCGTTTTGTCAGTAAACACCCCCTGACACAGAATATCACTTTCATTTCTTAGATATGGGCGTGCCAAATTTTAAATTACTATTTTAATCATTCTCTCATGCAGTAAAAGCACAACCACAAAAACTCAATTTTAACGATGTTTATAAAATGCATTGCTTAACTAATTCCTAGTTTTACCCTTATATATATTTATATATATAGCTTATCCCTTTGGTTTACTAATCACTAATAGTTTTAGTTCATCCCGAGGTTTAGCTTATTTCTACGATTAGCTCCATCCATGTGTTTAGCCTATTATATCTTGATATATATAGGTTAGACTGTTAAAGCCAAGCCTAAACCATAAATGTATTTTTTTTTAAAATGTGGCTTTGATTAAGTAGCCGTTGTTTTTAACCGCCATGAAGTTCTATAAATTGGTACAGAGTCCTGGGAACTTCCCCCACAAACTGTATCCTGTGTGAGACAATCACCCTGGCAGCGAGGCATTTCAATGATGTCGTCTGAAGAGTCTGCCTGAGGGACTCGCTACAACACAGGAGGTCAGCTGCGGTCAGACCGTGGTCATTCACTTGATCAACATGTGCCCCTCGCCTCAACAACATGGTCACCGTCCCAGGTTCAACTGCTACGCTACAGTTGTGAAGGGTTACTACGGCATGAAGAATTGTGTTTCCGAAAAAATCCTTGGCAACGGGGTCGGCCCCTAACAGGATGAGAATCTCCAGCATGGCTTGTGACGGCCAGTGATTTCCCAAGACTGCACTTAAATCACATTCCAGTGGATCCAAAGTTTTAATATCTAGACACATATGCAACAGGGTTTCGTTAGTTTCTCCTCGGGGGTTCAATGCGATTAACTTTTGAAGAATCACTCCTAATTCCGGTCTCCGATCCTGCACGTCATAGGTTTCAAGGTACAGCAAAAATACGCATAGACTGCACTTTAGGAGGAAATAGAACTGTTCACATTTGGGACTGCATGAATATCTCTTTATAACTTTTGTTATGTGGTCTGTAATTAAATCCAACAACTCCCTTGCTACATCCTCGGGTACCATGCACGCATCCCTCATTGGTCTGGTGTTGCCAAGCCTGTGAACGTGATGAAAAACTTTCACCAAAAACTCAACACTCCTCATGACATGTCGCGAAAATACATCGCATACAAAACTAACACAAGAGCTGTCAATTTTTTGCAAGTGAAGCCTGTAGGCGGTCTTCCAGAGATTTATAGCCATGAGAAACTTTTCCTCGTCTGCACTGACCGCTCCCCTATACAGGAGCAAGTTGATGTAACTCTCGTGATGCTGGCCTCGGTTTCGCTCGTACACCAGTAACGCTTGAATGCACAGGGCGTCATGGTGGGACGGGCATCTTGAGATGCTTTCTAGACATGTTAATTCTTTTATATGGAAACATCTTGCTAAAACCGAATCCCGCATTGAATAATAAATAACTTCGTTTGTGTTTATTTTACTTAAGGCCAGCGCTTTCTCCCACTGGTGGAGGCCATTCGTGTAGTCACCATCCAATAGTATGGTCATGGCGCCGATAATAAGATAAGCATCAATTATTTCAGTTATTTTTGGACGTGTAACTTTTAAAAGATACTCAAGGACAGACCGGTGTCTGAATTTTGCCGCTGTTTGGATGACGTTCAAGTTGTCGTTATTGACCACCATGGGGTTAGCTCCCATGTCAACCAGCCTGGCTACTGCTTCCATGTTACCAACTTCTGCGGCGTAGTGTAGCGCAGTGTTACCAGACTTATCGGTCTCACTAACTCGGGCGCCAAGCCGCACCAGAAACTGGATGAGTCTGGGTGCTTGCACGGCACCCATAAGGCAAGTGAACCCATTAACATTCTTGGCGTGGACATCAGCACCATGAGTGACCAGTAGTGACACGATCTCAAGATGACCGTTGGAGCAGGCAGCCAGCACAGCAGTTGTACCTGTCGATGACATGGTGTTAATGTCAGCGTTATGTTTTGACAGGAGCCGGACCATTTCCAAATGTCCTGTTGCAGCAGCATGCCATAGAGGAGTAATCTGAAACGTATCAAAGTAACGAATGTTTCAAACGAAAACTAAACTTCTTCTGTCAAAATAAAAATCATAAATAAAGTGTAAGCGTATTCTACAGGTTTAAATGTACACATATATAAATAAATTAGATAAACTGATTGCTTTTAAGTGACCAATTACACAATATAAAACAATTTGAAGTCATTTTCATAAACTAAGGTTTTTTTTTAGAATCATTAAAATATGCTCTTTTTAGACACTCCTTGTACAACTTACTAGATGGCTGGTGCTTTCTTGGAGTAAAGTACTCAAGCCCGTTTGTTCTAAATCTGGCGAACATTCTTTCAGCATGAATTCCACAAACTGAATTCTGGACAGCTGGCACGCCGTGAAGAAAACAGATGTTGCTGTGGGGTATTCTGCTTTATAGTTGACCAACCTCTGTCTGGACTTTATGTTATAAGAGCTTAATACAGCGAAAAATGATGGGAAGTTGGCTTGCATCACACTGTTTTCTAACTTGGAAACTATTGCCGGAAAAGAGATGTCAGAAATGTTGAACTTTGCTTTGTCCAAACGGAAACTGAAACAAGGTGCATTACAATAGAAACAACGTACTTTAAAAGTAAAACTAAGAAAGGTTTTAATACAGATAAAATTTAAATTAAGTTTAGATTATGAAATAGTGAACGGTTGACATGTTCTTGAATTGGGGAAAACATTCTAAATCAGTAAATAAGGGAGGGTAGGGGTGGATTCGAGTTTACGCAATAAAACTCCCGGATGTACGTTCGCTGCTGAATCATATTTTTGTGCCGTAAATTTTGGTCTGAACATAGAACTTTACTGGCACCTTGGTCTCCTTATTTATACTCAGCGTATAGGCACAAAGTAACCATTCTCACGAAAAAAAGTCTCCCCTAAAAAAAAGTCGCTTCTAGTTTATCTTAAAACTAAACCTCCGGGGCAGACTTTGTTTTAGAATAAAATATCCGTTTTTTTTAAAAATATAATCACCCCTTAATTATATTAAATTAGGAACGGGTGACTTATATGTGCTGAATGCAATTGTGTAGGCATCAACTTTCCCTCTAAGCTGCACACGGACCAACGGAACTTATATGGAATATTGGTAGGTATTATTGAAATTTCAACAATCACGAGTTTAGTCATGCAAGTTTGTAGAATATTAAGAGTCATAGAAATTGTCACAATTTTTTCCCCTTAAAATACTGACTTTTTTCCGGTAGCGTTTATAAAAGTTATATCAGAAACGCAATAAATATTAGTAGACAAAGTTTGTTAAATTATTAGATTTTTAAGTTGACTTCTAAAGTATAGTAAAATTATTGGTAGAAAGAATTTTTAAAGGAGATCAGATCTACTATTAGTGTAACATTCACATGGCAGAGCTATAAGGGTTTGCTTCACCCGAAACGGTAAACTAATGGTTCCCCCTTTCCTGTTTTTTTGTGACTTCCAGGCAACGTGGATTTTTCTCTCCTAAAAAAAGCCTTAGGTATAATAGGGATAAAACTGAAAATAAATTGATTTACACGTCACCGATTAAAGCATTATAAGAATAGTATAGGAACAGCAATAAGTTAATAATATTATTTTACATCAAATTAACTGTATTTTGTTAGCTGGTGCTGATCCTTTAGATTGTTCATTTTGCCTTCACAGTAGGCTAAATGACTTCATAAACACTGCTCCTGCCTTTATACAACAAAACCTCTGCCTTTAAACACCCAACAACTGCCATATACAAACATGAATAGCACCCCAACTCAATGTTGCATTTATTTTAGCAATATCAAGTAAATATGCAATTTTTCAGATATATTTGTCACGCTCCTGAGATGGTTTCTAACGGTGTGATCGTCAACCTTTATCTCGCCTATCTGTCTACGTCACTGTACATGGTGTTATCGTCAACCTTCATCTCGCCTATCTGGCTACGACACTGTAAACACCAGCATTAAACACATGTGACTGTTGATAAATCTGAGGGGAGGTTCTGAGAAAACATACTGCTTAGATGTCATTTAAATTTGCCAAATTTAGCAACCTGAAGTAATAGACGATTATTTTCATCAAAAAAAAGTATACAATGTTTAGAATTTTTAATTATCATTTTTATTATAGATTATAGATAGTTGATTAGCACGCTAATAATTTTTTATAATAATGATATTATTACAGATCTAACTTCTAACAGTTTTCAGATATATTTCACAACGCATAATTCCGAATAAAGAAAGAACTTACTCATCACATTTACCACCCCTTGTCAGCCGTGTGTCCAGCCAACCGCTTTGGGCCACTCTTGTCCTGTTCCTCACATTGTAGCCAACTAATCTTGATGATGTATTTACAGGGGTTGTTTGGGGCCGGCCCGCACCTAAATGAGCAACCCAATCTATCAGATTCCTTACACGCTCCCTGTGTTGGAGTTGTGCTTGGTCTTGCTCCATGAGAAGTCCGAGCAGGCAAAATTTTGGAATTAAATAATTGTTCAGCTTCTTTGGTGACCTGGTGAATACGTTGTTGTCTGCATTGAGATGTCCAGATGCGCCTGGCTCGATTATAAGTCGCTGCCATTTTGCTGACTGGTGCTGTTGCCTTACCACTTGCCGGACATGAGTTATTCGATATATTCACACATGAAAATTCACATTCTGAACTTCGTAGAGGAGCATCCTCGGATTTAACTGTAGACACACGCGTAGATGTCGTTGCAATGTCAGCAAATTCATTATGTCTTCTTGAGTATCTTGTTTCGGGTGAACTATTGAAAATTTCTGCAGTATCCTTTTTGTTCCTATCGAATCTAAATGGCATGAATGCACTAGAATCTCTATTAGAATACTTACTTTCAGCTGCTGTGTTTTGAACACGATTTGTGTCTGTAGCTGTTTCTCGACGAGTTCTGGAACTGCAAAGGCTTTTCGAACGAACTGTGAGGCAATCTGATAAAACTGTTGTGAATATTACTCCAGGAGCCTGGTTTTCTACAATTTTATCAGTACCCGAACATTGGCGCGTTTTAACTTGTCTCTTTTGGACAATCATTGTATTGAGCCGATAGACGGATCCAGTAAATAGTTTTGGATGTGCTGAAACCGTTGGTACATCAAAGTTAAAGACAGACTACTTCCTAATTAAATGTGTAGGGAAGAGCTTCTCAACGTTTTTCAATTTGCCTTTAAGTAATCAATGAAGGCATACGGTGAAAATATCCTTTGATTTGTTGTGTGGAGGTTGCCAGGACATAGACATGAAAATTGCAACGTTGTGTGAGAGAACTGCGCAGTGGTCGATGCTTGGCGCGATGAATTGCTCTGCTTCGACTAATTAAAAATGTAGGTGCATCGCCCATTCGTTTTTTGGTCCAATTAAATTTACGGCTTGCATGTTACATCATTATTAATTAAGGTTTTTATCAAGATATTTAATTGTTTAGTCTTTAAAATAATGATGTGTACAATATAAAGTTAACAGTTTGTAAATAAATACAAATGAAAAACATTAACTCTTATATAATTTCAATTCAAAACATACTGCCCCTTTGCTAAGTATTTGTGTTCCTCTTTATTATTTTCTAGGGCTGGTACAGATTAAATAATTTTTGTTCGATTAACCTGAAAAATTAATCTATTAATCGAATAAATTTCGATTAATTATATTTTTTATAACGCATTTTTAGATCTCGTTAAAGTCACGATTCACTATTTCACGAAATCGGTTAGGTCGCGTAATTCCATGGCTCCAAAATTTTGTGACGTAACGCTGGATATTCGTTCTGCTATGCAAGAAATCCTATATAACAACCCTTTTTATAATAAAAGACTATGTTCCATGCGGTCATCGATAGCGATTGATCCCTCAAATACTTATGACTCCTACAGCCAATCATATTGAACACGTTAACGCGAACGTTCAAAACGAGTTGTTTTTGGTGCAGTATTTCTTCCAAGACTTTATTTTGAGTTATGCGCGTTGGGATTTTTAGTCAATAGCTCTGTTTTTACAAGTTAATTGTTTTAATCATAATTAAAAGTATTTTTGATGTGATGCACATTTATGCCGGTCGAGACGGCTGTTGGAGGGGAGTTACAACATGCCACCGAAAGGTGGCGGAACGTCCTTGGACGGGCTTTGTTGCTCGTAAGGAATAAAAATATGTTTGTTTACGCATGCAAGTCTAAATAAATAATAATAATACGAGGTAAAAGTGTGTAAGTAACACCAAAAAATTAATAAATTGAAGAAAAAAATATTGTAAATTTGTCTTTAATATTAATCGAATTTTAATCGATTAAAAAATTAACTATTAATCGCTAAATTAATCGTTAATTTCCCCAGCCCTATTATTTTCTTTTCTCTTTTTCTTATAAACTCAATTAGTTTTCAAATAGTATAGTAAATAGTATTATATATTTTAATTTTTTAAAGAGAAAGTGGAGCTTTTTATCGAAATAAAAGCCTAGTAAGAAATTAATCAAAGAAATAAAGGAACTATACTAAAGCTCGTGAACGGTTAAACCAGTGGTTCCCAAACTTTTTTGGTCAAATGCCCATTTTTCAGAAAAAATATTACTCAGCCCCCCCCCCTTCATTTTTATTAAATTCTAACAGAAATTAGAAAGAATGATATATGTATTAACGTTATCCTATCCTCACCATACTTTTTTTAAATCACTCTTATAACAAAAATAAATTCTGGGGGCTGGGCCCACTCAGCAGTGGCAAGTCTCGGAAAGTTTGGTTTATTACAACAGTTGTCAGCTATGAACTAGAAATAACCCGCCGTGTCATCATCCGATTACAGCCCTTTATCTTTCAAAGACTTTGTTTAGCAAAAAAAGATTATATATAGATTATATGTGTATATATATATATATATATAATATATATATATATATATATATATATAGATTATATGTGTATATATATATATATATATATATATATATATATATATATATATATATATATATATATATATATCACTACGGCAGTCCTATACTAATTGTTTTTACACCACTGTACTATTGTAGTATTTCAATGTCATAATTTTAAGTTGCTGATTCATTACATCTAAATTTGCATTTCCATAATAAACAAAGAAGTGCATGTATAATGCTAATAGAAGCCATGACGGCGAAAATTTGAGGTTGTTTCGAACGGGTAACCCAGGTACCCGTTCAAATTTTGGACGGGTACCCGGGCAACAATATTGACAGACCTAGTGATCAACCGTTTTTTAAATTTTGTATTCAGACAGTATTCGTAATTTTTTATTTGCAAGTGTAATAACCTGTACTAAAATGTCTTGGAAAAAAAAACACAAAAAGACAATCATAAGAGAGACACAAAAAAAATGTTGAAATGAAACGAAAACGAAACATTAAAAAGCGAGAACAAGGTGGCTAATCTAGCGTGCCACTACAATCGGCCAACATCAACGATCTGCACTATTCTCAAGAACAATTAAGGAGATGGATGCTTCAAATGAAGTGTATAGAATGTTTACGAAACGGTTAAGACACATTTTCGTCACATTTTGAAGCGTCGGCAAAAACAAATGTCTTTAGACAGTTTTCTATTTAAAAAAGAATAATTATTTGTCATAAATTCATATTTTTTTTCTTCTTTTTTTTTCAAATCTATATTTTCTTCTAGTTGTTTCACTCTTTAACAATTCATAAGTAATTTTATTTGAATAAATACTAAAAAAAATTTAATTAGTATTTTTTTTTCAGCATGGAACGAATTATCGTATTTTACATTGATTTGAATGGGGAAAATTGTTTCGTATAACGAATGCTTTCTCTTAACGAGTGAGACTCTGGAACGAATTAATCTCCTTATGAGAGGTTTGACTGTCTTTGCATTTGGTTTCTTTTCTTTTTGGTTTTAAATTTTTGTTGTTGTTGTTGTTGCTGTTGTTGTTGTTTGTTAATAAATGGGCTACAGCCCTGAATCCAATTTCCACTAAATATGATGAAGGAAATGTAATTAAGAAACGTTTAAATTGCAGCCCATATTTCCAAATAAGACGTAGGGATCTCCTTTCCCAGCCAGAATTGTTGGTAGCCGCTTTTTAATTTAAATTTCAATTCATCAACTGTGGAGATCATTCTGTGCTTGCATTTCAAGAGGATCCAAAATCCAATCATGTATGTTCATTTTCAAAATACAGTGGAACCTCTCATACGAGCACCTCGCATAACGAGTAATTCGCATAAAAAACAATTTATTTTTTGAAAAAATTGCTCCCTTAACGAGCGAAAAATTTGCATAACGCGTGATGCAAATTTTTCGCTCGTTAAGGGAGCAATTTTTTCAAAAAATAAATTGTTTTTTACATTGATATGTATGGGGAAAATTGTTTCGTTATACGAGTGTTTCGCTTAACGAGTAAGACTCTGGAACGGTTATGCTCGTTATGAGAGATTCCACTGTATCATCAAATTTTTGATGAAAATCTGAATAGAGAGCATCCAAGGGCTCACAATATTAAAGTATGTCTTCGTCATTTTTTTCTGCTCGTGATATATTTGGGAACTGGCTGAATTCCCCTCGTCCAAACTTTCTTTTGTGCAGAAAAAAGTTTTGTCACAAATGCAGAAATAAAAGATTTTGATGCTATTAAATTCAATTCATCACCTTAAAGCGAAAGATTTCTTTCATTAAATTTTTTAAACAAGTCGGTCACGTACGCGATGTCACTTTTGAATTGAAGTATAATTTGGATTGTAAAGCATCATTTATATCTTTCAAGAACTTCAGCATCGAGTTAAATAGCTGATCAAACCAATCTAAATTGGCGCCCTTTGACAACCAATAAACTTCTGTATGAATCAGCAAGTGATTTAATTCTTCATAGTTTTCAATACAAAGCTGTTTCACAATCTGTCATTCAAGTATTTGCTTCTGATTGTGTTAAAAGCTTTAATTACATATGGTAATAAACAGTGGCGTAACAATGGGTTGGCATCGGGGCAGTTGCCAAGGGCGCCAGCTCAAAAGGGCGCCAGCTCAAAAAGGCGCCAGCTCAAAAAGGGCGCCACTAAATCTCTAATTTTGTAATTTGTATTTAAATAAATACAATTGGACCTCTCTAAGTCGAACTCAAAAGGACCCGTAAAAAAATAATCGACTTTTTCTTTTTAAAAGGAGTCACAGCATGCAGCTAAGGGACGCGAATTAGTTACCCTCCTTCTTCTTGTCCTTGTCATTTTTTGTATTTGCAAGCGTCGCTTAAACCCTCGTGGAATGCACTAAGATAAGAATTTACGTCCATTTACGTGGCTCTACGGAACACGTGTTCTGAAATGTCACCCCAGAATAATAACCCAAACGCCTTGGAAAATTCGACTAAGAGAGGTTGAAAGCCAAAAATCTTGCAGTTAAGGAGATCTGAAATACATTAGTCTTATGGAATTTGGCCGGGACAATTCATTTCATATAGGGAGGTTTTCGACTTAAGGAAATTCGACTTAGTGAGTTCCTACTGTATATCTCTTTTATCCTCGATAACAAAAAAGTGAATAATTAATTATATTTAAATGTATTTCATTTAAACCATTATACTATTTTTATTATGTTTGTGGCCTTTGCGGGGCTTCTTATCATACAAATGTCTATATGATTTTACAGTCTTTCTTTTACAAAGAAAAATCTTACTATCCCCATCCAACTGTCGAGGGAGTAAAGTGGGGGAGGGGAGGGAAGGTGCCTCCTCTCATGGGCTTGTGTTGGTATGTCAAAGCAAGTAGGCTCCTTTCATATGAAACATCAGAGACCGCCCCTCTTTCCTGTCAAGCCTTCTAGCCGATATGGCTGTCCTCCCCCCCCCCTTCAATATCAACATTGCCCTTGATTAATCTGCGCCTATTACGCCATGCTGTTTCCCTAACTCGAAAACTGAAATAAATAAAGAGCAATTTATAATTGATATAAAATGCTTAAAAGACCAAATGATTGAACTATTGCAAAACAAAAAGCCCGATGACATGTTTCATTTAGATCTTCTAAAATTTCTTGCTACATTGGAATTGCAAGAATCGTACCTGAATATCGAACGAGCTCTGAAAACATTTCTTACAATGCCAACCACGGTAGCCACTGCTGAAATGAGTTTCAGCAAACTAAAAATTATCAAAAATTATTTGGGTCGACTTCAGGTGAACAACGCACATCATCTCTAGCTCTTATTTCCATCGAAAGTGAACTTACCAGTCAAATAAACTTCGATGAAATAATCACTAATTTTGCAAACATTAAAGCAAGAAAAGTTAAGCTTTGAACCTTTGATATAGGACAAAGGAGTGGATCGGTGGAGTGTTACTTAAATTTATTTTTAATTGTGAGTTTCTATCGTTATGTATGAGATGAGTATGACACATTGACACTATTGTTTTTATTTATAATACATGATACTTCAAGTTTTACTGTAGTCTTTATTAATGCAACAATATCCCGTTTTATCCAACAATTTATTTGAAATCAATATACATAACTCCCGTCTAGGTCTACACTTAAACTTTTGGCAACTAGATGTTGATGGTGGATGATATAGTATAGTGTGATTGCATTCAGCATCACCTTTTTTAAATATTCAAGAACACCCCTATAGCGCCCTACCATTGCTGGAGCACCATCTGTGGCTACTGATTAAATTTTACTTAGAGGTATTTATTTTTCTATTAAAAACGTATCCAATTCATGAAAAATTTATTCTTCTTTTGAATCAGTTTGTAAACATTTAACAAATAATATTATTGGCAAACTAGTTCTTCCTTTGTGAACCGCACTTATGCTAAAAGTAAAGCTTCATTTCCTGGCAAAGTTGACGAATCAAGTTGATTAGAAAACAGAGATGTTTTTTAAATGGCAACACAATGAATCTTCAACACCTTGAGCCATTCCATTAATTCTTTTTCGCACTGTATTATTGCTATACATATGTTTCTTTATAATATCAGATGATGGCTTGTGTAGTACAGTGCGTATTACTTCACTTATAGCCGGTATAATTTATTCTTCTAAATTTGTTGTAAACCAGTTGTATGATGTTTTCCCGATTCGGCAATCATTAACGAAATAGTGTAAGAAAGAAGCAAGCCATTGCCATCTTGTGTTGTTGATGTTGAAAAGAGTTTTGCCAATGTTGGTTGTTTGATACATTTTTATATTAGTGTTCGAAAATAAGATATATCCTTGTCTTTTTATCACCATTAATTTTATTCAAATGTGCTTGTAGTCTGGAAGTGCGCTATTCCACATATAAAAAAAATAAATAATAATAATAATAAATATTTTTTAAAAAAATAATTAAAAATTTAAAAAAAACAAAAAAAAATAATAATAAATAATAATAAATAATAATAATAAAATAAAAAAAACACCATAGTGCAAGAGATGGAGTATGCGGGAACCAAAACCAACATCCAAAACGTTTTTCAAAGAAAAAAATAAGCTTTATGAGCGGAATACATAAATCCTTTTTTTTTCTAAATCTTCTCTTCTTTCTTTTATACTGTCACCGCACCCTTACAGTTATTCACCGCCCTCCTCCCCCCAAATGGACCTGTGGCCTTCACCGCCCCCTGGATCGCTTCAGCGCCCCAAAGGGGGCGGTAGAGCCCGCTTTGGGAATTACGGGTTTAAACTGTCAAAACTTCAAATTTCTTATTGGGTATAAATTCCACTTATACTAATGCTACTGTTCTGAAAAGTACTTAAATAGTTTGAGAACGTAACACTGATATGGTGGTAGCTTAATTGATTCTTAAAATTTGACTTTATTTCTCAATATTGGGATAACTTCGGCGACGTGCTCTCAGTTGTTCTCATTGACGGAAAAGTAGTCATACAGTCTTCTCAACAATAGGTTCAGTACATTAATACTTTAGTAGTAGGCCTATGTGGTGGCGAGGCAGAAATTATCGCGATGTCCGAAATATACATACCGCCAGTATCACCATTTACTTCCTAGAACGTCCCCATAGGTCTCCTCGAGTTTACAATGCCGGTCAACATTTGTCTATATACCTGCTCTATTTAGCGGTCCTTCCGATCATGGCCATTATGAAGATCTATTGCCTCTCACACGTGATGACTTTCTGGTGCCATCTATTGACAACGTCGGTTTGTCCACATAATTTTCAAAGCCACCTTATCACATATGACGTCCCTTGATAAACATATAAAACCGCATTTCAAAACACACTCTAATGAACGAACGGATTCCGCAGAAGAATTTCAGTCCACCATCTATTTATATAATTTACCAGAACAAGGACGAGAGGAGTCCAAATAAGCTTGAGGAATGACCCTCGCGAGGGTCGGCCAATCACAGTTTAGGTTGACAAGCTATAGGGTGGTGCAGGGTGGAGTCAGGTAGCTAACTGCAGTGCGCATGTTTCGGAGACCAACAATGCGTCGGCTGTCCCCCCACCCGAGGTTCACTCGCGTTGTTCTGATTTCTTCGTAATGTAGATTGTGTCCATTCTCCATCCCCCTTTCTTTGCACTATCTATGAGCAAGTGAGCGGCGTATGCTACGCCGCGGGTCGCATCTAGTATGCTTTACTCTTCCCAAGCATCATTATTTTAATTTTAATGTCATTTGTTTTGTGGGATCAACAAAAATAATGAACAACATCGCTTAGTTAATGGAATTAAAACTTTGCACACATAAATCCAAAAGTAGCCATTCATCATGAACAAGTGCTCAAAATTTCCAAAGTTTTTTTGCAATCAATATACATAATTTGTAATCTCTGTCACGTCTGTAGTCTCTGTCCATGGCGCTATGCGAGGTAACTCCCGATAAAAAAAATGAAAATATAGGAGTAAAAATGTTGCGTTCGAGACTAACAAAATGTGTTTCTGGCCATAAAATATGGTGCCGTTAACTTGCACGGTATGATACCGTGTAAGTTAGTAAAAAAATAACTTGCACGGTATGATACCGTGTAAGTTAGTAAAAAAAATAACTTGCACGGTACGGTAATGTTTTAATGTAAAAAATAGACAACTAAACCTAACCCTGACCCTAAAACTAATAATTACAATATAATTGTAATTATAAGAATGTTAAATTGATTTAATTAGTTTTAGTCCCTGTCTGTATTACTGTATTTGTTTTTCTATTTTAATGTAAAAAATAGACAACTAACCCTAGCCCTAACCTTGACCCTAAAACTAAAAGATCTAATTTAATCGTAATTATAATAAGAATTTTTAATTGATTTAACCATATATTTGTTTTTCTATTTTAATGTAAAAAATAGACAACTAATTCTAACCCTGACCCTAAAAGTAAAAGATCTAATTTAATCGTAATTATAATAAGAATTTTAAATTGATTTCCATATATTTGTTTTTCTATTTTAGTGTAAAAAATAGACGACTAATTCTAACCCTGACCCTAAAAGTAAAAGATCTAATTTAATCGTAATTATAAGAATTTAAGAATTGTAAAAAAAAAGAAATTTTTTTAGTCTCAACCGAAAATGGAACCCGTGCCTGTTCTTCTACATTTCGTTCTCCAGTCCAACTCTCAATCATGAGACCACGGAAGTTCGGTACATTCGTAAATTTTAAAAAGTTATAAATAAGTGACTACAAAACCGTCTCTGCGCATGTGCAAATACCGTGTAACTTAGGAAAAAAATAACTTACACGGTATGATACCGCGCAAGTTGGAAAAAAAATAACTTACACGGTATAATACCGTGCAAGTTAACACTACGATAAAATATTGTGACGTGACGTGATTATTTGAGCTTTTATTAATGTGTGAAGGGAACGAAGTAAAAAGAGCCATATTTTATTTGATGTGATTAATATTATTATTACTTTTTGTATTAAATGTCCGTTTTTGTGTATTTGTCCATTTCAATATTACGCACGTAATTATTAATTTTCTATATTAATATATAACATTCGTTTTTCGGTTTAGGGGCCGTCCATAAATGACGTCACGCACCTAGGGGGGGGAGGGGGTCACACTTTTGTGACGATGCGTGACGAGGTGGAGGGAGGGGGGTTGAAGAAATGTGACGTCACATCAAAAGGGTAACTTTAAATAAAACTTCCACTGAAATATTTGGTCGCTTACAATTTAATTAATGACTTTTTTTTCTTTTTTTTTAAAAATCAGTGCTTCTCAATGTGCCGGTCGGTAGGCCATCAGAGTTCAGACGCTGGTTGGCGTAAACTATCAAGACACGAAAATTAAATCTAATTATAATCCTTACGTTTGAGAACTCATGACAATGTATGAAATTGTTAAACTGCGTCGTTTAATGTTGACATCAAAGCATTTGTGATGTAACCGCAGCTCCGTTTGGTTATCTCATGGCAGGAGTAAAAAATTTTTGGACAAAATATACAAGTTTATGTGTGCCTTACCCCCCCCCAAATCCCCAGACTATAGGTCCTGCTCACATGACTCGAGGATTTGGGGGAGCGTCGTTAGCCCCCCCCCCGAAAATGCTACTGGTGAGTTTTACAAGCATGACAAGTGTCTAAAAATGATCTGAATAGAATTTTGTGTAGATATTTTCAGTCAAAACGACACGGAATATCATTTTTCTTTAAAATGGGAAGGGGGGATCTATTTGAAAAAATTAATAACGTTTTAAGGTTGATATAAATGTTCGATTGGTTTTTTGTCCACGCCCCTGGTCATTCTAGTCTTCTAGATCAGTGCTTCTCAAAGTGGTGGTCGGCGGACCGGTGCCGGTCCGTGGGCCATCCGCTGCCGGTCCGCAGATGTTCTCAAAAAAAAGGACCGAAAAATTGTCAGTGCAGGTTAAATAGTGCACCGGTCCTTCGTGCAATGGAAAACATTCCTTCCGGTCCGCCATACTAAAAAGTTTGAGAAGCACTGTTCTAGATATAATGATAAATGAGCCCATTTAAAATTAGTCAACTATTCATTAACTTTATTGAATGCATCAAATTCTTGACATCGCAATTCGAGAGGAGTACGAAACAACTTTTCTTCTTAGCTCAGTTTTTAAGGCATTAATTTTAAATATCACAGAAAGGATACTTTGTACAGACAAGTCATGTGGATTAAGATTATTGTCACTCGTGTCAATATAAATGAAAGTAGGGTAGATTTAGGTGTCTTCGTATAGTACGTAGGTAAGAAATTTACATAGTTTTCAAATTTAAAAAAAATGCATTTCCTGGAAGGAACCGGTTCAATAATGGGCATATGTTCCAAGTGTACACGTACACATGACGTATTTTAATATATCTAGTGGATTGTAGTGGAAGTTATATGTCCCAAATGAGTCTGCATTACCCCCAAGAATTCCCTTTTTGACCCCAGATGAGGTTATTTACCTCTGTTCGCCGACCTCTTTCTTATGGGATGCCCTTCAGTCAATTGAGGAATTTTTTAAAAATAAATTTTTTTAATGTTATTTTTAAATAAAAAATTTTTTCTAAACAAAGACGTTAACCGTGATGATTAATAGTCAATGCTTAATTTGTATGCATTAAAATGAAATATAATCTAAGGATGTTAACACAGTTTGTTTTCTGAAGGCCGGGTAAACGTTTTAAAAAAATGCTTCATGTGGGTTACGATATTACAATGTAGATCTTCACTAAATAAATAATAAATACTTAAATGACAATAAAAGTGATTTGAAACATACTTATTTTCAAATAGAAAATAAAGTGTGTTTTTTTTTGGGTGGGGGGGTCAAAGATTTGTGACGTATTTTTAGAAAGGGGGGGGTCTAAATTTTTGTGACGACGCGTGACGAGGGGGGGGGTAAAAAATCGACAAAAATCGCGTGACGTCATTTATGGACGGCCCCTTATGAAATTTACAGTTGATTGTCGTTTGGTTGTCAAGTTTCGATGCGTTTTGAACAACAAAGCCATTATTTATTACTGCAAATGAAAATTGCCAACTTATGTTTCAGTTTAGCGTTTGTTTTTCTTTTATACACTTTGAGATTGCATATTTGTAGGTTTAAAAAAATAACATATTTAAAAATCGGACTCCTCCCCACAATAGCTTTTTTAAATTGTTATTAACATGTAATATTTTAATGCGTCTTAGACTAATTTGGAATTTAAAAAATCTTTGCTTTTTAATATAGAACTGGAAGGGCTGCTGACTTGACAATAATGAAAACGTCTATTAGAATTCCTAAAACGTGTATATTAAATGTTATATACGATTACCTGTTGATACTTTAATATTTTCTTTTATCCAGTGATTAACATTACTTCAAAGGTTTCATGCAAAATAAATAGTTCTTTGCTATTCATATTTGTAAATAGTTACAATTTTTTATTTACATGTTTTTTATAATGTAAAGGTAATAACGTATAATAAATTATAAATTTTGTTGATTTCCAAAAAGCGTTCGACAGTCTCCACCGACCTACGCTCTGGAAACTTCTTAACATCTATGGTTTCCCAACTAAATACGTGAACATTATAAAAGCTTTTTATGCAGATTCACTTTGCTGTGTGAAAATGAAGCCGGAAATTCTGACTGGTTCCCAGTCGAAACAGGTGTGAAGCAAGGATGTGTCATGTCCCCAATGTTATTTGGAATAGCAATTGATTGGGTCATGCGAAAATGCACGGATGCCGGATTAGGTATCAAATGGACCGAAAACAATACTTTGGAAGACCTTGACTTTGCAGATGACCTGGCTCTTATAAGCTCAACGCATCTGAACACCCAAGAAAAAACGGATCGTCTCCAGCACTTTTCAATTCAAATTGGTCTTCAAATCAATACAACGAAAACAAAAGTCATGGACCTCACCAACCAACCCAATGATATTATACTTAATGACCAAACCATAGAGAAAGTAACCAACTTCACTTACTTATAGGAAGCAAAATGTCATATGATGGAGATGCAACGTCAGAGATAACGACTCGAATTGCGAGTCAAGTGCTTTTAACAAACTTACAAATATTTGGAGATCAAAGACACTCAGCAAACATATAAAACTTAGGCTATTCAACTCTTGCGTAATTCCCTGTACTAACATATGGATGTGAAAGCTGGAAATCCACTCAAGCTATAGAAAAGAAATTAGTTGCCTTCGAGAACAAATGCCTCCGAAAAATTTTGAATATAAAATGGAGTGATTTTAAAACAAATGAAACAATAAGAGAAGAAACCAACCAAGAATATGTGTCAACCTTTATAAGGAGAAGGCGTTGGAATTATATCGGTCATGTTCTTCGAATGGACGAGAGAAGACTACCACGGCAGGCCTTCATATGGACACCAAAAGGCAAAAGAAAACAAGGAAGACCAAAAGAAACCCTACGTAGAACAATCAAAAGAGAAAGCTCAAGCATGGGTGTAAGAAATAATCAAGACCTAATACAATTGGCGACGGATCGTCGTAAATGGAAATCAATGACTTCTACCCTATGTGCCGTATTCGGCCCGAGCGGAACTAACTAACTAACTAACTAAATAACGTATGGACCAATGGGCGCATAAACTGACAAGTCATAATAGATCTTGAAAAGCTGCTGACTTGACAATAATAAAAACGTTTATGTGAATTACTAACACGTTTATATTAAATTGTAAATATGATTAACAGTTGATAATTTAATCTTTTCTGTTATCCTGTGACAAACTTTGCTTACTACGTTTCATGCAAAATGAATAGTTCTTTGTTATTAACATGTGTAAAATTACATTTTATTTTTTACATGTTTTGGTAATGTTGTGGTAATAATGTATGGACAAATGGGCGAATAAACTGACAAGTCATAATCATCAATGAAGCTTAAACTGCTTCAAATCACAGATGTGCGTGATTTGGATCACATTGCAGTCACATAATTTATTTTTAACGCACCGTGCTGTATTATTGGTGCAGTCATAATTGGTGCGCACTATTCAATGCTGCAAGTTGGTTTTTTTTCCCAGCGGTCACAGAGAGGACAATACTATTGCAAATAAAGGCAATATTCTGGAACCGATGCATTTTCTTGCAAGGTACGTTCGAGCAGTCCAAGAACATCGTGAGGAAAAGGTAAAAAACTTGTCATCTAAAATTCAAACTAAGCTCATAGCAATTTTATGAGATACAGTTCGCGAAAAAAATCATATTTCTTCAGGAACAAGATACCAATATTGTTCTATTGTTTTCAAAAGCTCTTCATATATTTCACATAATCATCAAACAAGTCAAGTTGTGTCATATGTAACGATTGAAAAAAAAAGAAGAAGAAGACGTAGAATCTTTCAAACATTTCATTGATGCAAAAGTGAATCGGCTTACTACATTTCTGAAATGATTTTAAATAAATGGCGATCTTTAAATAATGGACTGCAGGGGCCTAACGTGTGTTAACACCTCTTCATAGCTGGAAAGTATACAAGAGTTTAAGGAAGATGCAAACAAACCATAAAATCTCACTGTTAAATCTTGCTCAACAGTTCATTAAACCTGATTTGTTTACATTATACTCCAACTGAAACGAATTCTATAACTATTTTAGAACACTAGCATCACTAGAACGTTGTTACGCATTCTATGTCATGCTCATAAACCGTTTGGAATATCTAATTTCTTCTACAAGCAGTGGCGTAACAGGGGCTTGGCAATGGGGCAGTAGCCAAGTGCGCCCGCCTGCGCCAGTTCCAAAGGGCGCCGCTAAATTTATAATTTTTAAATTTTTATTTAAATAAAGGGCGCAAAAAAATTAGCCAAGGGCGTCAAAAACCCAGTCACGCCTCTGTCTACAAGCATGGCATTAACTAGTCTTCGGGATAAAAAAAATAGTTAATATATCATGGAGCAATTTTGAGGTTATTTTGAAAATTATAGAAGAACTGTCAAAGGCAGAAAAAAAGCTCAACACACGAACAGATACATGAACTTTGCTAGTCACAGCAGCATAGTTTAATCCTTTTATTTTCTAAGTTATGTCAGAGAAGCTCTAAAGTATTTACTCACGTATAAGGCTAGGAAAAAATGCTAAGCAGAGGATGCTCACAGAGAAACTAATGGAATACTTAAAGGGTGCTTTGACATTTGATAGCAAAATATATGTGGAGACCCCATCCTTTTAATCGAATCTTCCAGTCAAAGTACGAGAGAGCAATTTTTTGGTGATCGAAGCGAATTTGTATCCATGCTATGTAGAAAAAGAGTTGAGAATAAAGTTGTATTCTTCATAAGATGAGATTATTGTAGAAATTCGTGTGAGATTTTGGCAGTTACATATAATTTAGAAAACAAACATAATTTTCGTACACCAGATAATCTACTGGTCTTTAAAATCTTGCCTTCAAATTGGAGTATTCAAAATATCTCATATGACATTGTCAAGCAAAGAATATTTAAAAAAAAAGAATGATTCAATTTAAGACCAGTTGATTTACTAAAGTTTATTAAGATAGTGAGACTCGCAGTTACCCTGCCTAAAATATCATTAATTTGAACATTTCTTACAACTGTCATAAGGAATGAAAAGGTTTTAAAATATCTTTTCTAAAATTAGTTTAATGAAAAAACTAATTACAATCAATGATGAATACACAAAGTTTTATTAATCTATAGCTATTTTGCCTATTGACCATGGCATGTTTGACATTGATACATGAAAGTTTGTGCTACGAGGAAAACCAGAAAACAACTTCAATTTTATTCAAGAAATACAGCATAAGTGGGCTAATAATTAGCCTAAAGAACATCATAAATTCATAATTTTTATGAACCAAAGTAAATTTAGCATGAGGAAACTCAAAATGTTACGTTTTCCGTATGAATAGTAATTTTAACCGTTTTATTTGTTTCTTGTGATGTGATATCCGCTTCCTCCTGTAACCTTTTGTTTACGTTTTCAAGGCGGCTAAATTTTGGTGACTCTTTATCTACTTATATCGAAAATGAGCAAAGCGCATCCACCCGAATTAAAAAAGTAAGACTATGCAAAAACATTTTTTTTCACTTAGCTATATCTTGTCCAAATAAATTGCTTATTTAAAAGTAAGGGAAAATAATTATTTATCGCCTGAACACTTTCCCTTGAGTTATAATGGAGGAAAACTCGGAACTATGTAAATACTATAAACATTAAAGGCACTGATTTATTAAGGTTAAAAGTTAACCGACAAAATGGTCCCAGACAAATCAGCCATGGGCTAATAGATGTTAATTGAATAAAAATACAGTAAAATATTATAATAGTATTTTTACTCGACCGATTCAGTTTCAGTTGACAAGAAACAATAATCACAAGAAACATTTATTCTATAATCAATATCTATATTAGTCTATAGCAGTGGTTCCTAACCTTTTCGGCTCCATGCACCCCTTCAGATGCCCAAAAAATGTTCATACACCCCCTCGTAAAACTTGCAGAAAATGCATAATAAACTGTTTATTTTAGGAACACAACAATTGGCAACAGGGAATATTTAGTGAGAGATCTGCTGATTTTTTATGATGAATCAATCAGTGATTTAAATCTGGAGACTGTTTTGGACAAAGCAACTCTCATGTCATCCTCTGCATTCAACTTATTCCTTGCCTTGGGTTTAATCGTCAAAAGTGTGGAGAATCCTGCTTCAGAGATATGTTGTGGCAAATGTGTCCTTTTTCGCTAGTTGTGGGTAGGAATCTAGCTGGGCGCACCAAAATTCAATCAAGGTATTGCAACTGAAGGCAATCATCAGTACTTCTCTGGTTCTCAAATCAATCAGTTCATCTTTAGCAAGGTCACTGTCATCAATGTTGTCCGAGTCACAGAGAAAAGGATTGCGAATCCAAAGGTTTTTTCCTAGCCATGTCTTGACAGATATACCCAACAAAGGACCTTTACAATGTTGAAAGGTGCTCTGAAATTTCCCCTTAGATGTTGTCAGGCAGTGATCCCTCAGTGCTTCCTTCTGCAGCAGATATTACAACTTCATCCAAGAGTGGAAAGTTGGCCAAGGTGGACTTTTCTAGTCGTCGTTGGAATAGTGGCAGTTTCTTAAGGAATGCTTGCAATCTCTCAGTAGCATCCATTACAGTCATAGCAGGTCCTTGGAGAGATGCGTTCAACTCATTCAAGATGGAGAAGATGTCAGCCAGGTATGCCAAGTACCGTATTTTCACGCATATTCCCCGCGGGGTATCTCCATGGGCGGGGTATCCGATTTTTTTTTACTGAATAATGCATCAATGGCGCTATTACTTGCAAAACACGAATATAAAAATAGATTCTATATAACTTCTGGTATTATACGTGTCTCCCAGGTTAACCTCGGAATCGAATAGTCCGGTTTAAAGCGGATGGAAACCAGTTCTCGTTCATGTCGTAAATCGAATGCCTTGTATAACGACTGCAGTTGTCTGATGGTACGGTGTACCGGAAAAAATAGTGCACACTTCTTTACGATTAGCTAATCAAATAAAATACCAAAATTATAATTTTATAATTATTTATAATATTTTTATTAAAATAAACTATCTTTTAAAGTAATAAGAGATGTTTTTGTGGGCATGGTATTGATAGAGTTGTGAAAATATAGTATGGTAAGTAAATCTCCTAGCTAGAGTGGTTCAGCGTGATATGACGATGCGGGGTATAAGCGTGGGCGGGTTATGCCACAATTTTTTAACAGAATCTAAAAATTCTGCGGGGTATATGCGTGGGCGGGTTATCTGCGTGTGCGGGGAATATGCGTGAAAATACGGTAATGAATGAAATTTGGACATTCAAACTTCTCAGCAAGGTCACTCTCTTTCTCTCGTAAGAAAATGGCAAGCTCCACTCTCAGTTCTACTAACCGAGAAAGTATCCGTCCCCTGGAAAACCAGCGCACCCCAGTGTGGTAGAGCAGAACTTCATGCTCAGAGCCCACCTCCTGACAGAACAACTTGAAGAGGCGGTGGTTCAAGGCATGTGAGCGGATAAAATGTACAACTTGGACTGCAGTAGAAAGAACTGAATTCAAGGTTGGAGGTAGAGTTTTGCATGCAAGGGCCTGACTATGATAGGATACCGTGTGTAGTGACAATATCTGGAACTTCTTTCTTTACAAGTGCTGAAAATCCTGACGAGTATCGAAGTATCTATCAAAAAGGTTGTATATGGGCGCCCTTTGACGCGACATGCTTTGCTTATGGTTTACATTTTCAGATTATCAGTTTTTTCTTTCTTTCTTTTTTTTCCTTCATCTTTTTTTTTCTTCCTCTTTTTCTTTTTTTTCCCCTCTGAATCGTTCATGCACCCCCTGGAACCTGCTCATGCACTCCTTGGGGGTGCATGCACCACTGGTTAGGAACTAAGGTTGTTAACAGTTAACCGGTTAGCCGGTCCTATTTAATCAGGATCGGTTAACCGCAAATTCAATAAGCCCGTAATAGCTTTTTACCCAGGAGTTCTGTTTTTGTTGTGTTGAGTTGACTTCAAATCGCTTTCTCCCTATTCTTGTATCTAAATAATATACACGTCATCACTATTAGTCTACTTTGCCTATGGCTAAGGAATGCTAAATTTTAATTTGCTTAGTTGTCGAGGCATTGTATGAGAGCTTCACGAGAACCACGGTCAACTCAAAGGGACGGGGGGGGGGACGACAAGTTACGGAGTTTTCTAGTTAGGGATAATGAGGGGGAGGGAGAAGGCTTGAAAGGTCTTTGACGTTTATATAAAAGGAAGCCTCTTGCTTTGACATACCAATACAAGACCGGCGCGAAGAGACACCTTCCCTCCCCTCCCCCACTGTTATACATCTACAGTGGGTTGGGGGAAGGAACATTTTTCTTTTTAAATTGAGCCAGAGCATGCCTTGGAAAATGGCCAGTGTAGCTAAACCCCACCCTATTGGGGGGGGGTGGGGGGGGTCGTCGTGTGCACAGCGAAATTCAATAATTCTGGAAAGTTGACGAGTGAAACATAATATGGTATTTAATTTAAATAAATTCCATCTTATTATCACTGTTTACTCCGTTTTATCAGGACTGGTTAACCGTAACTTCATTTAGTCGGTATATTAGCTTATTACGTGGTATATTAGCTTATTACCCGGAGTTAATTTTTTGTTGTGTTACGGCAGAATACCAGAGCCAACACGCGAGGGACTGTGACGTCAAAATCAAAGCGTTTTCTTAATAATAATATTCTTTTCAGTAAAACTGGCTTTTTTAAAAATGATTAACCGGTCCTCAATAACAAACTGACTTGACAACAATTTATAATATGCCGTTTTAATACTATTATTACATAAAAATTGAATATCATTACAGTTTAATTCTTTGTTGGGGATGAATTCGCTGTTTTGACAGCAACACTAGAGTCGGTACATCACGGGCTCTTTGATGTCAAATTAAAGGACACGATGGGAAAATTTGATCCATTCTCTTGGTGGTGCACTAAACATGGTATAAGTTGTATAAATACGGAGCGGTTAACCGGTCTTTTTTTTTGGAAAGGTTAACCGGTCCTCAAAAACGAGCGGTCTTAACAACCTTATTAGGAACCCCTGGTCTATAGTTTATATGGTACCAAGTCACAATTGTTTGTTGAGAAGAAATAATATAACAACATCACAAGAAATAATTTTACAATTTGACCACTGGTAATCCTGCAGTTTCTACATTCTACATGTATATTATTTCCAGGCGAAATTTAATTTTCTCCTGAGAACTTAAGTTTTTACTTTATAATTTATTAAATGCATTATTATATGTTGTATTTGAGCTTTTACAGCGCTAATTTGTGTTTCTAATTTCTAAGGCATTTTTTCAGCTTTCAACAGTAAATAGTCTGAATGTGATGCAACCATTTTGTTTATCTATTACTCTACTTGCCGGATTGTCCCAATAAGATGCCAAATGGAGATTTCTCACTTACAAACAAACAAAATAAGAATCAAACATCTAGTAACGAAATAAAAAATGAAATTGTCTTTAAAATATTTATTTATCTTCTAAGTACATTAAAAAAGATTAAAAATACCTTTTAAAAACCATTTTCAGACAGTCAGTAATTTTATTTTAGCATGGGTCGAGCCGGGTACAAAACATCTGGCAAGCAGTTTACTAGGTAAAGAAAATGGACGTATCGTGACCTGATCATGTATTGTATAGAGCCGATGAAATGCCTTAGAAATGAAAAAGGACTCACAAATTAGTGCTGTAATAGCTGAAATACAACATATAATTATGCATTTAACAAATTAAAAATGTAAGTTCTCATGAGAAAATTAAATTTCGCTCTGAAATAATATACGTAACATGTAGAAACTGCAGGATTACCTTGACCACTTTATTAAAAGGTGAACTAGTTGAACAAATTACAAAGGTTAAAATGAAAATGCAATAAAAGTTTAATTGTTTGTAAAAAAATTTTCCGGGACTGTTTTGACGGTTCACCATAGAATATTAGTAAGTAGTCGTAACATGGCAGTGGCTATTGAGACGCAAATAAAAAAGGGGGATACAAAAATTGAAGAAAGGAGTAATTATCCCTAAACCTATCCCTAACTAACCCTAAAACTAACATCTATCACTAAACCTAAAATGTGATTCCGTCAGGGACAAACCATGAAAAAAATGTTATTAATTATCAAGTTATGTTTTAAAAAAACACAAAAAACTGCCAAACTGAAAATCCAACCCTGGACCACAAGTTCAGCTGACTATTCATGAGACCAGAGAGACTCAATGAAATTAATCATTTTTAAACTTATTTATTAAACTCTTTAATATTACTTGTAGCTCTTCAATTTTAGAAACATTATTTATTTATTTATTTATTAGCCTAGCGTCTCAATAGCCTGTGAGCTATTAAGAGGTTAGCGTCTCAATAGCCACTACCCGTAACACTAGTCGTAGCAACAGTTTCCTGGCTAGTGACAAGTAATGAGCTAGTTAAGCTAGTGTTACGACTAGTTTTAAAAAATATGCTAATTTTTTGTTTAAAATATGTTTTAAAAAATTAGTCCGGGGCTATTTTGACAGTTCACCATGCCATATTACAAAGTAGTCATAACACTAGCCAGTAAATTGGCAGTATTGGACAGAGATTTTTCCATTTTCTCTTTATGGGCAAAAAATGTTGGGATTTTTTTTCACATTTATGGTTGCATTAATAAAAAAATTGACATTTTGGTATTAGTATTAGTCATAAGTGTAAACTGTAAACACACACTGTTAGTGATATTATTATCACAAAAATCACTATCTCATAGTGACTCATACTGCTCAATTTTTACGGTAAACTATCTTACTATCTATCAATTATGATGCTAATGTAACTGCTAATCATATTAAAAATCAGTTTCACCAGCATAATAAGCTGACATATTAAATCCAAAGAGTAGCTTAATATCGCTTGGTGAATCCACCACAACCCACCCCACCCTGCCTATAATTTCTTTTGACGACCTTAAATAAACATGCATTAAATTTGTTAAATATAATAATCTAGACGTAGAAGGCATTATTAAAATTATAACTATACAAGACTTTTTTGTTGGATACTAAATGCCATAACTTATTTAGTTAAACTACATCAAACTTCGAGCATAATCCTCTTTACGGTATCTTCAGATAGCATAAACAACTGTTGTTTGCCAAATGATGATCACTTGCTAACTTATTTACTACTTTGACATAGAAACCAGAGTTTTTACATTGTCTGTAATCTTGGTTGCAGGGTGGAGTCTCCCTCTGTGACTGTAAGGGCAGACATACATTATTTCGGCAGCTACAAATTTTATGATTTTTTAAAGACTAAAATTATAATCCGTTACCTGCCAGACAGCTTTATTGCTTTTTTAAAAGATGTATTTTGTCAAAGTTATCATGAAGACATTTTTAGTAATCTGATGGCAATCAGGAAAATAAATATTTTATATGCAATTTTTTAAAATTATTTTTTTTACTTTTTAATATTATCATTGAAGTGATGCAATTATTATTTCTTTCCTTATAGGTATATGGAAAAGGTGTTAACTTGTAAGTATATCTTTTACCTCATTTGGCTTGCCTTCTCCTATTTTCTTATTAAATATTATTAAATAATCAATAGATTTCCTGAAGAATAGTAGTTCAGCAATTATTAATTATGCATTCTTGTGATTAATCCTCTAGAACAGGGGTTCCCAACCTTTTTGTACTCTAGAGCACATTCTAAAATATCAGTAGGGTGGCGGGCACCACCTATTTTTAATCGACAAACTTCTTCCATAACTTCTCATTTTCCCATAATTTATTTTCCTATATTCATAATTTATTAATAAATTAATTAAATAATTAAAAAAACATGTTTCAAAATAATTAAATTATTATTGAAATTGCATATATAGAGAGAAATTTATTTACAAAATGTAAACATAGTAAACAAAAAACACAAATAAAAAGAAAACTTTTTATTAAAAAATATAATCTCAATATGTCAATTTAATCTTTGGCATTGCATATCATTGGCCAGTGCCTCATAATTAGGAGAGTAAGAGGAAAAAGTCGAGATCTTTATCTTGATTTGATTAAGTTCATATTTAAAAACAATGATTCGCATAAATATGTCGAACCGAAAAATGGTTCAATTTTAAATGCCTTTTTTTTTCAAAAATGGGAACTTTTCTCTGTCCACTGTATTCCAAAAGTCACCTGATGTTAAGGATTTTAGCAAAATATCATTCTTAAGGTCCAACATTTCTAACTCTAGTTCTTCTGTATTACCTTGAACAAAATCTGCAATACATGCGGCTATTTCCATTACATTTATTTGGCAAGTAAAAGGATTGATTCAGAAGGAAACAATTGGCTCGATATGTGTAAACTGACAAAATCTCTCTACAAACTGTTTTTTAACACTTGAAGAAGCTGAATAAATAATGATCCGTTTAGTTCATTGTTACCTAGCATTTTCTTCATATGTGGGAAATGCACGAGAGAATCAATCTGCAGATGTGATATCAACAAATCCAATTTAGCTTTAAATGATTTACAGAGCTTATCATTTCAGCTATGTTTTTGTCTTTCCCCTGCAACTCCAAATTTAAATAATTCAATTTTTCCATGTCTGTGAAAAATCCCAAATCAATCAGCCAGCGAAAGTCAGCTAGTTCATCATAATTTTCCTTTTTATCGTTTATAAATGTTTTTATTTCTTCAATTAAACTCACAAATCTTGTAAGAACCTTTCCTTTACTGGGCCAACGTACTTCAGTATGCAGAATAAGATCATGTTCTTTATCTTCAGTATCTTCTAACAGGGCCTTGAAAAGTCGGTGTTGCAAAGGAGCTGCTCGAATAGAATTGATTATTTTTGTAACTATTTTCATAACGTGTTCAAATGGCAATATATATATTACAACACAGAGCTTCCTTGTGGATAATACAGTGGTAGGACATATAGTTTGAAACTGATTCATCCTTCTTGCAGAGGGCAATAAATCCTTTGTTTCAACCTACCAATGCTGGTGCCCCATCTGAGGTTATCACAGACAGCTTGTGCAAAGGCATATTTATTGACTTGGCGTATGTTCTGAATGTATTATAAATATCCTCATCCCTTGTCTGTCCTTTCATCGGTAGTATTTGTAGCATATCCTCTTTTACAGTGAAGTTACTAAATACCATTCTCACCATAACTGTGCAGTGCCTGATATAACTGTTGACTTGTCAAATTGTATCGAGAACCAGTAACATGTTTCCAAGTCAGTCTTTAACTGAGTTTGTATGTCTGTTGAAATTGCATGTATTCTTCTTGTGACGGTGTTATTTGACCTCTGTAAGTCTTGTATTGCTGAGACAATCTCACGTTTCTTAGAAAATTCATCAAACAAACAATCGGCACCAGTCAAAAAAAGTTCCTGAAACAACTCACCATCTATGAAAGGTTTCTTCTTTTGTGCGAGCATGTGAGAAATTTTGAAAGAAGCAATGGCGGCCTGTTTAGAATTTTCCACATGTCTAGTGAAAACAGTCTGTTGTGCAGTTAGGCTTGATGTCAGTGTCGTCCAACATTATGTTTTTTCATCACTGCAATGCTATTACCACACAACAAACAAACACATTTATTTTTCAAATTTACAAAACAATATGATTCCTCCCAGTCAGTGTTAAAATTATAGGTTTTCTTGTATTTTACTCGGTCCACTGATTTTAGGGCTAAAAAATAAATAATAAATAGTATTTGAACTACAATATCAATGATATTGCAATAGTCTGTTCTACATTAAATGCAAAATGTATTATAACAAGGACTATAACTATCCCCACAATCATAATAGATTATAGCTTATTAATATAACGAGCAAAAAAGCCCGTCCGAGGACGTTCCGCCACCGTTAGGTGGCATGTTGTAACTCCCCTCCAACAAAAATCTCGACCGGCATACATATGCATCACGTCAAAAATACTATTCATTATAGTTAAAATAAATAACTCGTAAAAACTGAGCTTATGACTATAAATCCCAACGCGCATAACTCAAAATAAAGTCTTGGAAGAAATATTGCACCAAAAATAACTCGTTTTGAACGTCCACGTAGGCGAGTTCAATATGATTGGCTGTAGGAGTCATATGTGTTTGAGGGACCAATCGCTATTGATGACCGCACGGAACATAGCCTTTTATTATATAAAAAGGAATAGATTACGCACCTTTACCCTATAAATTTACAGAAGGAATATCAAAACTCCGATTTTCGTGTTTCGTCAGACGAAGATGTCTCCTAGCTAACTGTCGCTAGTCGAACGGGGCAGCAATAGCTATCACAATGACAACAACGCGGTTCCAGGCGGGGAATGCTATTTGCACATCACTCCTTGTTCCAGGCTAGCGTGAAGAGTGTAGTCTGGCTCGCCGCTAGACAAGTTGCGACAAGTACCGTCAGCAAAGGAATCATTCATACATGTTGTTCGTTCGTCCGTCGATACGACGAGGACCACTCTAGTCATCCGAGGGTTTTCTGTGCGTGCGCAGATGGCTGATTAGGCCGATCCTTGCACGAAATGTTCGGGAACAGAAGGGACAGGGGGCGAGTGCGACATCTCCTGGAGGGTTGACAGCATGGGCCTTTCGGGCTTGCCTCTTCTTTTCTGCGGCGGTAATCCGGTTTGCCTCACATGACCTGGCACCTTCGTGGATGGAAGAGCGCCAGGTGGATCGGTCCATTGCAGCTCGTTCCCACGTGTCTGTACATTCATACATACAATATCGCAAACATACGAACGTATTTTATAAACCTAGGCACTCAAAAAAATTAAAATTCTAACAAATAAATAAATATAATTCACATTTTTAATTAATGTTTATGAAAAAAAATGTGTCACTGTGGCAGGCACATACGAATCGTACTGAGTTGGGAACCTCTGCTCTAGAAAGATATCTTGGAAGCAGGCTCTACAACTTTAAAATAAGTCTGGATTTGATATAATTTTTTTTTATGCTTTATTAAAATATTATTTATTTGTCCTTGTTCATATTTTTTATAGTCTGTCATAAATAGTAATAAATACTTCTCTTAAGTAGATATAAACAAAGCTTCTAGGCATCTTAGTTTTATTTTGTATTTTCAATTTTTTAAAAATATTTAGTAAAAACATTTTTAAGTACCAGTTTTAAATGTATGTAATGTCAACATCTCAAACATTCTAATAATGTATATTTCTAAATTCTAATGTTGGCTTTCAGAATCTGTTGTTTTTTTTTCCAGTAAAGCTGAATGGAAACCGTAAGGTTACTGGTACACTCAGAGGTTTTGATCCTTTTATGAATCTTGTAGTTGATGATGCTATTGAAGAGACAAAGTCTGGAGAAAAAAGAAATATTGGCATGGTGGTAAATATGATACTTTTTTTTTCTTTGTAATAATAGCATTAATTTATTAAGTGTGTGGATGCCACTAATTTTAAATAAGAGGTATGAAACATATTTTTCTAATAGGGATTAATCATTTTTAATTACATAATTTTTAAATGCCTTGCAATTTTAAATTGTAGGTTAGGTTATTAGTTATACTTTATCCTTAACAGAGGTGTTTAATTACTAGATAAATGACATATTTCATAATTCTTCTTTTGCATGAATATTTAAAAACTAGGTGCGCCTACAGCGCCCACTGTTTTTAGGACGCCTAAGGCATCCACTTTTTTCAAAAGCCCAACTAACTTATCCTTGTTTGATAAATACTTAATATTAAACTTACTGAAATGTATACAAAGTATTTTATGTAGGGGCACCGATATCAGGATATCTGCAATATCGGTATCGGTAGCATGTATAGGTCCCGATATTAACGTCACTGATATTTCATAATAAGTGATATTTTGACCAAAAAACAATTATCATTTACATTTACAATATCTCGACAAATTAATGTATCGATCCCGATACCTGTATTGAAATAGCCAAAAGAGTCCTAGTATTATCTACAGCCACGATACAGTGTGCCATGTGCTATATTTTTTAGGTATCAGCCGATTTTCGTATGCTCGGAAATACTGTGTAAATAGTGCCGATGCCAAGTATACCGTAATTGCTCTAATAAATGGATAACATGTAAACATTATGTTCACGTAATTGCTATAATAGCAAAGATGCGCGCAGAATCGCAGATGTCTAAAACATTTCGTTTCGTATGGCATAACAAAATGTACCTTGTGCAGACTTGTTGTCATTAGCAACCATTTATCCTTCAACCTCATTTCACTCTATTACTATTGCTTTGTTCTCATTGTTTCATTCATAAAAGGTGGCCGTGTGCAAAAGCCATTAAACTATTGGTTAGAATTAATAATTATGAGTCAAAAGTTGAAGTTTCAAAAGGAGTACCTAATTTTGCTTGTACATTTTCATAAAGGACGGTTCGTTTTGTCATGAGTCCTATGTAGGTCATGATCTGGAACTTGTAAATGCATCAGAAACTTCGTAATATCCTAATTTTTAGATGTTTTAAATGATATTTTTCTTGGTTATGCTATATCACTGATTATCACATGTCCTTTCTTCATTCATTAATTTGTCATTTAGTGCGTATGTAAATCCTGATCAGAAGTATGCATTTGACAAGAGCATAACAAATGCATTTTTAACTTGTATAAATTTCAATACACATCTTTTGGGTATATGAAAAAGTTATTATCTACTCTTCTTTAATGTGAAACATTTTAAGAAGAAGAAAAAATTTCACCTCCTTTTTAGTCATTCCTGACTGAATGCCAATTCAAAGACTTTTAAACAAGAAAAAATTAATTTTAGTATTTTTAAATTGCTTTATTTTGTTTCCAGGTGATTCGGGGCAACAGTGTGGTGCTTTTAGAGTCTCAAGAAAGAATTTAAATCGTCTTATTTAATGTTATTTTCTCTTTGCCATTATCATCTCATTTGTACAGTTGGTCATCTTCATTGAGTGAGTGCGTTGTGGGGGATGAAATGGTACTTCATTTAAGTGTGCTTTTGTATTTAAACGAACCTGTTTTTTTTTACCCTTAAAAAATCATATTTTCCTTTAAAAAATGGTGGGGAAACTTATTACCTTACATTAAGACATGAAATTTGTCTTTATAAGATTAACTGTATAGTTAATGTAATATCACTTTTAAGATGTGTGTTTGAATGTTGTTAAATAAATTGTTGAATTTGTTGTCATCCAATTGCATTGAGTACTAAATTTTAAAAGACTTGCTTTTTATATTAAATGTTCATTTGTAAATGTAAGTTTGTTGTTTTTAATTTTGTCATTAATTTTAAAACAGACACTTCTTTCACATGTTTATTTCATTATGCAGTTCTTTAACTTTAATAGTTTAATAACACAAATAAAAAAAAACGTTATAAATTTCATATTAAAACATGAATTCCTGGATACAGACTGTCCAGCCACACAATCATTTGCATATAAGCTACCAGTGGTCATGAAAGAACATTAATAAGCATTTGCAAATTATGATTGCATTCCATATCTATGTATAAAATGTACAAGTATGTTGCAATGATTTTTAACTCATTAGTTCCTGATGCTACTAAATGCTCTTTATAGGGATCTGTAGGGATGCGTCTGCTCACATGGCGACGCACTCTCACATTTTTAGCTAAAAAATAGCATCAAAATCTCGCTTTCCCCTGAGATTTCCATGAAAATTAATGAATGTTTTTATCTTGTTTCACTTTCGATCCATTGTATGAATTAGTTTGACACGTCTCTATCGAGTATGTATTCACCAGAGGTGCCGAACATTGCAAAATTGGTCTTTAATTGTGTATATTTCGCAGTAAATGTTAATTATTATTAAACTTAATTCATTTCTTGATGAATTAATCATTTTATCTTTTAAGATATACGAATAAAAATATCTTTAGAAAACAAGCATTTTTCTAATGGAATCGAAAGCTTAACGAAGTTGCTTCCCTTTTGTCCCGATTATGAAATAGATACTGAAGTAGCACTTTAGGAGCTATTGAGTTAAAGTTACATTGTTATCAAGCTGACTAACAGAAAAATCAAGAAAATTGTTACAAATTTGAGTATGTTTGCTAGGTAAAGGAGAACATATTCAGGAAACAGCCAGTCATATGAAATGGGCATATTCATTTTCCTAGGAATAAAGTACATGTATTTATAATATGAACACAAATAGAAAAGCAAATCCATATTTCAGTTACTGGTAATACTTTTCACAGGTGCCCTTAAAATTAGATCTGGTGCAATCTAAAATACATTGCTTAATGAAATTTCTCTAAATCGGGGTGCTGTATCACACATTTGGGAACCTTTGATCCTCTATAACTAATCATTTAATGAAATGAACTTACATTTAAAGATTTTTTTCTAAACATTGAATTATAACAATAATTAACAGCACTCGATTTATTATTAAAATAGTTTGCCTCCATTTCCAATTTTTAACAAATCTATTTAAACTTCACTATTTCAATAATGCTATCATTACAAACCAATTTTAATACATAATATAATTAATATACAATATATTGAATTAACAATACATTTTAAGTCACACTAGCAACTAAATATGGTACATAAACAAATTAGAATGGTTATTCAAATTTTTAAAACCTGTGACAATTCAATGCAAAGCAAAATTAATAGAGTTACAGTACAGAGAGGAGTTTAAATAAATTACTCCAACTTTACTTAGTACATTTCCAATATGAATAAATTTGATGATTGTTCCCCTTTCATAATACAGTATATACAAAATTTGATCAATTTAATTTGTAACTGTAACCAATAGTTTCATGGTAGTGAACTACTTTTTAAACATTTAAGTCATTAAAGCAAATTTATTACATTGTTTCATTTTTTGTCAGTTAATGACAGCCCTAGTTCTAATATAGTTTAATTGGACTGAAAATAAATAGAGATGTCATAAATATAAAGAAATACAGTAGATTTACTTAAACTCTTTTAAACTTAAATAGTGAAACAAAACAGGTGCCTTCCCGTATTTTCTCACCAAACAAAAAAGGCACAGAATTTTCACATATTTGATTATCCAACTTAACTTTTGTATGTACATTTTAGACACAACCAATGGTTAAACCATCAAATTCAATTTACAAGGACTTTGGCTATATTTAAATATTTATTTTTACACTAGTATTATTATAATAAAAAGTGTGTCATTCAATCTGAAATTGCATAATAAAATAAATGCCGTATACTAGTTCTAAGGCCGACCTTTTTTTTGGACAAAATTTAGAGGAACAGGTTGGGGGGTCGGCTTACGAGCAGGTCATAGGTGATTTCTGCATGTACATTCAATATCGGTGTTGATATTGTAGACCATCAAGGTCCTTTTCTACACTCTACAAAATTCGACTGCTCTACCAGAAGCTATAAAATGTTATTAAACATCTGCACTTACCTTATGTAATCATTTTATTTATTTTTGTGAATGTTTTAATATATTGTTTTTAAAATTTTGTTTTCAACAACAAATTTTAATGTACGCGCTTTCGCCACTGTTAACAAAAAAAATAAATAAATAAAATATCGGTAACTCTTGCCTAACACAGGGCACAAAGACAGAAAGGGAGTACAATTAGTACAAAGTAAACAATCATAATGACCTATTTAGCTTGTAATTTAAAAAAAAATTGTACCATTTTGTTTAGGCTGTCCAATTATTTTTTGGGGTCGGCTAACGAGCGGGTCACACACTTCTAATACTATTTTCCAAAAGAGGATTGGTCAGCTTATGAATGAACGGGCTATAGAACGAGTATATACGGTAAATGTAAAGTTCGATCTTTGAAAAAATGCCAATGTTAAAGAGTCTGAAAAATTTAGCTAGAACTACTAAATCAATGTGCTCACTTTAAACAGAAGTTTCAGAGTAAGAAAATATTATAAGATTTAGATATGTCATATATTTACAATTTACACAGATTAAGATTAATTATTTTGTCATGAAACATTGGTGTTGCCTGTGCTGTTGTGAGATCCAGTGAATAAATTATCATCTGGGAATTTTGAAGCTTGTGAGGTTATGACATTTGAGTTGATGACATCAGCAGGATGAGAAGTTTGAGATGAATTTGTTTGGTCTGGATTCATATTCTTATCATTGGAACTTCCAGGGGAACTGCCATTCAGAACGCTAAAATAAAATGATAGAATAGTCAAGTCTTTTTTTGGAAACTGCACGTTCTTAAAATTTATAAAAAAGTAAATGCTTTATCTTATTCTCATAATTCAGTATTATGGTATATAGCAGTATACATGATAAACTGTTTTTTTTTAATCAGCTAAAAATTGCCCCAAACTGTTTCAAACTGTATCTTCTGTTCTTCAGTTGTTAATGGCAACGATTACTTACTAAAACTAATATTATTTAGTGTTAGTTTATTTAATTAAAATTATTGTTTTCTGTAATCCAACTATTAGTAAAATGTTAAAGCCATATGCTTTAATGTTATATTAAATTTGTATTTAAAAATAATTAATAATATCTCAGAGTTGAAGTTGAAGATACAATTTCATAATACATGTAATATCCTTTCACAAAAATGCAATTTTCAGAAATACAACATCAGATTAAAGAAATTCATTTTTATTGATTAGAATTTCTCCTTCACATTTTTATTATTATTGGTTTCAGGGCTATTGAAAAGATTTTTAGATCCCGGTGCATAATTAACTTTTTGACTAATCTTCCCTGTGCTTGGATTATAACTTTACCAAAATTTTAATGTTAAATGATTAGTACTTACAATTCTCTGTCATAATAAGGAAAGGCTTTGAAAAGGTCACTAGGTTCATCAATTGATTTGTTAACAATCTGAAGAGAATCAGATTATCATAAATAAAAAATAGTGTAAGTTTGAATCAATCTTCAAACAATGTGAGTTAACTATCCTATCATTCTTTTAAGATCCATGAACCATTTGGTCAACATGCTAATAATTATAAACAGTTACTATTGGAAGTCCCCTGCAAATTTATAGTTTCATGCCCCTTGACTTCAAAGTTGATTTTTTTGTTTCGCTCATCCCAACTTATGGCAACTTTCAGAATGCAAAGTCCCCATCATAGGCAAACATGGTCCACACTGGTGCAACCCTAACTGTAAACTTCACTTTTCATTATTTAAAAAATGTAGAAAATAAATGCTCATTTAGATTTTCTTTAAAATTAATGACATGAAAATGTATTGAGGTGTATTTAACAGTTGTCAGCACTTTTTAAAAAATGAATCATTCATCAGTGAATAAAACAATACGCCTGTTGTTAAGTGTCTTGACTGGTCGTCTTCCTCTCTGCATTTTTAACTTTTCTGAAGCTCGTAAGCCATTTAAAACATCTTCCCATGTCTCTAATTCTCTTGCCATCTTCTCTATTTTCTACTCTTAAGCACATCCATAAAGACCTCGCTACATAAGGGCATGATCTCTGGGGTTACCAGGGGTGGCCTAGTTATATATGGACATTTCTTTTTCATGTGGTTTGACTATTTCTCTTTGAATTTCTTGCTTTCTGGGATTAGTGCTGTCACCTACCTCACTGTTTATTTGTTATAAATTAATATAAACTATTATTAAATTAACTGACTGTTGTAATGCAGTGTGCAGCAATAAAAATGTTGCTTTCAATCTAAATTATGAAAAAGAAAATGTCAATATATATCCCATACCTCTGAAGATAAACTATCTTTTTTCGATGATTGTTTGGCTAGTCGTTTCTTCTTTTTATGAAGAGGTTTTGTCTCTATAATCATCTCTTCTAGTTCATATGTTGGGTCACAGTTGAGGTGGTCTTTCTGTATGGAAAAAAAAGCACAAAATCTCACCATGCACAAAGCTTTAAATTAACAACTCAAAGATGTAGTTAACAAAGTAGATAAACCAAGTCAATTGCCTGGGACTTTTTTTCGTGAGATTATGAAAGGTATGTTTACAATATATGGCCAAGGTTCATGAACACATGTTAAAGTGAATACCTTTCAGGAAGCCTTCAGATATCCATATAGCTTATGGCATAATAATAAAGTATACATTAAATTTAATAATCACAATACCTTCATGAGAAGAAAATTATGAGAAAGACAATTTTTATACCAGTAATCGTTTTTTATTTGAAAAAAATCTATATTATGCATCTAAGTTAAAAATGGGGACCTAAAGGTAAAATATCTTTTTTTGATGATTGTTTGGGTAGTCATTTCTTTACAATTAGAATATTTTATAAAATTCAGTATTCATTACCAGCATTTTAAGTTGCCAAGTTTTGTCAAGATCTACTCAACTAATTATCAAGATTTGACGAAAATTATGGGGAACAAACACAATGAAATGAAAGGGAAACAGAAATAACGGGCCTCAACCCTAAAGTATGTAGTAAAAGTTATGAGTTCAATTCCCTTCAGTGGATTTAGAGTTGTGTGCTTTTTCCTAATTCATCCATTCATGCAGCGACTTAAGTTTGAAATTATAGTTACCAGTACATTTATATTTCACATTGTTGAAATAAAATTGACTGAAGCTGGGGAAAATAAAGCCATATTCATTAAAATATTACTTAACTTATTTTATGGTAAGCTTGTTGGTACATTATACTATACTTTCTCAAACTTGAAAATTGTAGAAAGAATTTAGACAGTAACTCTGAAAATATTTACTAGCAATTGATTCAAATAATTTGTATTAACTTTTAACTCACTGAAGGCACAAAAAGTGGTTTTATAGCTTTGGCCTTGACTTGTTCTAAGTTAAGGTTATTCATGAAAGGATGCGACTGGACGGCCTGGATGGTTTGTATTCGCTGCTCAGGGTTCAAATGAAGGAGCTTTGGAATGATGCAAATTAAATAAATAAAATATTTTAAATACCAAATATTTTTTTTAATGCCATTTATATTTTTATAACTTTTTAAAATTGCATTTATTATAAGTGTAATATTTAGACAATGTATAATACTTCTTTATAACTTCAATTGATGGCTTCTTTTTAACTTGACCCCACTAACCTGCCTCAAGATGTCAATCATCTCATCTGAGACATTGGAAGGATAATGAACTTTTGTGTTATAAATTATATGAAGTGTGTCCTGTGGATTTGTGTCAGCATATATATTGAAAGGTCTCTGTGGATTAAAAATGATATGAATCAATTATTATCATCATAAGGGAGAAGTTGCAGAAATACACTACGTTTAAATATAATGTGAACCATGTTACATTTAATTGCATTTTTTTTCTGATTCCATGGGTAATGTTTACAATTACTTAAGTTTTTTTTTAAAGATAATGGTATATTCACTTACTCTTTTTTTAAGTAATTCAAACATAGTTACACCAAGGGCCCACCAGTCAATAGGAAAACTGTAGCCTCTGATTTCTCCCAGTGCTGTGCTAAAGATCTCAGGGGCTGGAAAATAGTATTTATTCATTTTTTATTTAATCGCTAAGCATGTCACTTACATTTATTATTTTCCATAAAAACTGCTCAAGTAAAGACACAACAAAAACAATTTTTAAAATTACTATTTGGTCACATGAGTCAAAAAATATTTCAAACTAGTTATGGTCAACACCAAATCCCTCCCTAAATCCAGTACTCAGACTCAGTATTTATGTAAGAATGGGATAGCTAGATATTGTAAAAACTAAGGTTAAAATATAATTTTTTACATATCGTAGACCCACACCCCTCAAATAAATAAAATTAAATCTTCAAACTGATTGGAAACTAAAATTCCCTAAAGGAATAATCACCCATGTAAGGTTTGGTCCCTGACAGGGAGGTAGCAGGTTCACCTCTCCTTATCTCTGATGCTATGTTGAAGTCTGTGATGTGAACATGGCCTGAAAATGGATTTAACACAAAAAAATGAGAGATCAGTATTATTTTTGTACAATTGAAATTGAATGCAGAAGTGTCAAGCCACAAGTTTTTAATTGAAGGGCTACACTATTTCTCTGAGCCTGCCATTGCATCCTGTTCATGGTGTTTTAATTGAACACAACAAATAACTGACATTTGATATGAACTACAATAAGTGATTGGACCTTGTCTCCCCCCCCCCTCCCTCCCTCATGAATAAATATGAAAACTTTCCTATTGGATTGAATAGAAAGTTTTTCCTAATAACAGAGGATTCAAAAATACTGGTACAACAATTTGTATGGATTAAAATAACCTTTCCAACTAAAGACAACTTTATTGTGGAGGTCCTTAAGAGTCACCTGCAATTAATGTTTACAACTATGCCAAAGTTTGTTCATCATTTATCAGTACGCTGGTGAGTTATACATTTATTTCAATAATTCAGCAGGTCATAGTCTGGGGAAAGGAACAGCCATACGGATGATGACTTGGCCTGACAGGGCCCCCAATGGGATATACGGTAAGGCCCTAAAGTCTACACTTACACCTCTCAGGCCCACATAACACTCGCCCGAGGCCACTCCTACTGGTAAGGTCTCCTTCGCTGGAAAAACAAAAAAATTTAAACCGTCTCCTTGTTTTGATCCGGGCAATTTTTTAACGGCAACCCTGTTCACACGTCACTAAAAGAAATGTTAACTCATTTTATACCCCCCCCCCTTTTCCCTTAAAAATGTCTATACGTAGAACACTAGAACACGTGTGAGTTTTAGTTTATGATAGGAACAGATTCAGTCTTAACATGGTAAGATTGTAACTGTCCTAATAGCGAAAAATTGTAACTGTCCTAATAGCAGTAATAGCGAAAGATTGTAACTGTCCTAATAGCGAAAGATTGTAACTGTCTTAACAAGGATTCTATCTTAATATGGTGAGTTTCTGTCTTAAGTGGGTAAGATTCTGCCGCAGTAGATAATACTTTGGAGCACAACAGATCAGCGGGACAAAGAACCAATCATGTTATTTTGTATTTAAAGTTATTTAAAATAATTTTGTTAATTATTTATTAAAAATTTTAGTTAGAGCAAACTTAGTTTAAATCACCATAAGGAGTAACACATATATTTTTTTAAAATATACACACACAAAAAAAAACGTCATTAAAAAAAAGAAGCCAGAGCTTTATTATCATTGATTCGGTCTTTCCTGCCCGGGGTTCAAAATCTGTATAACAGTAAGAGACGTGTTCCATGATATGTCTTGTCTGACTGTCATGGCGGTTATTTATAGTAGCCTTTAACCAGCGAACATAGAACTGTCCGCATTCAGTTCCCTTCCTGTCATCAATGCCACTGCAAGATGAAAACATCAAATCTAGACCCGCTGGCTCCAGGAAGACTTTAAATCGAGGGTTCCCAGTCAGTTGAACCTCATGTCTCTCTAGTAGCTGTTTTGTCTGTGATCAATTGCTTCATTTTAATATTATAATAAAAAATAAAATATGTAATGTCTTGTAGCATATCTCAGACGTTTGGAACCGGCCATTGGATGATTGTCCTAAAGAATCATGTATTTTTGCTCATGCAATTGACGGGACCAGAGGACTAACATGGTTACCAGAAAATCATATGTTTGCTCATACACTTGTCAGGACCAGAGGACTAACATGGTTGCCAGAAAACCATATGTGTTTGCGCATACACTTGACGGGACCAGAGGACTAACATGGTTATCAGAAAATCATATGTGTTTGCTCATACACTTGACGGGACCACAGGACTAACATGGTTATCAGAAAATCATATGTGTTTGCTCATACACTTGACGGGACCAGAGGACTAACATGGTTATCAGAAAATCATATGTGTTTGCTCATACACTTGACGGGACAAGAAGACTAACATGGTTACGTGGGTCCGACAAGGTCTGTGTGACTTGCCCCCACACGATAACAGATCACATTAGATGCTATTAAACAAATATAAGGCACACAACTCATCCCAGCCCCTCTCTGTTGTCATGTCGCACTAATCTTCTAGACCCTGTATGTTTTCTGAGATCCGACTGTGTGTTGAAATTACGAGGCCTAAGATTTATTTTGAGTAGGACAAATGAGTTTCCTCGGCAACATCTCCATACATCTGGATATTCCGCGGTGCATCATGTGTAGATAATAACGCTTTGCATTTAGCCGGAGTTACTGGGATTTCTTTATATCGCCTGCGGGACACAATCTGCGGTCTGGAATTCCGAGTTTACTCCCTCGAAGATCAGCTCCCAGTCAAGGTTAACGTTCTTTGGTTTAAGCTGGGGATTGAGCTCAGTCCAACAACTTGTGTTTCACTCAGTATTGACCACTTGGCCACCCAGTACACAAACCTGATGGGCACTATACAGCAGTTATTAGGTTAGTTAAATAATCGAGAAACAAACAATTTTCCTAATAAAATTTATTTATTTTTCTTTAAGATTTTAAGGGATAAGGGAAAAGTTAGGGATTGGTCTGTGATCTTATTTAAGAGAGAGAGAGAGAGAGAGTGAGAGAGAGAGAGAGAGAGAGAGAGAGAGAGAGAGAGAGAGAGAGAGAGAGAGAAAGAGAGAGAGAGAGAGAGAGAGAGAGAGAGAGAGAGGGAGGGGGGGATAAGACATGTATAATTTTCTTATAAACGTAATGAATTGTTAGTTACATGAACATATTTTATTTTTCGATACGATCACCGAATGTTTTAAGAAAATGTGCACATTTCTCATTATGTTTGATGATCAGTTCAGACTTTCCCTTTTTTTTTGGACAGAAATTTTTTTTAACCATGATGCCATTTATGATGCCATCTGTGTGCTTTTTTAAAATTAATTTTTTCTTCTTTTTTTTTATACATGAGTTGGAATTTGTTTTACACATGTTTTTTTTTATTTTTTATAGTAAGTCCGTTAACAACTGAACATTTTTTTTCTTTTAATCTGAATCTCTGAATGCTTTTTTTTTATCCATGACGAGATGCCTTTTCGAAAGTAATTTTTCAGTCCAGTGGTCAGGTAGAAGCTAGAGCTATGCAAGGTTGACACAGCCACGACAACCCACGTACGTATGTGTTTAACATGCGTGCGTTCCATTACTGCTAGCTGTAGCGTGTCCTTTACAACACTTTTTTGTGTTAATTCCATCACGTGCGTTTATTTCAAAATGAACAGATTTGTTTAAATATTTACACGACTAACTGCAATGGAAATTATTGATCAACATGTCACACATAGAGTGAGCACCTAGTTACTTCTCTAGGGATACGCTTCAATTTTTAATAACCATAAAACGGGAAGAGGAATGTTTCCGCTTTCATGTATCTGATGTGTGGAATCTGCATGCTGTCATAACAGCCATGCATGTGATTGATAAGATCGCGGTAAAGTGATTTAGTAAAATACAAATGTAACTATAGCTAATTATTCCAGGGAGACCTACTGTTTTTTCGGCCAAACATAAACTGAATTAAATGTAAACTCTCATTCTGTTATATCTGTGAAGTGTATGTTTGACCAATCAATTTTATATTTAAGCCTAAAATCTCGTGAGCCAGTCTTTAAACATTATCAGTCTCAAATCTACAAGTCATAGCTTTCCTTCCTTGCACATCTCCAATCTACCACTAGTAGCTTTCCCTCCTTTCACATCTCAAATCTACCACTAGTAGCTTTCCCTCCTTGCACAATCCCAATCTACCACTAGTAGCTTTCCCTCCTTGCACATCTCCAATCTACCACTAGTAGCTTTCCCTCCTTGCACATCTCCAATCTACCACTAGTAGCTTTCCCCCCTTGCACATCTCCAATCTACCACTAGTAGCGTTCCCTCCTTGCACATCTCCAATCTACCACTAGTAGCTTTCCCTCCTTGCACATCTCCAATCTACCACTAGTAGCTTTCCCTCCTTGCACATCTCCAAATCTACCACTAGTAGCTTTCCCTCCTTGCACATCTCCAATCTACTACTAGTAGCTTTCCCTCCTTGCACATCTCCAATCTACTACTAGTAGCTTTCCCTCCTTGCACATCTCCAATCTACTACTAGTAGCTTTCCCTCCTTGCACATCTCAAATCTACCACTAGTAGCTTTCCCTCCTTGCACAATCCCAATCTACCACTAGTAGCTTTCCCTCCTTGCACAATCCCAATCTACCACTAGTAGCTTTCCCTCCTTGCACATCTCCAATCTACCACTAGTAGCTTTCCCTCCTTGCACATCTCCAATCTACTACTAGTAGCTTTCCCTCCTTGCACATCTCCAATCTACTACTAGTAGCTTTCCCTCCTTGCACATCTCAAATCTACCACTAGTAGCTTTCCCTCCTTGCACAATCCCAATCTACCACTAGTAGCTTTCCCTCGTTGCACAATCCCAATCTACCACTAGTAGCTTTCCCTCTTTGCACATCTCCAATCTACCACTAGTAGCTTTCCCTCCTTGCACATCTCCAATCTACCCCTAGTAGCTTTCCCTCCTTGCACATCTCCAATCTACCACTAGTAGCTTTCCTTCCTTGCACATCTCCAATCTACCACTAGCAGCTTTTCCTCCTTGCACAACTTTGAAGCATTTCCTTCAAATCCTGTGGCAAAAATCTGATAACGTCAATACCACGTGACTAGGGTTGATGGCAGGGGCGCAGTGAGAGCAAATTTGCTGGCGGTATTCTGCTGTTTGGTCGATGGGGTGAAATTAATTCTCTTATTTGCATGTCTGACACTTGGTTCTCGCCACGTGACTGGGCCCAGATTCTGCTATCCCCCGATATTGTCAGCCCGCTTGGAACTCGTCAGAACGGTCTTGTCTAATGCAGCAGTAATACAGTTCTTGGAAGTTGGATTCGGGTAGTCGGTCTGTTTTAGATAGGTAAGTTAGACTGGTACAAAGTTTGCATAGGCCTACCTCAGCTAAAATTAGTTAGCAAAAAGAGTTAAATTTACCTGTCAAGTCTATTCAGAAAAAACAAGGTCAGCGTGAAGAATGTCCGTTCAGGAGTCGTACATTAGGAGTCGCAGTTTATCAGCCCTCGCATGTAACACCGATGCTAAGGTTCTTTTATTTACAGATTCAAACCTCGCCCTCCCCTCTTCTCCAGCTCCATGCTTCCCCGTATTTGATTTTTAAACTCCATCAAACTTGGTAAGGGCAATAATTTTGATTGAAATCGTGACAAGAGTTCTCTTCATGGAATCCCGCCCCCGTCTTCTTGAGTTTGAGACATGTCAGATTCAGATCCCCTGGGGCCAAACACTAGAACGTATAATGATCAATAGGAACTCTATGGAATCAATATGAAACCAACGAGCAAACACTGACTCACTTCATTAAAAATAGTTTTTAATTGAATCATTAATAATTCTCCAAATTCAAAGGCTAGTGGTTCTCTATCTAACAAAAGGACACGCCCTGCCCTATCCCCCTTAGCCTACGCCCCCCGCCCCAACATTAACCCATTTCCTTAGTTACGGCGATGATTTGAAAATTCAATTACGACATTGATTTGAACATGCAGCCTGCTATTATTGCCACAATCCGCTAAAGCTCTTGACATCTACAGTGAGACTTCTTCATTAACGTCCCTCTCACGACGAAGCATCACGTCACCTCGATGGGACATTCGAGAGTCTATTCTTGTCGTACCATCACAGATTGATGTCACATTAACTACATCATCATGAGTTCTGTTCTTGTCGTACCATCACAGATTGATGTCACATTAACTACATCATCATGAGTTCTGTTCTTGTCGCACCATCACATATTGATGTCACATTAACTACATCATCATGAGTTCTGTTCGTGAGAAGCGTTGGTTTGTCAGTTGCCGTGGCGTCAGGAGGAAATCCAAGAAGTAAAAGAATCTTAAGGACTCGTGTCGTATCACATCCCAAGCGGCCCATTTTGCAACGGCGTATGAAGGGTTTTGTGAGGGGACGATGGGCCCCGGGTGGCAATGTCATTCTAAATATAGAGGGTCGGTATTTCAGGACTACTCTGTAACGTATCAGTGACTGGGATTTTACGGAGGCAACTGAAAGCGAAAAGTTAAGCGTCATTGACATCTGTCAGTAGCGATGGAAGGAAACTGTTGAAAGGGGTACGGGAAAACTACAGGTTTTTTTACCTTCTAGTTGATATCTACTTGAATTACACATGTCAGCTAAAACATCAATTTTATAGACTTCTTGTTATGTTTATTCACCGGAACAGGTTTTATGCCGATACTTTCGCTGTCTTGTGTCTTTTCAGACTAACCTGCTCGATGACTTCCTTTCAACCTATAGTCTGTTAACAGTCTCACTCCTCTGATGTCATTTGCGATGTAATGGTAATTTTTAATGTCTTCGGGGTTTCCAAACGAAAGGACAGACATGTATTCATGTTGTTTATGATCACGCCTCCAATAGACAAATGGTACACTTTTGTGCGGCACTCAAATGGGAGCGGATACCCCTGGATGCAGTCCCTTTCATGGTGTGCTTCAAACGTTATATCCAATATTTTTTACTGTAGTTCAATAGATCTACATGCGTTTACAAAATAATCATGTGAAAATTTATGCAAAAATTTATTTTTATTTTTATCCAAGATGTGTTCCAGAGGCGAAGTTGGAGCCTCAAAGGTCATGTTACTTTTAGCACACTCTCTATTGATCACGGCACACTTCCTTATCGATCTCAGCACACCGATTGGGAAGCTCTGGTAAAGAAGTGCGGTATTTTGTTGTTGCTACGTGAACCTTTGTTTTATCGTAACCTACCAGCGGTAGGCCGACCCGTGATCCGAAGGCCGTGAACATTTATTTTTTTTGTTATCATAAATAAATGTTTTTAAAAAATATGATACTTTCAAAATGTTTTCCTACTAGACCTAAACTCCCAACGTTGACAATGGTAATGCATAAAATAACATCCATAAAAAGTTACTTGAAAACAAAATGCAAGCAAAGCATGTTACATAGCGATGATAATTCTGCATACATTCTTGAAACCTCTACTTTGTGCGTCTATTAAACACAGCGTTACATCAATTTATACATTAATCTCCAGCATTATTATTTCTGTAATTATCTGTTGTTATGATGATTGCGTCAGTAATTGGTTGCTGTCTGAAACTTCCCCTTGTCCTGATTATCTGACATCCAAATATCATGATTCCCCACCCGCTTCCAAGGGCCCCCCAGCCAGCACCACACACACACATGCATCTCTCATTAGCTCAGTTTACCGTGCAGCTTTTTGCTGTAGATTGTCTCCTTAAGGGGATGCAACTGTTATTGGTGTTGTTCAAATTAAGATAAAAGGATTTTTTTAAACTAGCATATTTATCGGAGTTCAAAGGTCAAGCAAGATGAGCGCTGTTTTAACATTTTTTTTCCCTCTCAGTGCTGTTTATATAATTAAAAATCATGTCGCTGTGTGAGAGCGGTGATTTGGACACAAAAAATAAATAAATAATTTTTTTTTAAATGTGACCTCGGTACCAGAAATGAATTATAAATTACAAATAATTTATTACTGAAACAAACCAGATATATTCAAGGACGACTGCCGAACAAATTGAATTAGTGTCGCCTTCTGCCATCTAGTCAAGATAACCATTTAGGTAGGACCCGACGATCTCCAAAATGCATTAATTCCCAATTCCCACAAATGTTTGTTTCTCTTCGCCAGTTCAACTAGGAACAAAATAAACCTGCACCGTGTGCACTGAACGACGTGAACTAATAACATAACAAAACAAGCTTACAAGGCCAGCAAACAGTGTCAGCCATGGCGGCTCTTTCCTGCTTCTGTTTTTTTTTCCATTAATGACCTCGCTGACGTCACGTTGTTTCCAATCACACCTGAGATTCTTTTAATTTTTTTTCTTCATGTATAACAAAATATGTCTTACAATGTAAACGTATCTCTTGTTATTGTTGGTTTGTGTGTTTGATATTAGGGGGGGGGCGGGGGTGGAGATTTGGGGGAGTGGGGATAACAATAATATTAATCTAGTATCACGATTTGGGGGAGTGGGGATAACACTAATATTAATCTAGTATCACGATTTGGGGGAGTGGGGATAACACTAATATTAATCTAGTATCACGATTTGGGGGAGCGGGGATAACACTAATATTAATATAGTATCACGATTTGGGGGAGTGGGGATAACACTAATATTAATATAGTATCACACAAGCAGCTGTGATCTGTGTAACAGATTGCCTATCCAAGTATTATAATGTTTTCATACTTTTTATGGCCATCATAAATAATTACTTGAATCCTCACCGTGTCACTGAAGCTACGTACATGCTTAAGCAACTCATGAAATTACAAACCAAGTCTTGTCAGTCAACAATACAAAAGCTCCAGACCACAACATAACTCATCACTCACTCTTATAGTCATTCAAGTAAAGTCAATGCGCTAGACATTAATAACTAAACAAAACCCATCAAGTTCGGCCACCCGAGGTTATAATAATGGTCCGTGAAACGTTTTTTAAAAATATATTTCCATCAAGTTCGGTCACCCGAGGTTATAATAATGGTCCGTGAAACGTTTTTAAAAAAATATATTTCCATCAAGTTCGGTCACCCGAGGTTATAATAATGGTCCGTGAAACGTTGTTTTTAATATATTTCCATCAAGTTCGGCCACCCGAGGTTATAATAATGGTCCGTGAAACGTTTTTTTAAATATATATTTCCATCAAGTTCGGCCACCCGAGGTTATAATAATGGTCCGTGAAACGTTTTTTTTATATATATTTCCATCAAGTTCGGCCACCCGAGGTTATAATAATGGTCAGTGAAACGTTTTTTTAAATATATTTCCATCAAGTTCGGCCACCCGAGGTAATAACAATGGTCCGTGAAACGTTTTTTTTATATATATTTCCATCAAGTTCGGCCACCCGAGGTTATAATAATGGTCCGTGAAACGTTTTTTTTAATATCTCCCAGTTTAATGGCATTCTGTCTCTCGACTGTTGGATGATTCGATATACTTGACTGCCACCACTTATAGTTCCTTGGTAACGGAGCAGCGGAGCCAAGACCACTCAAAACATGTGTAAGGGGAGACATTGTTTCATTTCAATATCATCCACTCTTTGAATACAATGTATTTTCTGGCATCCTGATAGACATATGATTGGTGTTGGTAGTGTTTTATAATTTTTTACCACGTTTTTATTAACTCGCTTTCGTTCCTGTGGCATTGTTTGTTTATCTGTCCACAATTTTCCAAATCTGCCAACGTAAAATTAAACCACTTCTGATGGTCCTAGAGCAGTGCTTCTCAAACATTTTAGTATTGCAGACCGGCAGGGATTTTTTCCATTGCACCAGGGACCGGTGAAATATTTTCCATGTACTGACGTGGTAGCGAAATATCCTTTCTTGGTAACTTCTGCGGACCGGCATCGGATGGCCCACGGACCGGCACCGGTCCGCGGACCACCACTTTGAGAAGCACTGTCCTAGAGATCTCAAAATTTTACCACAGATAGATCTTGAATGACAATGCATTGTATCAAAATTTCAGATCGATCGAATTTACCATAATTAAATTAATGCATTTCTTAGTTTATCTTTATATAAGCATCTGTACCCGCCTGCCGTAGTTTAATATCGCGTGACGAGTTCACCTCATCGCTTTGTTATTAAACGTTGGGCGGGCGCTGATGAGGTGTTTGGTAAAATAAATAGAGTTTAAAAAATATTGTTAAAAACCACGTTTTTATTAGTGGACTAAAAAGAATAAAATAAATAAAGGTAAAAAAATGATTTATAATAACCACGTTTTTACAAGTGGACTAAAAAGAAGAACATAAGTTAAATGTAAAAAAATCTTTTTTTAAAAAGGACACGCTTTTATTTACATATAGAAATTGCACTAAATACAACATACAAACATTGTGACTTAAATAAAAGCGTTTAATAATAATAAACTTATAAGTTCAAGTACTTCGATTTAATATGACTAAAAACGTGGGCGGGTGTTTGGTATAAAAATTAAAGATTTCTAATTTAGAAGGTAAAAGAGAGATCTATAAGTGAGAGAATGAGTGAACCGCATATGTTAAACCTCATAAGCGCCCGCCCCACGTTTTTTAGTCATATGAAATATAAGTACTTGAACTTACAAGTTTTAAATTATTTTCTTCTTTTTAGTCCACTTGTAAAAACGTGGTTTTTAAAAATTATTTTATTTACCTTTATTTATTTTCAAATTCTTACAACTCAGTTGGTTTTTATTACACGCTTTTATTATTACACGCTTTTAAGTCACAATGTTTGTATGTTGTATCCATCCATCCTTCCATCCATCCTTCCTTCAAAAAGTGAAACGTAAAATTATACCACTTTGGATGGTTCTAGAGATCTAAAAATTTTACCACAGATAGATCTTGGATGACAATGCATTGTATCAAAATTTCAGATCGATCGAATGTACCGTATTGAAATTATTGCATTTTTAGTTTATCTATAGTCTATATATAAGCATCGGTACCCGTCTGCTTTGTTGACATCCATGAGTTCCCACACGTTCACCACGTGAACACAACACCGTGGTATAAAACGTTGGGTGGGCGCTTATGAGGTGTTTGGTATAAAAAAGATAGTGGTAATAAAACAAACCCGTAAAAACAAAGTTTTTGACTATAAATCCCTTATATATGAGACATAACTAACAGTATTGATTATTTTCAAACATTTACAGACTGAATCTGTCTTAACACAAGTTTGCTTCATAACCCTAGGGGGGGAGGGGTGGGTGGGTGGGGGGAGAGGGGAACAGTCTGGTCACCGATTCGCTTGACCGAGCTCAGAGTGACACGTAAAATGTAAACAAAAGCGCACCGTCGTTTCGTTGGGTCGCCTCAATGCTCAAACTTTCACGTGGCAAAAAAACAATAACAAATCGTGAATTTAAATTACATACCTCATATAAGGATAAACTAAAAATGCATTAATTTAATTACGGTACGTTCGATCGATCTGAAATTTTGATACGATGCATTGTTAGGTAAGACGGGTCCGTGTGCCAAATTTCAGTTCGATCGGATCATGGGAAGTGGGTCATTTTTGACTTCTGTTTTTCCGCCCGCCCAAGACAGAGACGGCGGTGAAGTTAATATAAGGGATTTAATATAAAACAAACCCGTAAAAACAAAGTTTTTGACTATAAATCCCTTATATATGAGACATAACTAACAGTATTGATTATTTTCAAACATTTACAGACTGACACCGAGTGATGTCCCTTGTCTTTAATAAATGGGGGTGGGATGTGAGGGGGTGTCGGCACGACGGTCGGCGTCAACACGACGGTCGGCGTCAACTCAAACTCACGTGAAACTGGCAGAAAAAAAACAATAACAAACAGTGAATTTTGAATTACATACCTCATATAAGGATAAACTAAAAATGCATTAATTTAATTACGGTACGTTCGATCGATCTGAAATTTTGATACAATGCATTGTTAGGTCAGACGGGTCCGTGTGCCAAATTTCAGTTCGATCGGATCATGGGAAGTGGGTCATTTTTTACTTCTGTTTTTCCGCCCGCCCGCCCGCCGAGCCCAAGACAGAGACGGCCGCGAAGTTAATATAAGGGATTTAAAAACAAACCCGTAATAAAACAAACCCGTAATAAAACAAACCCGTAAAAACAAAGTTTTTGACTATAAATCCCTTATATATGAGACATAACTAACAGTAGTGATTATTTTTAAACATTTACAGACTGACACTGAGTGATGTCCCTTGTCTTTAATAAATGGGGGTGGGATGTGAGGGGGTGTCGGCACGACGGTCGTCGTCAACACGACGGTCGGCGTCAACTCAAACTCACGTGGAACCTGAATTTAAAATTAAAAAAAACAGTGAATTTTGAATTACATACCTCATATAAGGATAAACTAAAAATGCATTAATTTAATTATGGTACGTTCGATCGATCTGAAATTTTGATACGATGCATTGTTAGGTTCGACGGGTCCGTGTGCCAAATTTCAGTTTGATCGGATCATGGGAAATGGGTCATTTTTGACTTCTGTTTTTCCGCCCGCCGAGCCCAAGACAGACAGACAGAGAGAGAGAGAGAGAGAGACAGAGAGAGACGGCCGTGAAGTTAATATAAGGGATTTAAATAAAACAAACCCGTAAAAACAAAGTTTTTGACTATAAATCCCTTATATATGAGACATAACTAACAGTATTGATTATTTTCAAACATTTACAGACTGAATCTGTCTTAACACAAGTTTGCTTCATAACCCTAGGGGGGAGGGGTGGGTGGGAGGGGGAGGGGTGGGTGGGAGGGGGAGAGGGGAAAAGTCTGGTCACCGATTCGCTTGACCGAGCTCAGAGTGGCACGTAAAATGTAAACAAAAGCGCACCGTCGTTTCGTTGGGTCGCCTCAATGCTCAAACTTTCACGTGGCAAAAAAACAATAACAAATCGTGAATTTAAATTACATATCTCATATAAGGATAAACTAAAAATGCATTAATTTAATTACGGTACGTTCGATCGATCTGAAATTTTGATACGATGCATTGTTAGGTCAGACGGGTCCGTGTGCCAAATTTCAGTTCGATCGGATCATGGGAAGTGGGTCATTTTTGACTCTGTTTTTCCGCCCGCCGAGCCCATGAGATGATGAGAGAGAGACAGACAGAGAGAGACGGCCGCGAAGTTAATATAAGGGATTTAAAAAGATGTATGGGCTTCAGACGTGAATTTTAAAGAGTTTTTATTATAAGTTTTAAAAAAATAGCTGTAAAAACAAAGTTTTTGACTATAAATCCCTTATATATGAGACATAACTAAAAGTAGTGATTATGTTAAAAGCTTGTCCTTTTTAAAAAAAGATTTTTTTAAAATATTTAATTATTAACCTTTACTTTGTTTCTAAACAGTGCTTGCCTTCAACAGATTATGGCGAGTGTATTAAGGATTGCTAATGACTTTTAAAATCTCCTCCTTGAAATTTATTAAACAATCCGTAAATCACAATCTTCACGTGGGCTATAAATGTCCAGCGTGAAGAATATTTATCTGCCCTTAATTGTGACCATCGAATTCCGTTCATGGCAAAAACAGTTTTTCAAGTAAACACTGCCCATGAAAGTTTATATTTAACACCATGGACTTTGCCAAGTAATCACACTCGATGCTCCTATTCATTGATAAAATGTGCGTTAGAATTGTGCAATAACAGTACAAAAATGTGTCAAAACAAAGCCCCCGGATTTATTTACGTCCTTTTTTCTGCTATTTTCACATTAACCAACTACCATCACCATTGAAGGCATTACTTGAAACTTACACGCCATCTTTATTGGCTGCATTGTTGAATAACTTTCTCGTGGGAGATGCTGATCTTCTATCGAGCGCCTCCCCAGCAGGCGGAGAGGGGAAAGCCCACCAGATATGGAGGGTACAGGGGAAATAAAATACCCGGGGTGGACAAAAACCAGCCCTACTGTCTTGTAGGAAGTGGAGGGATCCACAAAGGCTAGGGAACCAACCCGAACAAAGGCAGCTACCCAGAGAACTGTGAGGGGCAACCCCCCAGACGGTTGTGCGCAGGGCTAACAACCCTGTCATGTTAAAAACTACAGTTACGAAAACAAATCACAAAATGAAATTCAGACTGATTACACTGGATTACGACCCATGGCTGTCCACAAACATGAGATACGAATAGCCACATGGAATGTACTCAGCTTATACAGAGCAGGTGCCCTGACCCGCCTCAGTGATGAATTGTTAAGATATAGAATCGTGATTGCAGCACTACAGGATATAAGATGGAGAGACTCGGATACCCTACTAAGGAGTATACGACATTCTACAGTGGAAACAACTAGAACACTTTAGGAACAGGATTTGCAGTAAAAAGAGAGGCAGTGAATGCAATCATTGAATTTAAAACAGTGAGTGAAAGATTGTGCTGCATAAGGATCAGAGGAAAAATGTTTAACATCACGTTAATCGGTGCACATGTTCCAACGGAAGATACAGATAAAAAACACAAAGGAAACTTTCTATGAAACACTGGAAAGAGTATTTGATGAGGCACCACGCCACGATACGACAATAGTCCTTGGTGATTTCAATGCAAAACTTGGGAAAGAAATAGTCTATAGACCAACAATCGGAAATGAAAGTCTACATGATGAGAGCAATGAAAGTCTACATGATGAGAGCAATGAAAGTCTACATGATGAGAGCAATGACAACGGAATGTGACTTATAGACTTTGCCATCAGTAAAGGAATGACAATCAGTTGCACAATTTTCCAACATAAGCAAACACACAAATCAAATAGATCATGTACTTATTGACCGGAGGCATGGCTCTGACATATTAGATGTCAAAAGCTGTAGAGGGACGGACATAGACTCAGACCATATTTTGGTTACGATCAAATTTAAACAAATAATTAGTAACATATATAACAATCGAAATAAAAGAGAAAAACAGTACGATAGTCAGAAATTGTGTAGGGACCCAAAAATTAACGACGAATATCAACAGAAGATTGAAACTCAACTAGAATTATACAGAATAGAAGCAACCAGCAACGTTACTATAAACCAGCATTGGGAAAAGATGAAGCAGATATTTAAATGTGTAACTGAAGAAACAATTGGATTTAAACCGATTGTGAAAAGAACTGGATGGTATGACGCAGAATGCAAAGAACTCATAGAACAAAGGAACAAAGCTCGACTAAAGATGCTGCAAAGGGAGACAAGAAGAACACGGCAACTATAAAATGAAGCAAGAAGGATGGCCAGCAAAATTTGCAGAAGGAAAAAACGAGTCTGGGAAAAATAAAAAATAATAGAGATAAAAGAGTTGGCTTCTAAGAGGGATCCCACATGTGTGGAAATACGAATTGCACAATGAGAGCAGTAGAATATTAGAGACATGGGCACAGCACTTTGAAGAATTACTAAATGGACCAGATGGAATTACCAATGAGGATTACACTCCACCACAAGGAGGACCGGACCCTCTGGTGAACCAACCAACATTAAATGAAATAAAAGAAGTAATATCCACCACGAAAAACAACAAAGCTCCAGGAATCGACCTCATCTCTGCAGAACTGATAAAACGACATATTAATGTACTGCATAAACAAAAACACGAACTTATTCCAGAATCTGGCAGGAGGAAGAAATGCCAACCGAATGGTACACTGAGCTCATAATCCCTATTCACAAAAAGGGATCTAAGTTAACCTGCTCAAACTATAGAGGAATATCACTTCTTAATGTAATTTACAAACACCTCACAAAACTCATAGCAAGAAAACTTGAAAGGCATAGTGAATTGTTTCTAAGAGACCATCAATGTGGCTTCCGACAGAACAGATCAACGACAGATCATATTTTTACTATAAGATGTCTCCTGGAGAAATGCTATGAATATAACAACGACATACATCAACTATATGTCGACTACAAAACTTCATATGATAGCGTAAATAGGAATTACCTATACAACGCACTACAGGAACTTGGAGCCCCACACAAATTAACAAGGCTCATATATGACAATTGCAAGCTCCAAAAGTAGAGTCAATGTACAAGGAGATTACTCAAGGGAGTTCACATTTGACCGCGGTCTCAGACAAGGAGACTCACTTTCATGTATGCTATTCAACATCACACTAGAGCAGGGGTTCCTAACCAGTGGTGCATGCACCCCCAAGGGTTCCAGGGGGTGCATGAACCATTCAGAGAAAAAAAAAGAAAAAGAGGAAGAAGAAAAAAAAGGAAGAGGGAAAAAAAGAAAGAAAACCTGATAACTGAGAAATGTAAACCATAAGCAAGGCATGCCGCGTTAAAGGGCTCCCATATACAACCTCCCCCCCCCCAAACATACTCGTTCGCGCATCGTTCTGCGCATGTCGAAAATTGACGGAAAAACTTTTTTGCAAATTGAACGGTTCGCTCTACATGTTCCTCGGAATTTCGTGTTTTAAGTCACAGTTTTCTAAAAATAATTTAATATTGTCATCAAATACGTCAGATATATGTCTTCCCGTGACCCTCTAACTGTTTTGAGAGGATGTAAACATTGGGATTTTTTTCCTTCACTTTTATTGCTCGGTACACAGCAAAGGTCTTAAAAACGTTAATTGTAAGCCATTATTTGTCATTGAAATCTAAAATCTTGAGTTGAGCATCCAATTCCAGTCATTAAAAACATCAACTTCGTCAGTTAAAAATTTGTCTGTGACTGGTATGACTTTCGGATTGTCATCACCCCCTCAAAATCGTTATAAATAATAAAAAAAGAGAGAGATGGAACACAAAAGCCTCAGTGCTTCCTCTGAGGAAAAAATATGTGCAATGACAACATGAAGCCTGCTAGACTCCGAGAGCACTTGGAGAAAGTCCATCCATCCAATTCCAAGGACAGTGTTGGGGTCTTCAAGCAGAAGAGAGCTCGCTTCTTGACCTCAGGTACCTTGCCCAAGATTTTATTTGTCACAGAAACCTGCACTGGAGGCATCATTCAAGGTTGCATATATTATTGCAAAGAACAAGAAGCACCACACCATTGGATAAATTTGGTGAAGCCTTGTGCTCTGGAGATGGTGGAACTGATGTGTGGTCACCAGGAGAGGAAGCAGGTTGAGAAAGTTCCTTTGTCCAATGACACTATTCATTCCAGGATTAGTGACATGGCTGCAGACATTCTGGATCAAGTCTTGTGCGAGATGAGAAGCAGTCCTTTTCCATTTACCATTCAGCTGGATGAATCCGCTGATGTAGCACAATGCAGTCAGATTCTTGTATTTCTGAGATATGTTCTCAGTGGATTTCTGAAGGAGGAATTTCTCTTTTGTAAGCCACTCCTAGCTACTAAAAAAGCTGCTGATGTGCTGCAGCTAGTCAGGGCATTCTTCATTGAAAACCATTTTGACTGGACTTCAAGAATGTCTTCAATTTGCACAGGTGGTGCTCCCTCCATGCTCGGTAATAAGTCAGGAATTTCAGCACTGGTAAAGAAAGAAGTTCCAGATATTGTCACTACACACTGTATCCTTCATCGTCAGGCCATGGCATGCAAAACTCTACCTCCAACCTTGAAGTCAGATCTTTCTACTGCAGTCCAAGTTGTAAATTTTATCCGCTCACATGCCTTGAACCACTGCCTCTTCAAGTTGTTCTGTCAGGAGGTGGTCTCTGAGCATGAAGTTCTGCTCTACTATAATGAAGTGCGGGTGTCCAAGGGACATATACTTTCTCGGTTAGTAGAACTGAGAGTGGAGCTTGCCATTTTCTTGCGAGAAAAAGAGAGTGACCTTGCTGAGAAGTTTGACTGTCTAAATTTCATTCTTTACTTGGCATACCTGTTTGACATCTTCACCATCTTGAATGATTTGAACATATCTCTCCAAGGACCTGATGTGACTGTAATGGATGCTACTGAGAGAATGCAAGCCTTACTAAACAAAGAGCCACTATTCCAATGACGACTAGATAAGTCCAACTTGCCAACTTTCCACACTTGGATGAAGTTGTAATATCTGGTGCAGAAGGGAGCACCGAGGGATCAGTGCGTGACAAAATCAAAGGGGAAATTTTCAGAGCACCTTTCAACATTGCAAAAGTCCTTTGATGGGTATTTCTGTCAAAAAATTGCTAGGAAAGACCTTTGGATTCGCAATACTTTTCTCTGTGACTTGGACAACATTGATGACAGGGACTTTGCTAAAGATGACATGATTGATTTGAGAACCAGAGAAGTACTGAGGAGTGCCTTCAGTTGCAATACCTTGATTGAATTTTGGTGCGCCCAGCTAGATTCCTACCCACAACTAGCTAAAGGGCACAACATTTGCCACAACATATCTCTGTGAAGCAGGATTCTCCAGACTTTTGACGATTAAACCCAAGGCAAGGAATAAGTTGAATGCAGAGGATTACATTAGAGTTGCTTTGTCCAAAAACAGTCCCCAGATTTAAATCACTGATTGATCATAAAAATCAGCATGAGATCTCTCACTAAATTCCCTGTTGTCTATTGTTGTGTTCCTAAAATAAACATAGTTTATTATGCATTTTCTGCAAGTTTTACGAGGGGGTTTATGAACGATTTTGGGCATCTGAAGGGGTGCATGTACCCGAAAAGGTTAGGAACCACTGGTGTAACTGGTTGTCGAGCTGTTAAATTGTTCATCGTTATGTTAAACTATTGTCCTGAACTACGTAAGGCAGGTTGTCATATATCTATTTTTAACTGGTTGCCTTCGAGACAGAAACGTTAATTCGTAGGTGAAATCGATTATCTCGTTGTTCGCAATGACTATAAGACTAGGGTGCTTGCTAACATAGATATTGATAGACTAAGTTTAAACTGAGCACCCTAGTCTACTGAGGTTTAACTCTAGCAGACGTAAATCGAAAATATTTAATTTAATTAAATTTAGCCATGGAAAAATTCCACAAAAATCACAAACATACTATCACCGAAAATGAACATGTGTGCAAATTTTCAGAATGATTGGATAACGGGAAGGGGTTCAACATTGGGATATTAAAAATATTCGGGTGTCCGATTAAACTTACAAAGCAAGTTTATATAAGACTAGTAAAAAGGAAGACTACGCTGGGCAGAACATGTTGAAAGGATGCCAGAGTGTTGAGCACCAAAAATTATTCACTGGCAAAAACCAGGGGGCAGACGACTCACTGGTCGCCCAAGACTGAGGTGGATCAAATCTTTCACCATTCAAATGTAATTTAAAAATATGTGATAATCACCCCTTCAAAGGATAATATAAACATTGAAGGATGCAAGTTTTTTTTTCTTAAAAAGTCAACGTGGCGGAGAAGTCTTTGATACATTTGTTATAGACCTCCAAATGAAGAATGTGTAAAGCATTTCAGGTAAACAGAGTGGATGCTAAAACCAATTTAAAAAGAAGGTGGATACAACAAGACCCGCTGCAAATAAAAAGTGTACCAATTGTGACAAGAACATTTGGCTACAGAATATCACACACACCGTCCATTAAGATACCACTGTGTCAAAACGAAACCGTTTTCATTCAATGTTGAGGTCAAAAGAGATGGATCCGTTTTTCTTCTGTGTGCAAGTCTAAACTCACACATTGTCGGCCAGATTAACCTTCCCTTCCTCTACATACACATTGTCGGCCAGATTAACCCTCCCTTCCTCTACACACACATTGTCGGCCAGATTAACCCTCCCTTCCTCTACACACACATTGTCGGCCAGCTTAACCCCCCCCACCCCTCCCTTCCTCTACACACACATTGTCGGCCAGATTAACCCTCCCCCACCCCCTCCCTTGCTCTACACACACATTGTCGGCCAGATTAACCCTCCCTTCCTCTACACACACATTGTCGGCCAGATTAACCCTCCCTTCCTCTACACACACATTGTCGGCCAGATTAACCCTCCCTTCCTCTACACACACATTGTCGGCCAGCTTAACCCTCCCCACCCCTCCCTTCCTCTACACAAACATTGTCGGCCAGATTAACCCTCCCCCACCCCCTCCCTTCCTCTACATACATCCTGCTACAAACAAAAACAAAGGTAAATTAAAAACCAAAAGTTCCGACCTGGGCACAGACCCCCTCCCCCCCCCTTTTTTAACGTCATCTACTCCCCTTCCTTGGATACGCCTTTGTTGTTTGGTAGTTATTTCCTAGAGTGTAGTTTTAATCACGTAACACGTCTTGATCTACGACGCTGATACACTTGCCAACAACGCTTCCGAAATGAGACAGTGCGCTAGCACCAAGAGGCAAATTAATGACCGCAATATGTCCATCAACTTTTCTAATCTTTTATTTTATAAGAACTCTTCAGTAATGAAATCGTGACTTTAACATCAGCGGCTAAAAATCTATAAAATTGATCTTTTGAAGCAGGGTTTCCTAACTCGTGGTGCTCGCACAAACAGAGGGCACCAAGTGGCATTCCATGTGGTGCAAAGAAAGGAATTGGGAACATAAAAGCCATTAACGCTTTTAAACTTTTCTTTATTTTACTTTATAGAATAAGTCGCACATTATTATTTTTAAATTTCTAAAATGAATTTTGCGCGGCATTAAATAGATCAGATTCCGTATGTTCACATTTCAAAATCTCGTATACAGAAAATTTCAAATGTGTGCTATTCTCAGCGAGGTTAGTCCACACATTCTCAAAGGTGCGAGGCTTGTCAAATTTTTAAATTATTTTTTTGGGGGGTGGGGGGGGGAAGAGGATAATAATTGGTTACAGTGCTGGATTTACCTATTTATTAAACAAGCTATAGCTTAGGGCCCCCCGCCTTCTTAGGGGCTCCCTGGAATTTTTTGTTCCTATTTGGCACTGACATAGGATGTCTGGACTTCAAAGGGGCCCCCATATCTCAAATAGCTTAGGGCCCCATCCAGTCTACATCAGACCCTAACTAATTGGTTAGGGAATCATTGTGTCTTATGAATAATACTTCTCGTAACCTCCTCAGTTACAGAAAATATTTTTTATAAAAACATATATTACAATATTTTAGTTTATCAACATACTTACCTTCCTCGTCCAGTAATATATTATCTGGCTTGATGTCTCTGTAGAGGAAGATTGAAAACAGAGATGTCAACAGTCTTAATACCATAGTTGTTTTTTTAATGTTACAAAGAATAAGCAACACTTTTGTGGGTGACATTTTTCAAGCCTTTCATAATTTTATTTAACCACCTCCAAAAACACATTCTCTAGTTTGGTCTCTCTCTCTCTCTCTCTCTGTCTCTCTCTGTGTCTCTCTCTTTCTCTCTCTGTCTCTCTATCTCTCTATCTCTCTCTCTCTCTCTCTCTCTCTCTCTCTCTCTCCCCCATATCCTTTTTCTCATCATCCGTCTATTAATTAACCCACATAACTCCATCATACCCTCCTCCTCCTCAAATCCACCCATTAATCCCAAACTTTCATTCTGAATGTATTTTTAAATGCGTATTTTCTACCGAGTAATTTCGTGAATACGGTCTCACTCCACTACTCCCTCAACATCCATGTTATGACCTATTTATGTTATCTCTCTTATATACCCCCCTCCCCCCAATTATCTAGTCCCTCTTCATCCATGCTCTCTACAGAGATATCCAATCTCTCCATCGTATACACGCTCAACGTTCTTCACCATACACACACAAGCGACTTTACTCCGGCCTGTCCCTGGCGTAAATGAATAACCTCACAGAAACCATTTAGATTAGTGAATACATCTGGCCGCCGTTAGGCCTAATGGAGCACCACACAAAGATTATGTCAGTTGATAGCACAGTAGGCAGCACGAGCAGGATTTCTAGGAAAATATATTACAGTCAGTAAAGATGGTTGCAGAAAAATTCAAACCTAGATATGTGCAAGGCAAATTGTGAAAGGGATGATGGATAGAGTGAAAACTCTAGACTCTAGAGCTTTAAAAAAATTGAAATAATGAAATGAAAAACAACATAAAAACGCATAGTTTACACACATTTGAGTTAGCAATTTCTTTTAAATAAAAAGATACAATAAATCTGTTTTCAAAAATTTAAATCAAAATATTTCATTTTCTTCAAAGGTCGTTTTATATTTTAGGAATAGAATTACACTCTCTGTCATATTTTCTGTACTCTATGTGCTCAGGTTCACAGAATGACTAGGAAGGAGTCCATGGGTGTGTGACACCACGTCTGTTAGTGAGGTGTTAAGAGTAGGCGATGGCTGGTATGGCGGAGGAGGTTGAGAAGGAAGAGGACAAACGGAAAAGGGTGAATGGCAAAGGTGGGTCAGGTGCAGTGGCGGATTTAGGTTTGTCTGCGTGGGGGGGCCGGGAGAATTTCAAGGGGCGCCGCAAAAATTTTTTTATACATTCACTTAGTGCAAATATTTCTAGGTGCTGAAATAAAATTCATTTGTTTAAATTGCTGGTTCTGCAATGAAGATTAGAAATTTGATATGAGATTCACTCTTATTGCTATATTTTATGTTGAAAAAAACATTTCTGCTCACTTTAAATGTGAGATTTACTAAATAAGTTTTCATCTTAAGAGACTGCGGCCGTCTCAAATATGAAATCTAAGGTGTGTTGTTTATGTTACATACATTTTCAGAGTTGCCCTGTGGCAACTTACTAGACAAAAAGAAACATCTAGTCTTAAGTATATATTGTTAATCAACTGAATTTAGGAAAATGGTAGTTAATTTGGGAGCTGTTATTTGTGACAAAATCTAAATTTCTCATAATCATTTGTGTTCACTTTCAGTTTCTGAATATCCTAGCAGAGTTTAACATAGAAAACTCAGCATAAGAAGTTTATAGTTTTTGGGCTAAATAAAACATCTAAAACGTTTTGATAATGAGGTAGAATTTGATTAAATTTTTTATAGGCCTCTAATAGTTTGTTGTACTATCACTATCTGCAAGATGACTCATCAGTTTGTTCAGCTTGCCATAAATAGCAGTGACAGTAACTCAAACAAATATCTAATTGTTAAATAATAAATGCTGCGTTGATCATTCAAAGTACATTATTTAATACTAGACGCCCTGTGGCGTAGCATACGCCGCAGACTTGCTCATGGAGAGTTCTTTTACCCCTTTAATGCACTTTTTTAGGGCGCCTATGGCACCGACCTTTTTCAAAAGCCCAACTAACTTGTACTTGTTTGATCTCGCAGGGTCCGACCACGAAGAGAATTATATATATAGATAGATTATTTTTGTTTAAATCAAACAATTGCAATGAATCTCTTCAATATACAAACGATTGTTTTATATTCAGGAGAGTAAAAGGGTCACAAATGCAAACAAAATATGCTGTATTTTTAAAAAAAATGTTAATAATTAATAAAAGGCCTAAATAATTAAAGAAATCCTTTATCATATACATATTATATGCATATATCATATGTAGGATAAACAATTGCAGTAAATTATGAAATTAGTTCCAAAGAGAACAACTTATTTTTACTAATACAATTTTAAGAACTACTGTTTTTAGTTCTTGTAATAGTTTTTTATCTGAAAGAATGAAATGAGAATTTTAGCTGGCAAAATAGTTCAGTTTAAGACCAGGTAATCTGATGCTACAAATAATGAAAAACACAGAGACTTTGGTTGAGCGGATTGGTCAGGATTAGTAACACACACACAAAGAGTGCCAATAATATTATACTTATAAATAAACTTAACAATTTACTTTAGAATTTTAAAGAAATAATTTCTCATTGGACGTTTGAGCATCAAACTTTGGGAAAATCAATGAACTTTACACAAACCATGATTTTAAGTTCCTTAAATAAACATTTAAAACTCTAATATGAATTCAGAACTAAACACAAACCATGGATAAGCATAGGACGCAATATTCTTCTGTATAGAAGGAGCTTCTGTAACAGATGAGATAAGATAAGATAGAGCCCTGAGCACTATTTAAATTGCTTTCTACGTGATTTCATTGTTGCAAAACGATTTATCGATGATTTAATGTCAACATTCTCAGCTAGATTACGTTATATTGAAATTAATTCCAATCCAGACAGACGTTCGTTTGTCATTGTTGAGCACAAATAATATTTGATGATTTTCAATCTACTGAAACTTCTTTCAGCAGTAGCACTGCTAACCGGAAGATTCAAGTACGGTAAATTTTATAGAGTATTGACAAATTAGGGAGACCTGATGCCATTTGTTTTTCAGTCAAGAATGGCTGAACCTTTTTAAGTTGCAGTTCACTAGATAATATGGAACACATTGAAGCATACAAATCTTTGAAGGTATCATAATCTACGATTGCTTCTTTAAGGTTAATGTCGTGTTTGTAAATTATGCATGGACTTTGAAAAAAAATCTTTATTTTCTTCCGACTTTTGTGGTGTATCAATACAATAGAAATAAGTAACTGTGCTCCAAAAGTCATTAAATCGATCATCTTTTTGTGTTACAAGTGAATCCATGATAGTGAAGTACGTTTCAGATTTAAAGCGTGTAGTTGGATCATCAGCCATTTTATCTCTGCTAAGTTCGCCTGACATACTTTTCTTTTTTTCAATTCGCTTTTCTTTAAATTCTGTTTTAACATCTAGTTTGGAACAATTTTCGTTAATAAATGATTTGACATCTACATTCAGAATTTCAGAAGCTTCAGCGCTTCTCATTTCAACAAACTTATTTCTTCCAAAAATCGTGCAAAGGCGTTGCAAGTAGTTTGATAACACGAAGATAACGTTTGTACAAATATCATCAGAAAAACAAAATAATATTTTGTTACTAAAACAGATAGTCGCATAGCTTCTGCTCTGACTCTTACTTTATCTTCTGTTGATTCACTGAATCAAGTGGGGCTAAAATAGCAGAGAATGATCCAACAACTGCATGAACTGCATACCTACGGCTTGCACATCTTGTATCAGAAAGTTGATTCAGAGTATCTACTGTTGATTCATATTGATATTTCTGGTGTTCTTTAAGATTATGTAGAAGTAGTAAACTATACGTAAGGAATGCATACAACCTTAAAGCTATGCCCTAAAACAACTGTACATCAGTGTAAAATAACCAAATTCAAAACATGGGCACAACAATTGGGTGAAAGTTTCTTTATTTGAGTTTGAAGGCCCCTCTTAATTCCAGAGTATGGCTGACCTCTACAGAGTGTGAAATCAATATTTCGCTTTTGTAGTTCCGCAAAAGTCTTCTCAGCAAATGCGGCAACATTGCTGTTTATCAAAAGTATAAACGCATATAAATATTTCCAAAATATGTTTAGATTTTAAAACTGAGCCTAAAGAAAATGACATCTGATCAACTCTAGATATATCAATGTTTGAATCAATAGTTAAAGAAAGGAATTGTGCAGACTTAACTTCATTATCAATTGTCACCGATGATTCAGATGCGAGAGATTGAATTACATCATTTTGCACATCATGACTTAAGTCCCATAACCGGTGTTCCTAGGTGGTCCTAATGTTCCCATTAGAATTTACTAGGGGCGTGGCTTGGTAAACCTTGGTGGGCGCCCCCTCTCCCTTCCAGGTCAGCAGAGGACTTTCTTATCGTTAGTCATTCCATTTTTATTGTGGCTTTAACGTTGGCTAGATCCCAAGCCCCTCAGCTTGTGAGGCGAGCGCGCATTGACTTCGCTATCCAGCCGCTGTTAACCAAAGTATAAAAGCCTATAAATCTTTCCACAACATGTCCTGATTTAAAATAGCTGAACGTAAAGAAAAACTGGCATCTCATAAATTCTAGATATATCAATGGTCGAATCAATAATTAAAGAAAATAAATGTGCAGAATTAACTTCATTATCAATTGTCGCCGATAATTCAGATGCGAAATTTAAACAAGATATTACAGTTTCATCATTTGAAATACGATATTTAGCAAGCAGTTTGGGGTTGATTAGAATTTTTGTGTTTAGCAATATTTTTTTCTGCTCTAGTGACACCTTTTTAGTGTTCATCGAGGGCGTCCTTAGGGGGCGCCATTTTAGACCCAACAGGGGCGCGGGGGGGCAAGCCGCCCCCCCTGCCCTATAGCTAAATCCGCCACTGGTCAGGTGGCTATCTTCCGTCTTGTTTGTTCGTTGGGAAGTTCATGTTCATCAACACTTCACTTAGACCCCATTGTGAGCCAATTCTAAGAGACTCCTGCCATGATAATACTCAATCCTTTTCATAACAACAGCAAAGATTTAAAACCAAACAAATGACGTCATTTCCACGAATGATTATGTTATTTCCATTTATTTCAATACATTTGTATATGATATGGATTATGGATACTCTGGATTTATTATTAAACTGATCCCTCTTTGTCACTGTTTCTGCTCAAAGATTTCCTATTTCAATAGTCTCCAATTATTTAATTGTGGCACAGTCCCTAACACACGTAAATATACTTTTAATGTCGCGAGGAAACAAAGGCGTGACATTTTTGTGCTAGAAAGTTGTAGAACTTAGAAATTTAACTTTAAAAAATGAACTATAATCTTGAACGGCGGAGATACTATTACGATAATGTAAAAACAAATAATGGAGACTCATCATTTCATTAACTTCAAGTGTCTGATGTCGTGATTATAGAATCATATAATCCTAGCAAGGCCACGCGAAAGAAAAGCCGTGAACGGGTCAAGGCACCCAAAATTATTAATCAATATTATTTTTAATTCCTCATAAAAATTGACCTGTCAACTTGACGTCAGCAAATGACAAGAACCTGTCAGATGCCGCACATTAATGTCTGTCACTTTAGTTTTACATGGTTGTTTTTTGGGCCTCAATATTGTAAGTTTTATTTGGCCTCTATATTGTGTGTTTTGTTTGGCCGCCATATTGTGTGTTTTGTTTGGCCTCTATATTGTGTGTTTTATTTGGCCTCTATATTGTGTGTTTTGTTTGGCCACCATATTGTGTGTCATGGTTTTTCGCCACATTGTGTGTTTTGTTCTTCCTCCACATTGTTTGCTATAATTGGCCTCCATATTGTTTGTTATAATTTGCCTCCATGTTGTGTTTTGTTTTCCCTGACCAAAATTCCTTGCGCTCAAATTCCCTAGCGTGAGGTCAAGGGCTTAATGACGAAGTGCCCACACATTAAGGCGCACACATCCGACAGGTTCACCTCTAGGACTGCACCAGTAAATTTCAACTTACAACAAGCAAAGTTTAATTTGCATTTGAAATTTATCTTTTAAAAAAATAAGGGATAAAGGTAAGCTTTTAAAAAATTGTCGTCTTCAATATATTTTTAATTCCCTTATTTTAACTTCACCGCCGTCTCTCTCTCTCTGTCTCTCTCTCTGTCTGTCTGTCTTGGGCGGGCGGAAAAACAAAAGTAAAAAATGACCGACTTCCCGTGATACGATCGAGCTGAAACTTGGCTCACGGACCCGTCTCACCTAACAATGCATCGTATCAAAAATTCAGATCGACCGAACGTACCGTAATTAAATGTATGCATTTTAAAGTTATCTATATAAACTATATGTAGCGGTCGCTATTGTTTACATTTTACGGGTCACTTGACTTCACGCCAGCCATAGTTGAACACATCTCGTGTTTTATCCAGGTGTACCAGCGTGCTTTTGTTTACATTTTACGTGTCACGCTGAGCTCGGTCAAGCGATCGGTGACCAGATCTTTCACCTCTCCCACACGCTCCCCAGGGGTTATAAAGCGAAGGACAGTTAAGACGGATTCAGTCTGTAAATGTTTGTCACGTTTGAAAATAATCAATGCTTTTAGTTATGTCTCATATATAAGGGATTTATAGTCAAAAACTTTGTTTTTACGTTTTTTTTTATTAAATCCATTAAATTAACTTCAAAATCTTATCGTCATCTCTTCGTACGTCGGTCGGGCGGAAAAACAAAAGTCAAAAATGACCCACTTCCAGTCATGCCATCGAGCTGAAATTTGGCACATAGACACGACTCACCTAACAATGCATCGTCTCAAAAATTCAGTCCGATCGAACGTACTATAATTAAATTAATGCATTTTAGGTTATCTGTTTATCTATATAAACTATATGTAGTGGTCGCTATCGTTTACATTTTACGGGTCACTTGACTTCACGCCAGCCAGATGTGAACACATCTCGTGTTTTAACCAGGTGTACCAGCGTGCTTTTGTTTAAATTTTGCGTGTCACGCTGAGCTCGGTCCAGCGATCGGTGACAAGACCTTTCCCCTCTCCCACCCACCCCCGGGTTAAAAGCAAACGGGAGTTAAGACAGATTCGGTCTGTAAATATTTGTCGCGTTTGAACATAATCAATACTTTTAGTTATGTCTCATATATAAGGGATTTATAGTCAAAAACTTTGTTTTTACGGGGTAGTTTTATTATTTTTTGTTGATGATCAATACTTTTTATTTTCTTATTTTTTCCTCCTAAAATGTTTTTCTTTGAATTTAATTGGAGATTTGCTATTTCAAATATAATTTTATAATGATCCAAATAAGTTTGTTTTTTACTCATGTCTATATTCATATTTTTTAATTGCCTTTTTAAGATATATATATATATATATATCGCTAATCTATATTCGATTATCTCCTATCAGCCATGGCACCACGTCAACTAAAGACGCACGCAGGTTGTATCATCATGTGAACTATTGGATTTCACATTCGGTTTCAAATGTTCAACTCCACTATCTCCTTCCCGCATCACCATAAATCAATGACACAGGTTACTTCTTGGTTTATGTTCAGTATTATTGATCGAAAATATGTTAAAAATTAATTTAAAACAGTTTTAAAACGACTCTTTGACAAAACAGTACATTAGGTAGGGAAAGATGTTTTGGGTAAATATAACAAGGGAATGAAGATTCCCACCCCAACAAGCGATAATTACCAGTAACTAAGTATTTGTACCACTACATTTTATATTTTAATGCACCGTGAACTATACAGAAGTAAAAATCTATATCAACATACAGCATGTGCATATAAATTAAAAATTAAAGAGAAAGGTAAAACTATTGATTCAAAGACACAAGCAGAGAAAAAATGGTTTACGTTTTGTTATCTCGTAGTTCTATATGGCGTCTTTTGACCTTACTTCGAATATGTGAGACGAAGTTTTATTCGTCTAGAACAGGAGATCCGAATAACCACGATGATAGAATTTACTGGATAATGATATGGATTAAAAGAGATTGTCATACAACTTAAATGTAATAATTTTTATTTCAGAATTTTAAGAGATCCAGTTACAAATAAGTGCTTAAGATAACACTTAAGATAACAGAGCGATTAAAGCAATTTTCTGATTGGACTTTCATTAGAGAGTGTATGATGGAAGCTCAAATAACTTATCTCTCAATAAAGTACACGAACTTGAATGCATCAGCACTTGAAGAGCTCAAGGGAAGAAACGGCTGTCACATTTTTGTTGTTTTGAGATATTCAACTTTTAACGTTCAAAATTATACAGATTTCTTATAAATTAACTAAATAGATTTGAATTTTTAATAGGGCCAGAGACATTATTTTTTCATAAAACCTCTTCCAGATCATTTTATTTTTGACCCTCTATCAGATACAGGGGATAACTAAAAAAAATTCAAAAATGTCACATAGCCGTTTCTTCCCTTGAGGTCTTCATTTGGTTTAGTTGTTGGGATAAAAAATAACTTAGAGCTTAGTGCTAAAGATACGCGAGAAACTTGCGTGTTTCTTGTTGGTGATCTGACGCTTACGTCACAACTTCTCGTGTTAATTCGTGGCATCTATTGGACTCTCCGATAACGGCAGAGTTGGTGTCCGTTTGCAACGTGTATGGAATAACAAATGAAAATGCCATTTCATTGGAAGTATACATTTGTTCAAAGACTATAACATTTATAGTTTAATCAGCTTCCATGTATTAAAGTTGGTGGAGGAAAAATATGACCTAAAGAGGAAGGGTCTTATAGAGAATTAGGATTCATTTGGATTTTTTTTTGGTTTTTTTTTGTGTGGCCGGGGAGAGACCTCAGTGTGCTCTGCTTATGAAACGAAGTATATGTGTTTTCCTCTCTAACAAAAGTAGAGCAGATGAGATGCCTTATCCTATCCAGATGTCAAAGTTGTCAAACAGTGGTTAAATAAAAAATGGAGAAAGAGTGCAATTCGGTTATAAGCAGTGGTGTGGTCCTAAACAAAAAGAGGTGGGAGATCTCTCTTTTTAAATTCCTTATATTAACTTCACCCCGTCTCTCTCTCTGTCTCTCTGTCTTGGGCGGGCACCGCGGAAAAACAAAAGTAAAAAATGACCCACTTCCCGTCTTGCCATTGAGCTGAAATTTGGCACACGGACCCGTGTCACCTAACAAAGCCTCGTATCAAAATTTCAGATCTATCAAACGTACCGTAATTAAATCAATGCATTTTTAGTTTATCTATATAAACTATATGTAGCGGTCGCTATTGTTTACATTTTATGGGTCACTTGACTTCACGCCAGCCACCGGTGAACACATCTCGTGTTTTAACCAGGTGTACCGGCGTGCTTTTGTTTACATTTTACGTGTCACGCTGAGCTCGGTCCAGCGATCGGTGACAAGACCTCCCCCCTCTACAACCCCCCCGGGTTAAAAGCAAAGGGGAGTTAAGACAGATTCAGTCTGTAAATATTTGTCGCGTTTGAACATAATCAATACTTTTAGTTATGTCTCATATATAAGGGATTTATAGTCAAAAACTTTGTTTTTACGGGTTTGTTTTTATTAAATTCCTTATATTAACTTCACCGCCGCCTCTGTCTTGGTCGGGCACGCGGAAAATTAAAAAGTCGAAAATGACCCACTTCTCGTGAAGCCATCGAGCTGAAATTTGGCACACGGACCTGTGTCACCTAACAATGCATCGTATCAAAATTTCAGATCGATCTATCAAACGTACCGTAATTAAATTAATGCATTTTAGTTTATCTATATAAACTATATGTAGCGGTCGCTATTGTTTACATTTTACGGGTCACTTGACTTCACGCCAGCCACCGGTGAACACATCTCGTGTTTTAACCAGGTAAACCACCTGGAGTTGAGTTAACGCGTTGACGCCACCCGTCCATGTCCACACCCCTCCCCCCAGTTTTAAAGCCAGGGGAGATAATTTCGGTTTCAGTCTGTAAATGTTTGTCGCGTTTGCACATAATCAATACTTTTAGTTATGTGTAATATATAAGGTATTTATAGTCAAAAACTTTTGTTTTTACGGGGTTGTTTTATTTCACATTTTTCACGTGGCGTATTTTTCTCAAAGGCACACGCTCTACAACTAACACAGTGTCAAAAGTCAAACCTCAAATTGAAATTGCATGCCCTCCATATAGGGTGGGCGTGCCCTCCCTGTCAAAAAAGGTGAGAGGGCGAAGCCCTCCCACCCACACCCTCCACTAAACCATTGGTTATAAGTAGAAAGAAAGTTATTGAACAGGGCATGGGTAAAAGTTATTGAACAGGGCATGGGTAAAAGTTATTGAACAGGGCATGGGTAAAAGTTATTGAACAGGGCATGGGTAAAAGTTATTGAACAGGGCATGGGTAAAAGTTATTGAACAGGGCATGGGTAAAAGTTATTGAACAGGGCATGGGTAAAAGTTATTGAACAGGGCATGGGTAAAAGTTATTGAACAGGGCATCATGGGTAAAAGTTATTGAACAGGGCATGGGTAAAAGTTATTGAACAGGGCATGGGTAAAAGTTATTGAACAGGGCATCATGGGTAAGTGCTAAAATCACTGAAGATGTCTATCTTTATTATCCGAAGAGTCGTTTTAAAAAAAAGAAGAGATTTTCAGATGCTGGCAAAATTGAAAATTCGATGATATGCCAGTTTAACTTCAGTTGGACCTCAATGATTGACTTGTCTAAAAGAAAGCATAAGGAGAAAGAAAATCAGTTGAATTTACAACTAGTTACCTAATGTTGAGTTTCGGAAACTGAACAAACTTTACGCTGGAATGGCATCAGTGCTTGGAGCAGAAGAGTATGTCTCTGAGCAAAATAGTTCAACAAGAGATCGACTGATGAACATTTAAAAACAATTATATGGTTTGATGCAACATTTTCATATCAATAATTAATATCTTGAAATCATAAGATAATTTTCATAAATCTCCCTAACGTTTTGATGCTACCCGCAGTTCATGCAATTCAGACTTGTGCACACAAGACCTGATGTAACTATGTAACATGAAACAAAAGCGAGATGTAAGTGACACGGATTGGATACTAAAACGGTTCTATAAACATTAATATTTGGTCCGTGGGTCAGGGTACTGGTCAATTCTTACATAATAAAATAAATGATATTTGGGGAGTGGTCAATTCAAAGACTTTATGGCGAATGGTTATATCTTTCTTCCATGGCTCAGGCACTCACGTGCAAGTCTCGAGTCATGAGATTTAATTGACAAGGGGAACGTCTCAAATATATTTGTGTAACTGTAAAGTCGGTCTAATGAGGACTGAAGGACTCTATCTTGACAGCAAGGTTTAGAGTTAAAGTGGCTCGAGCTTTGGTTATAAGGTTTCTACTTTTTAATTCGCTCTATGTATAGATATTAATTAAGTTATGTTTATATTGGCTTGACATTTAAATATTGCATTTTAAAGAAAAAAATAAAAAAATTGTATTTTAGAAGATTTTTGAATGGGATGCTAAGACTTTAGAGATGGTTTGAAATAAGCTGAAAAAATACTCGCACATCAAACACATCAAACACATCAAACACATCAACTTAACGGGAAAATGCCATAGGATCAGTCTGACGCAATCCAGATCTGTAGGAACTATGGGCCAGTGGCATCAAACAATGATCAATAGTTTCTCACATTGACCACTTTTCGGGATCAAACTGACCAGACACGACGATACACTCAGTTACACGATATGACGCCATCAATCTTTGGCCTGCTGTTCTACAACTTTAAACTGAAGCTTTATGACCATGTGGTCTACAGTCTACATTATCAAATATTATAAACCATGCACGTGCCCCTTTACAGTAAATGAGAGATTTGAACTATAAAACTGAAATAAATTATTTCTGGAAAATACTTTAGAATGTTTACCACAGACTCGGTAGTAAGACTTAATAAAGTGACGTGTATGCTTCAAACCAGATCAATATTGTCAGATTTTAAAAACATTGCTGACAACTATATTAAATGCTAGACTGACCGGCCACTGTATTACGCCATAGACTGACCGGCCCTTATATTAAGTCCGTGACTGACTGACCAGTATATTAAGTCCTAGACTGACCCACAACTACTTTAAGTCTGAGACTGACTGACCACTATATTAAGTACGAGACTGACTGACCACTATTTTAAGTCATAGAATGACTGACTATCCACTTAAGCCCTGTACTGACTGGCCACTTAAGTCATAGAATGGCCGAACACTTCGTCCTGTACAGAGTGACTGGCCACTACATTAGGTCCTAGGCTGACTGAACACTTCCTTAAGTCCTATATAGACCGAATGGCAACTATGTATAGTCATAGACGGACATATAAAAAAACTTAGATCAATTATTCTCTATCTGAAGTGATCTATCTATAGTTTAGATGTTCAGGCGACCGGCAGATCATCCCATAAAATATAGAGGTCCAATCACTTCACATTGTAATAGCCCATTCCCCGTCCATTATTAGCTTGTGTTCTTCACTGAGCCATGATACGAGCCGTCTCATTAATAATTACCTCAGTCGTCCTTGTACTTGTAAGGCGCATTGCCAACAATAATATCACAATTTCTCTGGCAATACAAACCATTAGCTGACTGCTATATTTTGAATTAAGATTTTCTCCCAGGCGGGGGTCAATCCCCTGACCAATAGGATTTTTTTCCAGGAAGTACTGCAGTACAAATGGCAAACTAAATATTGAGTTATAGCTCCATCAAGACCCATGGTTGTAGATTTGTAGAAAATCTCAGTGGGGGTGTTTTTCAGGTAGCAACTTTTTAGGGGTGGGTGAGTGGGTGATACTATTTGTTGGACTTTAGTCATGATCCCCAGACAGAAGCGCTACCCCACAAATGGACACCCCTTACACCACAGAGGCGCTACCCTACACATGGACACCCCTTACACCACAGAGTCGCTACCCTACAAATGGATGGACACCCCTTACACCATAGAGGCGCTACCCTACAAATGGACACCCCTTACACCACAGAGGCGCTACCCTACAAATGGACACCCCTTACACCACAGAGGCGCTACCCTACACATGGACACCCCTTACACCACAGAGGCGCTACCCTACAAATGGATGGACACCCCTTACACCATAGAGGCGCTACCCTACAAATGGATGGACACACCTTACACCACAGAGGGGCTACTCTAAAAATGGACACCCCTTACACCACAGAGGCGCTACCCTACACATGGACACCCCTTACACCACAGAGGCGCTACCCTATGGATGGACACCCCTTACACCACAGAGGCGCTACCCTACAAATGGATGGACACCCCTTACACCACAGAGGCGCTACCCTACAAATGGACACCCCTTACATCACTTTGGCAAACAGATAAACTACACTCACTACATGTATAAGACGAGGATTATTCTTATTTCCTTTCATTCGCTATTCGTTGGTCGCTAACGGAATGGCAGCTATAATAATAAGGTACAGTCACATAAACGAATAGTAAGTTTTGTAACGTTCCATTATATCTGTTATTTAATGTGCTGACAATCTGTGTAACTCGTGTATTTCTGTGTGTGGTTGGTTTAATGAATCTTTTGTATGCGTGTTCATTCACAAAATAATAGGCTAATCTCTACTTTAAAATTAAAATGTCCTTGAATTATAATCATCTCTTAATTCAAAAAGGAGGTCTTTGAACAGACGTAAAATGATTAAAATTTTATTAAATATCACTCCCCACTGTCTTCAGCACCACCTTCCAAAACCGGAACTTTCCAATCATTCCTCTCGAATTTCACCTGCCTCTCATATCAACTAACGTCAACCAAGAGTGACTATTCAAACATTAGACTAAACAATTATAACAAGATCAAGTAACAATAGTGTCACAATTAAAGTCATTATAAACAACGCGACTGTCACCCATCCCTCTCTAATGGCTTTGCTGGTTGACAAATGACAAGTTGACTTGTTTAAGATGAACTAACGAGTCTCCGGTGTGCACTCGTCAGGTCAAGGACGGACATTTGTATTATAACTCGAACGAGATTTTTTAGTAATCTGTGAGCGTCATAGACCCCCCCCCTAAAAATAGAGTAGCACACGAAGAGAGGGACAATAAAGATCTGACTTAGTTAAAGCTCCGGCCCATAAATGGAATTTAGGAAATCTTAAGGAAACAAAATGTATCAGAAAACCCCACTGAAATATATTTTGTGATAAATGAAAGTAATACACGAGCAGCTGAATAACAAACATTGCAAACTATTGGAACTTAACTATTCGAGGGATTTACAGCATTTAACGAATGTGCTTTAATAATGTTGGTTGCATGTGATCTTAAAAATACTACGTTTAAATGGCATGAGAGGATTTTTAATTTCTACCAAATGTTAATTATATGGCAAGATTGTCTGCAGTTTTATTATTTGTTTGATGAGCTTTTGCATAAACATTCGAAAATTGATTTAGCTAGCATCGTTGTTGGTGTTATTATTTGTTAACGATACACTAACAGTTTAAAGCAAAGATACATTGGGCGATAACTGTATCTCAACGTCTATCATTGACCCAAAAAACTATATTACAAACTAAATATCTGAGAATGGCATAAACAGAGTTCAAAATTTAATACAATAAAAGTATAGCAGATAATCTTTTAACATATCATGTCTCGTGAATTTCATCCAGTGTAACCCACTGACATACAACATTGCAAACATCGAAAGATCGTGTAGAAAGTTGCTCAAATCTTAAGGGGTTGCACTGACCAGGTTCTAATCGAATGACGTTATTTATCTAGTCTCGGCAAGGGTCCTCGTGGCCGTATGAAAACGTGTCTCCGACGGCTAGGATCTCGAATGCCTCAAGGCAAAAGCTGGAGACTGGCCGAGCTTTGCAGCAAGCCTTTTTTTCGATATTCGATAAATAAGTTCTTGGGCATGACTCAGCAAATAAATGAAATCAACAAACTGTTTGAGGAGCTCTTCAGTGAGATGGTGCACCCCAGCGTGGTGGCGACTAATGGAATCAAACGTATTGAACAAGAATGTCTGAAGTAATGCCATATAGAATCAGTAATAGTTGCACTTGGGACAAAGATTTCGTTTTATGAAGCAAGGCTAATTGTTCAATATTAATCTTTGCTGACAACCGAATGAAGACTCGGTATAAATGTTCTTGATATAAAATTAAACATGCGTATATTTTTTTTAATATGCTGGAGTATATCATGGTAGTCAAAATCTGATCCGGGTAAAAGGTACCTGATACCTTTAAATTCGCCCAACGGTTATTTCATAAATAGAGATAATAAAATGCTTTTTTAAAGTCTGAAGTTTGTCATGCAATTATAGAAATGTACTCACGATGATTTTATAAATGTTAATTTCACTACACAGAAAGAGCCGATGGGAGAGTGATTTTGATGTTATGTCAAACATGAACTATGGCAGACAACATGTCTCTGACAACTATAGGAATCACCAAGCACCGAATGAAAGGAATTTTAAGGCATACAAGTAAAAGCTTGTTGTTTTAATATAAATTTAATGTAAACCTGAAATTGATGTAATATCAATGCGACCACACCTCAGTCAGTTCTAAAATCTAAGAAGTAAATTTGGTGAAGAAATGGAATTAGCACAAAGTGCAAATGTGCTGAATGACATCAAATCAGCTTTTTAAAAGTTATACAATAATAATGTGACAATTGATCAATTTAGAACCATTGTCACACAAATGACGTGCATTTTAGCTAATTTCATTATTATTTTAAAACATTAAAGAATACATTATATTCATTGCAAGTACTTTAACTGTTCTTCCCAGCGGTGATGGGAAAATTTCCGCCGAATCTAACTTTTTGAATTGCAATGAGATGACTAGAAGTTCAAGTGTGGACGATATTCGGTTCAACTTTTACATGTGAGACATCATGTATTTCGTCAATCAAATTGCTCCCCTGTGATATCGGACTAGCATCATGTAAACTCAATGCAACTGGCTTCAACTCCTAAACCTCTATACTCTTGGAGTATTTTCACGTTCGATAACAACTTTCGGTTCTCCCTCCACGAAAGTCAAAGGTCATGGGCAGTTGCATAGTTATAGATCCTCGCGGTCAAAGGTCCTGGTATTTTCCAAAACCGAGATCGTGGCCACGACCGAAAGTGTCTTAGAACCTCTCAATTGTGTCGTTAATCTTGAACTTCATTTCTACCAATAACATCATGGGTTCGAAATCCAGTTAGCATGCGACGCAGTGGGAAATTTGAAGTTTGGACGGGTGGACGAGACAACTTGTGTATATTATTACAATCATTCATTTGAGGAAAATTGACTCTAACTATTGGAATGAAAACAGTTGTATTTGAAGTTAATTGAAATACAACCACTTAGAGAAATTCAGATCAATTCGATTATAATTAGATGAATAAAGTCAGGTTTGGAGAGCTATGATAATAGGAGCCAATCTGAATGAGGTATGATAATAGGAGCCAATCTGAATGAGGTATGATAATAGGAGCCAATCTGAATGAGGTATGATAATAGGAGTCAGATTTCATGAAGTAGGAAGAAAGGGGAAGTAATTTGTTTAACTCTGTGAACATGTTCAACTTTCATTGCTTTAAAAAGCTTATGTTTTATCTGTAAATCGACTTGCCATAGACTAGATTTTAATGTTGATAACGCAGTAGTACATAGTGGTAGTTTCCCCTCATTGTCTCAGTGTGGGTGACAAGCAGTTTGTAGCAACATTATGACACTTTTGAAAGGGGGACATCAAGTGAGTTAAGCTTCGGACCAGCGGGATTATATCATAACGGCCATTGTTGGTCGCCTAATGAATTGGATACACTAGTGGGCATTATGTAGAATTACCAGGACAATAAAAAGCCTTGTTGCTGCTGTCCCTTACTGGGGACTGGATACATCTCTATCACTCATTATATATACAAAAATAATCTCACTTTCATACAACTGAAATAAATGACAACACGTTTTATTTGTTTGAGGTCTACGTTGAACGATATAAAAGAAGCTCGATCAATTCAAAAGGTGAACATTTAGTACAAAGCTTTTCTTTCCCTGACAGTAATAATGTCATTTAAAAAATCAATCATTAATTAATTTTTTTTTCCAACCAAAAAGCTTATTAAAATATTAAAGGAATTTAATTTAATGATTCCCGCTCCCGCATGAGTAAATATCAATCAAAATTTACAGGCCTACATTCCTTCATATGAATGTTTGTATATTAGCACTGAGAAAATTTTCATTATTGAAACTATAAAGTTTTAGGAACAATTGATGTTATTTCACAATAACTCTACAAGTATCTGTTTACGACCTCACAGGTTTAGGGTAATTTGTGAGATGTCAACTCACATTTCCCTATTAGTAGTTAAAGACTCGATACACTCACAAATTGAATATTTCCCTTAGATCAACGGTGGCCAAACTGCGGCTCGCGAGCCACATGCGGCTCTTCTGTGTTCACATTGCGGCTCCCGAAAAATTTTATGAATTTAAAACTTTGAAATATATAATATAATTTTTAAAAATGAAAGTTTTTTTTACCGAAAAAGGGGTTGAAAAAATCTCTGCTTGATTTAAATTTTAAAAGTTGAAGGAATAATTGGTTTGTGGTTAGTTGGTGAATTTGTGGTTCCGTTTTTTGGTAAAATCCACATTTCGAAGTATTGACCACCGCTATTAGTTCTACTAATGTTAGTAACTTATTATTTAAAAAATTTACGTCGAATATAGCGACAAGTTGCAGACAATGAAAACTACAGAAGAAAATAGAAGTTTTCTACCAATTGGGAAGAGGGCTTCGCATTATCAATGAAGGCGATAAGCCTCCTTTTGCCAAAAACTTCAACTGCAAGTTAACTGCAAGCAAATTACTAATACTAAGCTATCAATTTGAAGCGACAATATCAAAAAGTCATGAACAGTTTTCATCGCAGTATCTACTGCAATCTGAATTAAGAAAAAGCAAGCTTACTGAGTTGAAGTCTGGAATGTGTCAGCAGCAGACACTACTTTCTGCTTTCAGCAAAAAAAAAGGTGTCACTTTAACTGAGGCAATTTATCACATCGTTTGTAATATTACTCGTGCTTAACAACCTTGTATTGATGGGGACTTAATTAAGAAAAATATTAAGGAGTAAATTTTAAATTAGACCAAAATAATTCCAGACTTTGGCGACTGATAACACAAATTCAAGTAAAATATTTAAATAATTGAATTTGAAAAAACGATATTATTATTTTAAAAAATCCCTAAAACAATTTTTGATTGCGAGTGGGGTCGTGAACCATAGTGCTTCAATGTGAGTCTCAACGATTTAAAAAATTTTTTAAATGGCTCTCAGCTGCTGCAGGTCTGGCCACCCCTGCCCTAGATGAAAAAGACCTGCTACACTCACATAATGAACATTTCTACCTCTCTCATGAGTGATGCTGTCCTGTCAACATCAATTCTCACTGAAAATCCAATTAGCTTTACTCATGGGGTGCGAAGAGTAGGTTAGGGCTTGGGGACCTGTTCGTGAGGCGACAACAGCTCGTGGGCGGGGAGGGGGGAGGAAGAGTGCTCATTAACAAAAAGTGCAGAACGGTCCAAACAAATCTCAGCAGTGTCAACATTGGATCTCTCATTAGTTCTCATTGACGCCTTAACTACAGCTGTCCTGTAACAGCAATTAGTTGCAGTGTTAACTAAGTTCAAAGGATTGTTGCAGGGGAGGAGAGGGACCTGACGTCATTTGGTGCTCAGAGTGAAACCGCATTATCAGCAAATACAATCGTTCGTGGTATCGACAAATACAAACTCTCTTCGCATCAGGCTACAAAAACGTGTTAGAAATTAAATGCGATCTCTAAGGAATTTTTAAAAAATATTGAAATCATTGTTTTTAAAGTTCTAAGATAAATATTAGATGAATTTAAATATATAATTCACCAAATAGAGAGCGAGTAATGTGCAAATAAGCATGACGAATGACCCTCGCTGGGTTCGACCAATCGGTTTATGGTTGGCAGGCAAAGGTGGTGGAGAGGGGGAGGGTCATCGAGACCAACAATGCTTCTTGAGTTCACTTTCGTTGTTCCTTCACAGTATAGCATACATTTCGTAGTATAGTGGTTATTACATCCCCCAAACAAGCGGAAGGTCCTGGGTTCAAGACCCAGCTAAGACATTTTTTTTAAAGTTTCTAAAAATGTGAATGTTTGTGCCACTTCTTTTACCCCTTTCTTTTCAAACAAGACTTCGCAACACGGCTGTTAACTTCGTTTCTCAACACTGAGATAACTTTGGCGGCGTGCTCTCTGTTGTACTCAGTGACGGAAACGTAGTCATACATTCTCCTCAACAATACATTCAGTACATGAATACTTTAGGGAGTATATGATGGCGAGGCAGAAATTATCGCGATGTCCGAAATACTTCCCGCCAGTATCATCATTTACATCCGAGAACGTCCTCATAGGTCTCCTCGAGTTTACAATGCCGGTCGACATGTGTCTATCGTCTATATACAAAATGGGGGTGAGACTGCAATCAGGCTAATAGATTAGTAGATCGATAACATGTAAACAGGGCATGAGTGAGCCTGACAGGACGTAACAAAACAGCGAACATTTCTGCAAAGAGCCCTTTTTAACAAACAAATAGTACACAAATAAAAAAAATAAACAAAATATAAAAAACTTAGCAGCGGTGAAATCCAGAGCCAAAGAGAGCAATTATACAAGCAAGTCTGTGGCGTACGCTCCGACGCGGGTCGTATCTAGTATTGTATAAATCTTGTTAAGTGGGTGACAATGTCTAATCAGTAAACTGGTTTGGGAGAAAATACGAATCCCACAGTGTCCCCGTTTTTGCGTCTAATGACTACATGAAATGGCCATTACACTTGATATTTGATGGGAACGTGTAAAAGCCATTGACTATTTTGGCGCCTCTCCCAGCTGGTGGCAAGAATTGTTATACATTAGTTTATTTTACTTGAACATACACGAATCCTTAGACATACTTATGGCATCATTCCGTCTTGGCGAGACAATGAACAAGCTGTTGACACTTCGCCGATGTGTTACCAGGCCACCCTGGAGTGACAGTCTCGGCGACACTTCTGCGAGGTGAATCGTGTCTTCTCGTTAAAATAAGGCTTCCCCTTAATGATTTTTTGTTGTTCTGGTTTGTTTTTCCGTGTCCCTCCAGACTGTTTGACTTCCTTATTGACTAATCTTGGTCAGCTGGACTGTGCTCGGCTATTCTCCGTCGTTGGTTAATTTCTAGATTAGTTTTCATCATGGTCATGTTGCAAACGTCCTTAGATCTGTGTCATGGTCGTCTAGTAAGTTCTAACGCGTTGGCCAACTCGCTGTACAGCAGATTTTTATTAGGGTGGCAAATTATAACTGAATATGATTGGAGACCACACGAATTGTATGATGTCACGAATTAGTCATGCAATACGCGCTTTTTAAATCCTTTATATTAACTCGTGGTGTCTGCGGCCGACCGACCGACCGACCGACCGACGTTGTCGCCAAAACTTTTGATCGATTTTTAACCCACTTGCTCGCAAGATAGCGAGCTGAAATTTTGCAGGCAGTTTCGTACCAATGATAAAAACAATGTATCAAAATTTCTGATCGATCGCATGTACCGTAATTAAATTATTGATTTTTTAGATTATTTTATTTATTCCTATGTATCATGCTATTTTTTGAGATAGAGCGTCGCGGTGCGTATTATATTGAACAACCTTTCTGTCGCGCAATAAGGTGCGTATTTTATTGACAGCTCTTTTTATAAACATATTCCTGATCGGTGCGCATTATATTAAACATGTTTTACGACACAACTGCAATTTTGTATTTCTGGATGGTCTGGCGCTGCGTATTATAATGAACATTCTTTTAGTTACTTCTCGTACATAAAGGATTTATAGTCAAAAACTTGGTTTTTTACGGGTTTTTCTTATTAATGGCTATGATGTGATTTTATCATGACATATCATATAAAAACCTTACCCCCCACCTCCCATTCATAAAACAAATCTCAGGATAGCTGGCAGCCAATAATATCTCAAGATGGCTGGCAGCCAATAATATCTCAAGATGGCTGGCATCCAATAGTATCTCAAGAAGGCTGGCAGCCAATAATATCTCAAGATAGCTGGCAGCCAATAATATCTCAAGATAGCTGGCAGCCAATAATATCTCAAGAAGGCTGGCAGCCAATAATATCTCAAGATAGCTGGCAGCCAATAATATCTCAAGATGGCTGGCAGCCAATAATATCTCAAGATGGCTGGCAGCCAATAATATCTCAAGAAGGCTGGCAGCCAATAATATCTCAAGATGGCTGGCAGCCAATAATATCTCAAGATGGCTGGCAGCCAATAATATCTCAAGATGGCTGGCAGCCAATAATATCTCAAGAAGGCTGGCAGCCAATAATATCTCAAGATGGCTGGCAGCCAATAATATCTCAAGATGGTTGGCATCCAATAATATCTCAAGATGGTTGGCATCCAATAATATCTCAAGATGGCTGGCAGCCAATAATATCTCAAGATGGCTGGCAGCCAATAATATCACAAGATGGCTGGCAGCCAATAATATCTCAAGATAGCTGGCAGCCAATAATATCTAAAGATGGCTGGCAGCCAATAATATCTCAAGATGGCTGGCAGCCAATAATATCTCAAGATAGCTGGCAGCCAATAATATCTAAAGATGGCTGGCAGCCAATAATATCTCAAGATGGCTGGCAGCCAATAATATCTCAAGATAGCTGGCAGCCAATAATATCTCAAGATGGCTGGCAGCCACTAATATCTCAAGATGGCTGGCAGCCACTAATGATAATTGAATGAAAGAAGCGCGAGATTCGTAATGCGTTAAAGGAAAATTAAATTATTATTTTCTTCTTGTTTTCTTTCAAAGGAAATCTATAATTTAAATTAAAAAAAACACTTTTTTTTCCAAATATTGGCTTGCTTCTGCCATACCACGAGGCTAGTCAAACTTTGATGAAAATCTTCCCTGGACCAATATTTGGAGTCTGTTATCAAAATAATTTTAATTTTACCCTGCAGTATTTGCAGAAAGTAATTTAAGATGAGATTATGGTAATATATTCCCGACAACAATTTCCTGCTCACATGCGTACGACAGGAAGGTTTAAGGTTGCTGGCTTATTTATGTTTAGAATAAATAGGTCGCTGACAAGAAGAGCTATCTTCCTCATTTCCTTATGCATGAAAGTATGTCACTGACTAGAAGATCTATCTTCATATACATATGGACGAGCTTGCTTCCTGATATCCTTATGTTGTACATGGAAGTAGATTACTGACAAGAAGAGTTGTCTTCCTCATAGAGAGAGAGAGAGAGAGAGAGAGAGAGAGAGAGAGAGAGAGAGAAGCAGAGAGAGGGAGAGAGAGGAGAGAGAGAGAGAGAGAGAGAGAGAGAGAGAGAGAGAGAGAGAAGCAGAGAGAGAAGCATAGAGAGAGAGAAGCAGAGAGAGAGAGAGAGAAGCAGAGACAGAGAGAGATATAGAGAGAGATATATAAGCAGAGAGAGAGATATAAGCAGAGAGAGCGAGAAGCAGAGAGAGAGAGAGAGAAGCAGAGAGAGAGAGAAGCAGAGAGAGAGAGGGAGAAGCAGAGAGAGAGAGAGAGGGGTAGTCGATAAGTGGGAGCGGAGAGAGAGACGAGATACCACAAAAAAACAGTGAAATTAGCCCATGTCAACCTAACAGTGACATTAGCCCATGCCAACCTGACAGTGACATTAGCCCGTGCCAACCTCGCAGGGACATTAACCCATGTCAACCTGAAAGTGACATTAGCCCATGCCAACCTCACAGTGACATTAGCCCATGCCAACCTCACAGTGACATTAACCCATGCCAACCTCACAGTGACATTAGCCCATGCCAACATCACAGTGACATTAGCCCATGCCAACATCACAGTGACATTAACACATGTCAACCTGACAGTGACATTATCCCATGCCAACCTCACAGTGAAATTAACCCATGTCAACCTTACAGTGACATTAGCCCATGTCAACCTTACATTGACATTAGCCCATGCCAACCTCACAGTGACATTAACCCATGTCAACCTCACATTGACATTAGCCCATGTCAACCTTACAGTGACATTAGCCCATGCCAACCTCACAGTGACATTAACCCATGTCAACCTTACAGTGACATTAGCCCATGTCAACCTTACAGTGACATTAGCTCATGCCAACCTTACAGTGACATTAGCCCATGCCAACCTGACAGTGACATTAGCCCATGCCAACCTTACAGTGACATTAGCCCATGCCAACCTCGCAGTGACATTAACCCATGCCAACCTTACAGTGACATTAGCCCATGCCAACCTGACAGTGACATTAGCCCATGCTTACCTCACAGTGACATTAGCCCATGCCAACCTGACAGTGACATTAGCCCATGCCAACCTCACAGTGACATTAGCCCATGCCAACCTCACAGTGACATTAGCCCATGTCAACCTCACAGTGACATTAGCCCATGCCAACCTCAGAGTTAATGAACGTTGAAGCCCATGACTCGCCCAAACAAGGATATTAGATTGTACAAAAGAGGTCGGCAATTTTTTCGGACCATTAGGTTATTTCAAGGGGTCAAGAAGGCCCTATATGCCAGAAGAAACAGGGTGCCAAAGAAAATGTTTTATTTTTTAAAATATGATAAGATCAATGGGAAACATGATCTTGCATGGACTCAGAAATCGTATCGTGTCCTAATGATAAATTCAAGCTCTATTTCGGGGTTAAAAACATGACGTTCGAAATAACTGCTGGAAACTGGCACCTGCGTCCTTTTCTGTAATTAGAGTCATACTAATGAACGTTATTGTGAGGAAACTCGGAGTCGGTTATTTTACCATGTAATCACATTGAGAGGTGCTCCTGACAGAAGACATTTTTGCGCTGGCATTCTTTATTCTTTGAGACACACCTTGGAAACAGTGGCATGTACATTAAACTAAAACCAAAAGTAAACAACAGGTAGTAAAAACAAAATATTCATCATCCTTTCCCCTGCCAGTCGCTTCTGTTTCACTAAAGAGCTTTATTTACTTCAGTTGGTAGCGGTCGGTAATAAAGGGAGCAAAGCGGAGATAAATAATTTAGACGTTTATTATTTTTTAAATTAACAAATAAAGTTGACGTTTGGATGGACTGAGAGTTGTAGAAAGGCCATATCTCGTCTAAATGCTCTATCTAGTCTAAAGGCCACACCAGGTCCAGTGGCCGTACCTGATTTAAAGGCTCTATATGCCTTATCCGGTCAAAAGGCCATATTCGGTCTAAAAGCCATATCTAGGATATAGCCGTAGCTGGTCTAAAAGCCATATCTAGGATATAGCCGTAGCTGGTCTAAAAGCCATATCTAGGATATAGCCGTAGCTGGTCTAAAAGCCATATCTAGGATATAGCCGTAGCTGGTCTAAAAGCCATATCTAGGATATAGCCGTAGCTGGTCTAAAAGCCATATCTAGGATATAGCCGTAGCTGGTCTAAAAGCCATATCTAGGATATAGCCGTAGCTGGTCTAAAAGCCATATCTAGGATATAGCCGTAGCTGGTCTAAAAGCCATATCTAGGATATAGCCGTAGCTGGTCTAAAAGCCATATCTAGGATATAGCCGTAGCTGGTCTAAAAGCCATATCTAGGATATAGCCGTAGCTGGTCTAAAAGCCATATCTAGGATATAGCCGTAGCTGGTCTAAAAGCCATATCTAGGATATAGCCGTGGCTGGTCTAAAAGCCATATCTAGGATATAGCCGTGGCTGGTCTAAAAGCCATATCTAGGATATAGCCGTGGCTGGTCTAAAAGCCATATCTAGGATATAGCCGTGGCTGGTCTAAAAGTCATATCTAGGATATAGCCGTGGCTGGTCTAAAAGCCATATCTAGGATATAGCCGTGGCTGGTCTAAAAGTCATATCTAGGATATAGCCGTGGCTGGTCTAAAAGCCATATCTAGGATATAGCCGTGGCTGGTCTAAAAGCCATATCTAGGATATAGCCGTGGCTGGTCTAAAAGCCATATCTAGGATATAGCCGTGGCTGGTCTAAAAGCCATATCTAGGATATAGCCGTGGCTGGTCTAAAAGCCATATCTAGGATATAGCCGTGGCTGGTCTAAAAGCCATATCTAGGATATAGCCGTGGCTGGTCTAAAAGCCATATCTAGGATATAGCCGTGGCTGGTCTAAAAGCCATATCTAGGATATAGCCGTGGCTGGTCTAAAAGCCATATCTAGGATATAGCCGTGGCTGGTCCAAAAGCCATATCTAGGATATAGCCGTGGCTGGTCTAAAAGCCATATCTAGGATATAGCCGTGGCTGGTCTAAAAGCCATATCTAGGATATAGCCGTGGCTGGTCTAAAAGCCATATCTAGGATATAGCCGTGGCTGGTCTAAAAGCCATATCTAGGATATAGCCGTAGCTGGTCTAAAAGCCATATCTAGGATATAGCCGTAGCTGGTCTAAAAGCCATATCTAGGATATAGCCGTAGCTGGTCTAAAAGCCATATCTAGGATATAGCCGTAGCTGGTCTAAAAGCCATATCTAGGATATAGCCGTAGCTGGTCTAAAAGCCATATCTAGGATATAGCCGTAGCTGGTCTAAAAGCCATATCTAGGATATAGCCGTAGCTGGTCTAAAAGCCATATCTAGGATATAGCCGTAGCTGGTCTAAAAGCCATATCTAGGATATAGCCGTAGCTGGTCTAAAAGCCATATCTAGGATATAGCCGTAGCTGGTCTAAAAGCCATATCTAGGATATAGCCGTAGCTGGTCTAAAAGCCATATCTAGGATATAGCCGTAGCTGGTCTAAAAGCCACTTTCGATGTAAACATAGACGTTTTTCTACGGTTTACTAACAACGGCGTCCTTACCTGTGCAGTATACATTTACTCCTGAGATAGTCCAGGGCCAAGGTCAGCTCTGCCAGATATAGCTGCACATGTTGCTCAGTAAAGTTAAGATCTTCCTGCATGTGATAACGTAAATCACCACCTAGTAACAGGTCAACAACCTGCAAGATATGAGACGGAGCAAATTACCGTGGAGTTTCAAATACAGGGCAGCAACAACAACACACACGCGCGCACACACACACACACACACACGCGCGCTCACACACGCGCGCTCACACACGCGCGCTCACACACGCACGCACACACACGCACGCACGCACACACACACACGCACGCACGCACACACACTCGCACGCACGCACGCACACAAACGCACTAAAATGTTATTAGGATATCTTGAACGAGTGTCGAAACGTTGCCTGTAGTGTGGAATAAATTGAAAGGTTTTGTGGTAGTTAATCCCCTTTAATAAAACAAACCCGTAAAAACAAAGTTTTTGACTATAAATCCCTTATATATGAGAAATAACTAACAGTATTGATTATTTTCAAACGCTACAAACATTTACCGACTGAATCTGTCTTAACTCAACATTGCTTCATAACCCTGGGTTGGGGGGGGGAGGGGTGGGTGGGAGGGGGAGAGGGGAAAAGTCTGGTCACCGATTCGCTTGACCGAGCTCAGCGTGACACGTAAAATGTAAACAAAAGCACCCCGGTGCTTCGATGGGTCGCCTCAACGCGTCAACTCAAACTTTCACGTGGAAAAAAAAACAATAACAAACAGTGAATTTGAATTACATACGTTATATATAGGATGAACTAAAAATGCATTAATTTAATTACGGTACGTTCGATCGATCTGAAATTTTGATACGATGCATTGTTAGGTAAGACGGGCCCATGTGCCAAATTTCAGCTCGATCGGGATGACGAGAAGTGGGTCATTTTTTACTTTTGTTTTTCCGCCCGCCCATGAGATGACGTCAGAGACGGCCGCGAAGTTAATATAAGGGATTTAAAAACCCTGGGGCATGTGGCTCGGTGAATAGCATCATCAAAATAAGAAACTCTATAATATAGTGATAGTCACCGCCATAAGTGGCATCATCAGCTTCCATCATAATATCCAGGATTTAATAGCGAAAGGCATTCAGTTATTTCAGTCATTAGCCCATTAACTAATGATACTCTCCTAATTATCTTATCTTGCAATATGTCACGGGGGTTGGAAAACTACGGCCTTTGGGCATAATTTAGCCCAGACCCATCATTACGTTGCGTTCCGTAAGCTAAAAAAAACTGTCATTAACATTTTAAAATTATAAAGCATTTAATTTGAACTCGGGTCTCTACTTAATAAACTTCAGTTTTGAGGGAACGTTTCAGTAATTCAAAGTATCTACGAATATTTTATACATGATTATTTGAATTGCTATCTTTTAGGTTACTCGTTCCATTTAGTTATAACAACTCAATGAAGGGGGTCACCATTTATCTATTGCGTAAAAAAACATTTCAGTGTATCTTTAACTAGGTCAGAACTAGGATTATATTTTATTGCATTGTGACCTTTTAGTAGACCCGAGACACGTATCATTAACAGAAATCCCACAGGAAGGACATGAATTCAGCAAGACACTAGGACCATGGAAAAGCTCCGGAAAACAAGCCGGTGTCACGTGATCTTTCGAACACGCCAGTTCCAGTTAGTGTGTGCAGTCTGGACATGTAATGGAGAGAAATACATGCAGTTCAAGTCACTGAGAAAGTTGGGGTATAGACAAAGTAAAGGATATTGGCTGCGGGAAGTTAAGAACAAGAGAGACGTATGTCGTAAAAATGTCATTTCGGCCCCGACAATTGGGCCTGTGATAGTTTTGGCCCAGATGATTTAGCCCTTAACAATCAGCCTCGTCTAAGGGGTGCGCGAGAAATGTAAGGTCCCTGTCAATAAGAAATGGGTCCCTGTCAATAAGAAATGGGTCCCTGTCAATAAGAAATGGGTCCCTGTCAATAAGAAATGGGTCCCTGTCAATAAGGCCCTTCACAATAGGGCCCCCAACTTTTGGACATTAAGGTCAACAGACATCTGCACCATCTATACACTGAATGGAAGGGTTCCGTTGGTGTAAAATGAGTTTGCTGTGTTTCAAGATTGTTTTCTTAACCTTTCTTAAATGTTCTTAACGTGTCTGTCCATTAAGTATAACATCACATGTTGGGGGCCATCCATAAAGTACGTCACGCTCCAGAGGGGGGGAGGGGGTGTAAGAAAGTGTGACACTTTGTGACAGGGGGGAGGAAGGTGTCCGGCCATTTGTGACGTTACGCTGTTTTATATTAAATTTTGATTATTTTATTAATAAAAAACAAAATTTTTGTTCGAAAGTGTGACGTACTTTAGGGGGGGGGCTCCGAGATGTGTGACAGTTTGTGACAGGGGGGAGGGGGGGGGGTTAAAAATGGTCAAAAATAGCGTGACGTACTTTATGGACGGCGCCTTGTTGGGAGATATGTCTAACAAAATGTGACGATTTTGTGACAGATTGCAAGAATATAAAAAACTATTTTTAATGTTTTTTTTGACTGAGTCCATTTAGTGTCCATTTCGTTTGAGCCAAATGACGGCGAAATGACGTAAGTACCTAGGAAACATTATAGCAGGGGTGAGTGAGGTGGAGAAGCCTCACTTGATGTAGTTGTCATTTGGAACCCAGATCTATGAACATACTTAAGTGGTAGTTATGATTTCTTAAGATAATCACCCATAACCACCTGAAATACTGCATACTCAGCCATAACTACACACAATTTTGAGCTTTTTGACATCAACAACACTTTACGCAGTACGTGTGTCACACGGATCAGACTCATAATTAGTTGAATCCTCTTACAAAGCCTTGGTATTAGTAATATTTCTGTATTTATTGATTATATCTTACATTGTCTTCAAATCATGTCTAAATCTCTTTCTGATATCTTTGTTCATAATTTAATTAGGAAGTCAATAAACCGAATGATTACTGCGATGATATGTCCCTATAACTAATTTTATGTAATTGTATTTCAATAATCCATCGTTGTCCTCAATTTCTTCCTTATCTTCTTGTCCACATCTGTATAATGTCAGGCCTCCATCTCATCCATGTCTACGTCATTCAAAATGTCATTCGTGTTTTGAAGTAGACGATTTAAAACATCCCACTTATATGGACCTACAGTCTGAGGATTGATGTTTTAACTTCCCACAACCAACACATACAATTTTTAAAAAAACGTAAAAAAACCAAGTTTTTGAATATAAATCCTTTATGTACGAGAAGTAACTAAAAGAATGTTCATTATAATACGCAGCGCAAGACCATCCAAAAATACAAAATTGCAGTTGTGTCGTAAAACATGTTTAATATAATGCGCACCGATCAGGAATATGTTTATAAAAAGAGTTGTCAATAAAATACGCACCTTATTGCGCGACAGAAAGGCTGTTCAATATAATACGCACCGCGACGCTCTGTCTAAAAAAATAGCATGATACATAGGAATAAATAAAATAATCTAAAAAATCAATAATTTGATTACGGTCCATGCGATCGATCTGAAATTTTAATACATTGTTTTTATTATCGGTACGAAACTGCCTGCAAAATTTCAACTCGCTAGCTTACCAGCAAGTGGGTTAAAAATCGATCAAAAGTTTTGGCGACAAGGGCGGGCGGGCGGGCGGCCGCAGACACCAGGAGTGAATATAAAGGATTTAAAAACTATTGATCATAAATTTTCTTGGCTTATGAACTCAATTTTATAATTGCTCTTTAAATTTATAGTGAATATACTTATTAAACTTTTAAAACACATTTACATAGCCCCACTACCCCTAAAAGCTCCCTAGTTTTCTCTGCCTTGAACGATTTTATCAGCTGTGAGAAATATCCCATCCGATACTTCAAACTTGAGACGTGAAAAAACAAAATCTAGAAACTACCACAAAACCGTTGGGAGTTAAGAGACTATTCGAGGTCTCGTGGTATTAAAGAATAACACATTTGGGACGGAGGGCTTTTCCGAACCCAGGATTAATTTTTGCGAGGACTCCGCCAAGCGGAATGTGTGTTGTTCTTGTTTCATGATCGCCCGGAGGTCCCTCAGTTTTCCTACTTGAATGGAGCTGGATTGCTTTGGCGATAGGGTGTTACCGTAAATAGACAAGACTTTTCAGACTTCCGAGCTGTACTCGACTTGGCCGCAACCCGTCCATTTCAGCTATCAGTGCTTCCACTTTTTTTTAAAACAGAGATGTTATGCAATCGGAGTTTCTGTTTTTGTTATGCTTTCACTACAATTGAAATTACCTCTGTATTCAAGAGCGGTTGTTGTTTTTTGTTTTGTTTTTAAGAAAAGGAAATATCGAAGAGAAGTATTATTATAATGGGAAAATCTATCGGAAAGTTTTAACAACTGCAACTTATGAAAACAAGTAAAGGAAACACTCAGAGTAAAGTGTGGTAAGTGTCAGCGTCTTCGTGTGTATGTGTGTATGAGATGTATTTTTTCAACGTACAAATATTGAATTTTCAAATAGCTATGTAAAACTGGTGAAGATAAATGGCGTTTTAAAAATCAAAATCAAAGAGTAAAATAAAAAAAGATAACATTCTCGACAAACTAATGATCACACCCACGACAAACTAATGATCACATTCACGACAAACGAATGATCACATTCACGACAAACTAATGATCACATTCACGACAAACTAATGATCACATTCACGACAAACTAATGATCACATTCAAGACAAACTAATGATCACATTCACGACAAACTAATGATCACATTCACGACAAACTAATGATCACATTCACGACAAACTAATGATCACATTCACGACAAACTAATGATCACATTCACGACAAACTAATGATCACATTCACGACAAACTAATGATCACATTCACGACAAACTAATGATCACATTCACGACAAACTAATGATCACATTCACGACAAACTAATGATCACATTCACGACAAACTAATGATCACATTCACGACAAACTAATGATCACATACACGACAAACTAATGATCACATTCACGACAAACTAATGATCACATTCACGACAAACTAATGATCACATTCACGACAAACTAATGATCACATTCACGACAAACTAATGAGGCACAGAAGAGGCAATATCAGCCATCGAAACTCAGCTAAGAAATAACAAATGAAGATCAGAATAGAATAACAAACGTTTCCAAAACAACTGACGTCATTAAAGCCATGCAAGTCTAATGAGACGCTCAGGGATCAATTATGTGGACAAACCAGACCATAAATTTCATTAAAATGTTAAGCACCGTCTGGCCTTTTGAAAGAAAATGTTGGATTTGATTGTAAAAAATAAATAATTGTAATTGATATTTGAATGTGTGCTCAGTTAAAGAAACGATGACGAAATTAAGATCAAATAAACATTCCATGGTGGAATAATAACAAACAGTGTAATAATCCCAATAGCTGCAACAATGTAAGACTGAAGGGGATCAAAAGACGTTTATGACGTCATAAGGCTCACACAAATCAAATGAATCTGCATATTAGATCGGTATACAACACCCAACGCTTCTTGAAAATAGGTATACAGAATTAGTCGGATAGACAGAATTAGCCGGGTAGACATAATTAGTCGGGTAGACAGAAGGTGTCTTCTAGACTAGAGAAGCAGAAGTCAATTTGGACGAAACTTTAGTTTGTTTACTAATTGGCCCGTTTTGTTCATGTCAGAAATGAAGTATTCGTGTTTAATATGATAGCCTACTTTGTGGCAGCTGAAAGATAGCAAAACCACGGCACGGGCTGCCTACTTTGTGGCAGCTCAAAGATAAAACCACGGCACGGGTTGATTCATTCAAAATACAAGGATTTATGTTTGTGTATACCTGACAATGGCATTGCGCTACTTTACACAGAGTAAAGCATTTTTGAAAAAAAATTGTCACAAAGTATAGTTTTGTAACTAATATTTATTTACCAAATAAAGAAACACTGAAAAAAATTGTTTCATAAGAAGTAAGTACAATTGATAAAAAAAAACATTACAAAATTATTTAATATGTTAAAACCTACAGCTGGGTACCTCAGTCACTTATTTCTCTGGGCTAGATTAAAATCCGGGTTAAGAAGTGAAAAAAAGACGCGGTTTGCTAGCACAGGTTTTTGTTTCAAAATATACGTGATTTTAGAACGTATTTAGTTACATTTCTTGTTTGGAGGAAATGGTTAGGCTTATTTTTTTAAACTCGGATTCCTTTGATTTCAATTCCTATGTTGGTTTAGTTTAGTATTGTTATTTGGAGAGATTCTATATTTCAAAACGTAACTTGAACAAGTTCATGGACTTTTATTAAAAAATTGTTTTCTGAAGGAAGTACGGAAATATTTTTTCACTCACACACATAGAAAGAGGATGAGAAAGCGCTTAATGGTAATAATTTTTCTTTCTCTTGACTCCAATATAATAAATTATTTTGTTTCAATTTCTCGGAACGAGCGTTAGCCACATTAAAAATTTAAAAATAAAAATCAACGATTCTTTAAGTAGAACATCAAACATCATGGTCAAAAGAATCTTAATGCTAGAATTCCTTGACTACTCATCTAAAAACAATTTACCAAACAAAAGTTTGTTCTATATTGCACAAACTTTTATTCGGATTTCTACGGCCGTCATGACCCAAACTATTAACAATAATACTAAAGCCTGCAATACCATAGCCATTACCCACATATAAGGACGTCTTTACACGAGCCATGAACCAAAGGCCTAAAGACGTTACCACCAGAGCCATTACCCACAGGCCTACATACATCATCACCAAAGCCATCTACCACTGTCCTAAAGATGTAATCACCAAAGCTATCAACCACAGACGTAAAAACGTCTTTACCCACGCCATTAACCACAGTCCTGAAGCCTTCATCAACAAGCCATTACCCACAGTCCTGAAGCCTTCATCAACAAGCCATTACCCACAGTCCTAAATACTTCATCACCAAGCCATTACCCACAGTCCTAAAGCCGTCATCATCAAGCCATTACCCACAGTCCTAAAGCCGTCATCATCAAGCCATTACCCACAGTTCTAAAGCCGTCATCATCAAGCCATTACCCACAGTCCTAAAGCCTTCATCACCAAGCCATTACCCACAGTCCTAAAGCCGTCATCATCAAGCCATTTCCCACAGTCCTAAAGCCGTCATCAACAAGCCATTACCCACAGTCCTAAAGCCTTCATCACCAAGCTCATTACCCACAGTCCTAAAGCCTTCATCACCAAGCCATTACCCACAGTCCTAAAGCCGTCATCATCAAGCCATTACCCACAGTCCTAAAGCCGTCATCATCAAGCCATTACCCACAGTCCTAAAGCCGTCATCATCAAGCCATTACCCACAGTCCTAAAGCCTTCATCACCAAGCCATTACCCACAGTCCTAAAGCCGTCATCATCAAGCCATTACCCACAGTCCTAAAGCCGTCATCAACAAGCCATTACCCACAGTCCTAAAGCCTTCATCACCAAGCCCATTACCCACAGTCCTAAAGCCTTCATCACCAAGCCATTACCCACAGTCCTAAAGCCGTCATCATCAAGCCATTACCCACAGTCCTAAAGCCTTCATCATCAAGCCATTACCCACAGTCCTAAAGCCTTCATCACCAAGCCATTACCCACAGTCCTAAAGCCGTCATCATCAAGCTATTACCCACAGTCCTAAAGCCGTCATCATCAAGCCATTACCCACAGTCCTAAAGCCTTCACCACCAAGCCATTACCCACAGTCCTAAAGCCTTCATCACCAAGCCATTACCCACAGTCCTAAAGCCTTCATCACCAAGCCATTATCGACAGTCCTAAAGCCTTCATCACCAAGCCATTGCCCATAGTCCTAAAGCCTTCATCAAAGTTCATCACCAAGCCATTACCCACAGTCCTAAAGCCCTCATCACCAAGCTATTACCCATAGTCCTAAAGCCTTCATCACCAAGCCATTACCCACAGTCCTTAAAAGCCGTCATTACCCGAGTCACTAACCACAATCCTAAAGACGTAATTACCCGGCCCATATCCTTTGTCTACGGTCATACAAAAAAACACAATTCCACACATCAGCATAGCATGGTCTACCATTGACCCAAACCAAATAAACTGCTGGAAACCCTTTATTGGAAAATACTGAAAGGAGCCCAAAAGCCCTGGGAGTAAAAGATGTTTTCCACACTTTTTTTAAAAGGAAAAGGTTACCCACAAAAAGGGAAGAAATGTGGAAAAATATAGACAAGGCTTGTTTTCATTCAATTCCAGGGAGGTAATTCCAGCCGTCTGGCCTTATCTCCCTTTTGTTTCACCCCTACGGGCAACTTATTGTTAACCCCTTGCGGGCCTATCATGAGATGAGATGATAACCCAGAGGGTGGTTTCCGGTGCTAGTGACCATTTCTGTTGGCTTAACTTTCCGCTCAATGTTGATATTATGTTTGGATTGTTGGTCACCGATATTTTCGTGTAAGGTTTACTATATGGGTTGGTCTGAGCTAGAACTATACTATGGCGGTCAGAGCTAGTATTACACTGTCTTCCCTTACAATTATTCTTAGTGGTATTTTCTGAGGGCTGATTGTACCAGGACCAAACGTATATCTTAACTTTCCAACTTAATGTTTCAACATAAACCAAGTTGAGCATAAAATTATTTAAGCGGGATTTGTTGTTTTTGTTGTTTTGGTGGTCTGAGATGGTACTTTGTGGCAGTGGTCTAGTCTGAGCTGGTACCATATGGAGTGGTCTGAGCTGGTACTATATGGAGTGGTCTGAGCTGGTACTATATGGAGTGGTCTGAGTTGGTACTATATGGAGTGGTCTGAGTTGGTACTATATGGAGTGGTCTGAGTTGGTACTATATGGAGTGGTCGTCTGAGTTGGTACTATATGGAGTGGTCTGAGTTGGTACTATATGGAGTGGTCGTCTGAGTTGGTATTATATGGAGTGGTCTGAGTTGGTACTATATGGAGTGGTCGTCTGAGTTGGTACTATATGGAGTGGTCTGAGTTGGTACTATATGGAGTGGTCTGAGTTGGTACTATATGGAGTGGTCTGAGTTGGTACTATATGGAGTGGTTGTCTGAGTTGGTACTATATGGAGTGGTCTGAGTTGGTACTATATGGAGTGGTCGTCTGAGTTGGTACTATATGGAGTGGTCTGAGTTGGTACTATATGGAGTGGTCGTCTGAGTTGGTACTATATGGAGTGGTCTGAGTTGGTACTATATTGAGTGGTCTGATTTGGTACTATATGGAGTGGTCGTCTGAGTTGGTACTATATGGAGTGGTCGTCTGAGTTGGTACTATATGGAGTGGTCTGAGCTGGTACTATATGGAGTGGTCTGAGTTGGTACTATATGGAGTGGTCTGAGTTGGTACTATATGGAGTGGTCTGAGCTGGTACTATATGGAGTGGTCTGAGCTGGTACTATATGGAGTGGTCTGAGCTGGTACTATATGGAGTGGTCTGAGTTGGTACTATATGGAGTGGTGTCTGAGTTGGTACTATATGGAGTGGTCTGAGTTGGTACTATATGGAGTGGTCTGAGTTGGTACTATATGGAGTGGTGTCTGAGTTGGTACTATATGGAGTGGTCTGAGTTGGTACTATATGGAGTGGTCTGAGTTGGTACTATATGGAGTGGTCGTCTGAGTTGGTACTATATGGAGTGGTCTGAGTTGGTACTATATGGAGTGGTCGTCTGAGTTGGTACTATATGGAGTGGTCGTCTGAGTTGGTACTATATGGAGTGGTCTGAGCTGGTACTATATGGAGTGGTCTGAGTTGGTACTATATGGAGTGGTCTGAGCTGGTACTATATGGAGTGGTCTGAGCTGGTACTATATGGAGTGGTCTGAGTTGGTACTATATGGAGTGGTCTGAGCTGGTACTATATGGAGTGGTCTGAGCTGGTACTATATGGAGTGGTCTGAGCTGGTACTATATGGAGTGGTCTGAGCTGGTACTATATGGAGTGGTCTGAGTTGGTACTATATGGAGTGGTCGTCTGAGTTGGTACTATATGGAGTGGTCTGAGCTGGTACTATATGGAGTGGTCGTCTGAGTTGGTACTATATGGAGTGGTCTGAGTTGGTACTATATGGAGTGGTCTGAGCTGGTACTATATGGAGTGGTCGTCTGAGTTGGTACTATATGGAGTGGTCTGAGCTGGTACTATATGGAGTGGTCTGAGTTGGTACTATATGGAGTGGTCTGAGTTGGTACTATATGGAGTGGTCTGAGTTGGTACTATATGGAGTGGTCTGAGCTGGTACTATATGGAGTGGTCTGAGCTGGTACTATATGGAGTGGTCTGAGTTGGTACTATATGGAGTGGTCTGAGCTGGTACTATATGGAGTGGTCTGAGCTGGTACTATATGGAGTGGTCTGAGTTGGTACTATATGGAGTGGTCTGAGTTGGTACTATATGGAGTGGTCTGAGTTGGTACTATATGGAGTGGTCGTCTGAGTTGGTACTATATGGAGTGGTAGTCTGAGTTGGTACTATATGGAGTGGTCTGAGCTGGTACTATATGGAGTGGTCTGAGTTGGTACTATATGGAGTGGTCTGAGTTGGTACTATATGGAGTGGTCGTCTGAGTTGGTACTATATGGAGTGGTCTGAGTTGGTACTATATGGAGTGGTCTGAGCTGGTACTATATGGAGTGGTCTGAGTTAGTACTATATGGAGTGGTCGTCTGAGTTGGTACTATATGGAGTGGTCTGAGTTGGTACTATATGGAGTGGTCGTCTGAGTTGGTACTATATGGAGTGGTCTGAGTTGGTACTATATGGAGTGGTCTGAGTTGGTACTATATGGAGTGGTCTGAGTTGGTACTATATGGAGTGGTCTGAGCTGGTACTATATGGAGTGGTCGTCTGATTTGGTACTATATGGAGTGGTCGTCTGAGTTGGTACTATATGGAGTGGTCGTCTGAGTTGGTACTATATGGAGTGGTCGTCTGAGTTGGTACTATATGGAGTGGTCGTCTGAGTTGGTACTATATGGAGTGGTCGTCTGAGTTGGTACTATATGGAGTGGTCGTCTGAGTTGGTACTATATGGAGTGGTCGTCTGAGTTGGTACTATATGGAGTGGTCGTCTGAGTTGGTACTATATGGAGTGGTCGTCTGAGTTGGTACTATATGTAGTGGTCTGAGTTGGTACTATATTGAGTGGTCTGAGCTGGTACTATATGGAGTGGTCTGAGTTGGTACTATATGGCAATGGTCTGAGCTTATACTATATGGCAGTGGTCAGATCTACTTCAGTGATTAGCATGAGTATCTTATTTTTAATATTCATATTCATGAGCCTTTCCAGATATTTGATTTGCAATAACTTGAACTCAACAGCGGTATTTACGTAACTGTTTTATTTTATGATGACAGATAGGAATATATTTTGTGTTCAATAAACAAATGTTAACCGAGTTGCCTAAGCAGATCATTAAGTTTTGCCTCATCTCTTTGAGACATGTGTAAATGTCAAGCGCATAGGATGTCGTTAATTTATTTCCCGTTGAGTTTCCCCTACGTAACGTGAGATGATACAATTATTTCAGCTTGGCATTCAGGGACGAGATACTTTAAGCATAGATCTCGAGCAGTAATTAGATAGATGCTAAAAATAGCCAGTTATAGATTTATATTTATTTCTTGGCTTTATGTAGTGCACTTTAAATCAAATTGCTGGGTAGCCTTAATATTTTTTATTTCTGAATTTGCTTCACAGAAAGTTTAACAAACGATCAATTACCAACAACTAACAAAATAGACTAATATGGAATAATAGGGGGGTACAAAACTGCTTTTGTTATTGATATGTTTCAGTGATAACATCTCAGTAAAAACAAAGGGACCTCGGATATATTCCTTGCTCCAGTTATTTTTTTTAAAAAGGAAATGACCCCATGCCCACCGAGAAAAGAAGGTCTCCGCAACCTAACTGTTCACTCACTTATTCTGTTTGTACCTGTACTTAACACGCTGCTCCACAAGTGTATCAGGTACGAACTTTGTGAATGACGTAAATAGGATTATTGTGAGAAGTATGTAAACAGCGTATTCCGACATCCATAGATCCATGTATAAATTATAGGAAACAAGCTGACTAATCCACAAACAAACCTACCTTAGTCTCATACATATACAAATGATAATATATCAAGACATACACAAATACATATAAAATGATATATATATGAAGACCTTTTCTACTTTGACTTTTTTCCCTCTGACATTATTCCAAAATCTTATTCCTGTACAAACTTCAAATCTTACGACTGTAAATTTTATTTATTTCTCCTATGAGCCTGACTCCTGTAAGTTACGAGCCTGACTCCTGTAAGTTACGAGCCTGACTGACTTCCCTATATTACGGGCCTAAATGACTAGACAATCCAACGAGCCTGACTGACTTCCCTATATTACGGGCCTAAATGACTAGACACTCTAACGAGCCTGACTGACTTCCCTATATTACGGGCCTAAATGACTAGACACTCTAACGAGCCTGACTGACTTCCCTATATTACGGGCCTAAATGACTAGACACTCTAACGAGCCTGACTGACTTCCCTATATTACGGGCCTAAATGACTAGACACTCTAACGAGCCTGATTGACTTCCCTATATTACGGGCCTAATTGACTACACCATCTTTCGAGCCGGGTTGACTTCTCTATATTATCTACCTAAATGACTAGACAGTCTAACGAGCCCACACTGACCATGAACATGTCCTCCTCGTCCTGGAAACAGTACCACAAGTTGACCAGGAAGACGTGCTCCACCTTCTTCAGGATGTCCACCTCTTTGATGACGTTACTGATGGCATCCTGCTGGGCACACGCCGCTTTGTTCATGTACTTCATGGCAAACATCATTTTGGTGTCCTTCTTCTGGACGATACACACCTGTAGGTGGAGATGGACATCATGTTAACATTAACGGACTTTAAATACAACATCAAATATCAGCTACAGAAACATGAATGAATTACCGGGGATCATTCATTGCAAGTTCTTGCGTGTTAATATTGACAGTTCAAATATTTGAACCGAAAAAGAAACAATTGTAAAAAATTTGTAAGATTCCGAGGTAGGTTTTAAACTTAAAAGTAAATTCAGAGTGGCAATATCCATTAACAGACAAATATTTACAATTAGTTTCTTATTGGTATTTTTTATTTTTACTAAGAAAATATTAAAAATTTGGATTGACCAGGTGCATAATAAATACCCAATAGTAAAGAGTTTTTCTTATATATAAAACTATTATGTGAGACAAATATTATCTTTGAAACTGTCAATTTTGTATAAAAATTTAAAGTTATCATTTCTTGCATCATTTCTTGCATCATTTCTTGCATCATTTCTTGTATCATTTCTTGTATCATTTCTTGTATCATTTCTTGTATCATTTCTTGTATCATTTCTTGTATCATTTCTTGTATCATTTCTTGTATCATTTCTTAACAAATTAAATGGCTTAAATCTCGCACCTCAGTTTATAACTTCTACCAAAACTAAAATTAATGAAATCCACGATTACCGGTAGTTGAAGTTCTAGAAACTTCTATGTCAGATACAATATTTTCACATTGCATTCTACAGAATTTCTTTTCATTGGGCAAATGTCGCTGATGTTTTATTTTTAGCTGATCTTTTCTATAATTATATCCCAAAGCTCACTTACTGCATTCAACATTTCCCAGTTAATTTTCGTGTAGCCTCCAAGGCCTGCCACAATAACATTATTTTTTACACTATTATCTGATCATTTAAAAGACGAAGGGGGGGGGGCTTAGAAAATATGATTAAGCTTCTTCACGTGGCTGTCCTTTATTCTTCAGGGTGTATACTAGCAATGTTCTCATCCACAACAAGGATACAATGTGGCCTTTAACAACGAATCGCTACTCTTGAATGGGAGTAGTGCAGGTCTAGATTATTTTCTTTTACTTTTTTTTCATCTCTCTATACTTTCCAGTAATTTAAAACTCTGACCATCGATCTTCACTTCTAATCAACCATCGATCTTCACTTCTAATCAACCATCGATCTTCACTTCTAATCAACCATCGATCTTCACTTCTAATCAACCATCGATCTTCACTTCTAATCAACGCCTGTTATGGACACACTACTGGACGTTGGCATGAACTGTGTGGTGGTGATTTCCAACTATTTTCCAGTTTTTTTTTAAATTGGATGGCAGAAGTGAGGTATACAAACACTCATCCAAACAAAGTTTAAATTATTCTAGGCACGCATCCTATGACGTCATCAAATAAAAATACAAGAGCTTTCCCCTCATGCCACTATCACGTGATGTGTTGTTTTGTTGTTTTATCTCTCTATCTGCCGACCCTCAATGCTCTGTGCCCCCAATAGCAAGCTGAAAACTTTTCTTTTCAAACGGAGAGAAAGCCCCCTGTCCCCAAACACAATCACTTCAATGTTTCTACTCTTTTCGCTAGATGAGCTCTCAAAAGAACTGTTTATTTCTTGACACATCTCGTGGCGCCTTCAAAGAGAATCCTTCTTTTGCACTTTGACACAAACTGAGCGGTTGAGGTCACTTGGGCAGAACTGGTCTTGTAAACAGGGGTTTGGGGAATTTGACCAAGCAGAGAACATCTGAATTGTTCAAAGAATTCTTCGGCGGCGCACTGATCATCTCACTTGTACATTCAATTCTTCGGCGGCGCACTGATAATCTGACTTGTACTTTAAACACGTCACCTTGCCTGCGCAGTCAATACTTTCATCAATGGTAACAATATCTGACATGCATCCTTCGATTGTCTAAAACTAGGTTATGGAAGGAGACAGTTGAAATAGAACACATATTTAAAAATAAAGGGAGGTTAACTTTCTGGTAACAAACTATAAACTTTAAAAAATGAATGATCAATGAATAAATTTATTTGCGTATGCCATTTATAGGGTCTCTATTCGTTAAGATATGACTTATAATATTCTCTTCAACAGTTAGGCTTTTACCTTGCCAACTTACTCCTTTTTCATGGTGTTCATGTATGTTTTCCTAAATAATGCCACTTCAACAGTGGAGAATATTGCCCAATAACAGCTGTTCGACAGGCCGTTTATTTTTCGAACAACTACAACCTTTGCCATTGATATCCAATATTATCCAAGTAACTGATATTCAAGGCTTGATTTCACCGGGGTGAGTTACAGCTGTGTCTGCCAATATTTTGTCGAGTGCAAACAGACTTAAGACTAATACGCCCCCCTCCCCCAACGTTATCCGTCTCCAGGCTGATTAAAGGAAGCCGATTGTACAACCACTGTTGTCAATAGAAGAGTCGCCCTTCATTGTTGGGAATGTTTGTGGGGCTCGTCGATTCCTGACCTTCTTGTGTTAAGAGGCTAAACAAACAGTGGGTTGATGTATTGTGGCTGATAACTTCTGTCTGTCTCTCTCTCTCTCTCTCTCTATCTCTCTCTTTCTCTCTCTCCCTCTTTCTATCTCTCTCTCCCTCTTTCTATCTCTCTCTCTTTCTCTCTCTCTCCCTCTTTCTCTCTCTCTCTCTCTCTCTTTCTCATTCCGTCTTTCATTTCTCACTGACACTCCCTAGCACTCTCTATGTCTTTCACTCTATTTCTCAATAAGTTTCTCTTTTGCTCTGTCTCTTTCGCTCTCCCTCTCTATCACTCTCTCATTTATTCAGTTCATCGTTGGATCTCTCTATCTCTCTCTCACCTTCACCCTCTTGCTCTCTCTCTCTCTCTCTCTCTCTCTCTCTCTCTCTCTCCCGTTCTTTCTCTCTCTCTCTCTCTCTCTCTCTCTCTCTCTCTCTCTCTCTCTCTCTCTCTCTCTCTCTCTCTCTCTCTCTCTCTCTCTCTCTTTACCACTTCTTCTTTCCTTGACCCTCTCGTTCTCTTTCTGTCTGTTATCGGTCTATTAGTGAAACTATTTCTGGTTAAATAGAGTGAGATGATGTAATTTAGAGTCATGCATAAACTTTATTGTTGCTTCTTCTTTCCAAAATTGTTTGCCAGTAAAGTTAACCTAACAATTTAACCATTTTGAGGTGTCTGACTTGGAGAAGAAATAAATGGATCAATTTATTTTAAACAACTCAAAATGAGAATATTGACGGCATAAAATTCCGTGTCACACAGTTGTCTAATAATTGGCTCCTGCCACGCACATCTCTCACAGCTTGTATAAACGCCATTTTAACTCATATTTCATTCATCCCATATATACACCATTTTAAAACATAGTTGTGTCAATAGCTAGAAGTAATCTTTAAACAAAATTGTTTTCGAAATTCGTTAGATTTTAAAAAAAAACACTGTCAATTCATTAAAAAAAATTGTGTTCGCAGTGCTGGTTAAACCAAAGTGATGTAGTTCTTCGTTGTTCGCAGTGGTTGTTAAACCAAAGTGATGTATTTCTTCGTTGTTCCCAATGCTTGTTAAACCAAAGTGATGTATTTCTTCGTTGTTCGCAGTGCCTATTAAATCAAAGTGATGTAGTTCTTCATTGTTCGCAGTCCTTATTAAATCAAAGTGATGAAGTTCTTCGTTGACTTGTATTTCCAAAGATCAGTGTCAGATAGCTTCTCTCATTTAACGTACTATGATTTTTCCCTAAACTCGCGCACAGGTAAAAGAGATTCCTTACTTTCCAAAACTTTTATTTTGACATTACACTATACGAGGATTTCATGTTTGCTCTTAAGTCATTATAGAGTTCAATATTGGTCTAGAATTGATCGGTTGAGCCAATAACTAACTCTAATGACGGATCGATTAGACAAAATTTATGAAACAAGACCATTAATCAAAGAGGAACTCAGGTAAAACAAACCATACATTTCTCTATCCGTGACATTTTATATTGAAGATAATATTGAAGCTATTAAAATGCTTTAAGGTTAGAAATAAACTGCATGCAACTGAACTCTATGCTACATTTAAACTGATATTTTGGTGGTTTCCTTTTCTTCATCTTTATTTGTTTCGATCCCGTGTCCTTCCTCATTTCCACCGTATGACTAGGCATGCCCACCCATTAATAGAGCTTCTTACAAGCCAATTCCATTAGAGTTTAACAGTCCTACTAAAGTTGAGGACTTCCGGTCTCTACCTTTCCAATACCTCGGGAGACAACGCCCTGTGGGATCGTTTGGATTCTAGAAAACCCACATCTCCTCATACCCCACCCCCCAAAAAAAAATATTTTAAAAAATCATTATCTATTTATTCATTGCTGAGATAGAAGAATCGCGTCTATCCTTTACTTCAATAGAGATCCTGGGATCTATAATAATAAAAGGCAATTTTCTGTCCGTTCTGTCCGGTCCTAAATAGCGATTGGTCCTTCAAACACATATGACTCCTACAGCCAATCATATTGAACACGTTTACGAGGACGTTCAAAACGAGTTATTTTTGGTGCAGTAATTCTTCCAAGACTTTATTTTGAGTTATGCGCGTTGGGATTTATAGGCAAAAGCTCTGTTTTTACGAGTTATTTATTTTAACTATAATAAATAGTATTTTTGACGTGATGCACATGTATGCCGGTCGAGACGGCTGTTGGAGGGGAGTTACAACATGCCACCGAACGGTGGCGGAACGTCCTTGGACGGGCTTTTTTGCTCGTTCTAAATAATTTTGAGTTAGTCTGCAACGCTATAAGGCATTAAAACAAAGCGAGTACAAGCTCTAACAGGTAAGAAAGACTCAGTGGCGTAGCTAGGGGGGTGCAGGGGGGGACATATGTCCCCGGGCGCCACGTTAGGGGGCGCCAAAATGAGTATTCAATTTAATTATTTAAATTTATTTTGATATAAACTAATGTATTTCAAATACGTTTGCAAGATTGAATTTTGGAACTCCACAAATATCTTCTTTACAAACCAGTTGGCAAGCATGATTTTGGCGCCCCCATTGAGCATTAAGGGGCGCCATGTGGATTTTCAAACTAAAAAAGTAACCATTAAAGAATCAATTTTAGGTATTGTTCAGATACATTCCAAAGACGCAGCAAGCCTTGAAAGGGTTATCGTAGAGAAACTGGAATATGATAACATACCTCTAGCCGACTGTCTGTCACAATAACATAACAATGCTGATGTAATGACTGGGGATATATCCGGCCTTCAACAACGAATATGTGCCAGAAATCACAAGTATTGTTTGCAAACTGTGACAACCACAGCTTAAACTCAGCTAAACATAGGGTTGCCAGACGTTCGGCAGAAGGAGGTACATGTCCTCCTTTTTAGCTCAATGTTCTCCGTCTTGAAGGCAAAGCTAAAATCGTTTAAAATGTCGGGATTTTCTTACATTTTATATTATAATTTTTATGTATCGTTTTTACAACTATTACATGGTATGTTTATTTTAAATAAAAATAGATTATGGCTATTTTTAAAACTTGCAAATCTAGGCAAGGACGAAAAAATCTTCTTCTAGGTTAACAAATATCGCAGTCATTGAAAATGAAATAGAAGAAACAGCAATATTGGATGTTATGAGCCGTCTTCACACAACCTTGTAAGTTTTGAAAAATAGATTGGAGGAGACATTTATTTCACTGAAAGTCAAGGAGATGTTGAGAAGACTTAAGAAAAGTGGTCAGGAAGTAGAGTTTGGCAGATGTTAAGTTGGTGTATGAAGCATGCATTACTTACTTAGAAAAGTTGTTGAAAACTTTTGTTGAATTTCAATGCTTTAATTGGATGTACTTAGATAATATCATAGAATGTAAACTTGATGGCCTTTTGGCGTTTATATTGTTTTTGAAAGAGAAGGGTATTGTAGATGATTTGCAATTGTTTGACCAATACAGCAATCTTAATTCATTTGTACAAGACAAAAATGAACAGTTTTTTTAAAGACTCTTGCATGAACAGTGGCAGCTATTACAATAAAATTGTACTGACTTTAAGTTTAATCCAGGACGACTCAAATGAAATATTCAAAATGTCCTCCTTTGACGTCCTTCTTATTGTTTTATTATGCACTCATTTTGGTGTCCACGTATCTGGCAACCCTAGCTAAACAGGATCCAGTTGTTATCACGATTTTTGGAAAAGTTGAAAGTATATATTTGTTTTTCTCACGTTCAAACAACTCGTTGGGAAGAATTAAAAAGAGTTGTGCCAATCACAATGAAGAGAGAGTCTAAAACATGCTGGAGTGCACGATCAGAAGCTGTTAAAGCTATTTATGAAGGACTATATGAACTAGTAGGGCTGTTGGAAAAATTAGCGGAAGATGCAATTACTATTACGCCTGACAACAGAAGTGATGCAGAAACTTTACTAGCAGGTATATTAAACTTAAACTTCCTAGTTTTGATACATTTCTGGAACATCATACTTTGGAAAATTGAACGGTTGCAGGATCCTACTATGAATTTCAAGGAAGCAACATCTGATATTGAATCGCTGGTGCAAGAACTTGTCAACATTCGTGATTATTTTAGCCTAGTTACGATAGTCAATGGACAAACAAGATGCACAACTTGGGGAATTGAGGTCCACAGAAGGATTAGACAACATCGGAGGATACCTGAGAATTAGCAAGAGATGAAGGACATTCGGCAGAAGAAGAAATTGCACGTGTTATGAACTGCGTAAATGATAAACTCCAACAAGAGATATCAATACGGTTTTTGTCTTAAAATCTTAAACACAAAATTTGGATTTTTAATAAACGTCAAAACTCTTCTCGCTGAGACAAATGTCGATACGCTTCGTCAAAATTGCATAGATTTTGGAAATTTCTACGACACTGACGTCAATGGTCACGAATTGTGCACAGAAATCGGAGACTACAAAATGCTGTTCAGTTCCCAGACTAAAGTTCTACCGGAAACTCCTTTGGAGCTTCTTGGTTTTATTGTTTCATATGGAGATGACGTATTTCCAAATATGTGCATTCCACTGCAAATACTTCTAAAAATTGCTGCTTCAATTTCAAGCTGTGAGCGGCCCTTCCGCAAGCTGAAGCTTATTTTGTCTTATTTACATGCTTCAATGGGACAAGATCGTCTTAGTGATCTTGCACTCCTTAGCATCGAAAGAGAAACACTTGAGAATATTAATTTTGACAACGTGATTGACGAGTTTGCGACTGTCAAATCAAGGAGGATCAATTTGTTGTAGACTATGTCTATTCCAGTCAAGTATAATTAGTAGAGTCTTTTTTTTTCAAATAAATTGTTTACAGTCGTATAGAGCAGGGGTGCGCAACCTGCGGCCTTACGGCCGCATGCGGCCGTGGACAAGAATATGTGCGGCCGTGAAAATCTGTTTAAATTATAATAACATGCGGCCGTCAAATATTTGCAATTTGGCAATATATTATGTAAAGTTGTAAACGAAATATCGAATATTCATTTACACTCTTAAGCACTTGATATTGCGAAACAAATTACGACTCTGGAAGCTGTAGCGTTAGCTGAGGTGTTTAGCGCTCATAGACATTGAAATAGCTCTTGCCGCGCTGGTGTTAAGCTGCAGCTATAGCTAATGAGGGCAGGCCATGAAGTTTAGCAGCCTAATATTGAAGCGCGCCGAAACCGTGTGATGCGCACATTCGCTGTATCGTGCTTGCGCTGTGTAACCGTGTAACCCGTCGGTCAACTTCAGTTGCTGTTACAATACACAAAAATAATCAGAGGCCTGTGCACAAGTATCACTCTTAGCTGGCAGCTGCACCAGAAATCCACACAGAATTTTGACATAGCAGTGAATAAACATAACAGTGAAAAGGCGTTTTCATATCCAACAGCTCAATCTCTATCATTTCCCACAACTCACCGCTCTAATCGAGAGCCATGAAATAAAAGATGAAATTCCGGCTACGTCCTTTTCGGGCGTCTACGAAGCGCTGTTGTTATAATTCGCAGAACGTTTTCAGGATTACGACAAGATCTCAGAAAATATTAGACTATTTGCTTCTCCACATTTGGTTGAGACAGAGAGTGCGCCGCTGGATGTCCAATTGGAATTCATCGAACTTAAAAATAACGCTCAGCTTGTGAAGAAATGCGAGGACAAAAAACGATCTACTGGAGACATGAAAGTAGCTGTGGAGTATCCCAAGCTTCGCGAAATAGCAAGAAACACTCTAGTGCTCTTTTGAAGCACTTACATGTGCGAAACGTCATTTTAACAAATGAAATATCTCAAGAACAAATATCAAACCCGACTGGTGGACACCAATCTGGCTTCAGGAATACAACTGATGCTCTCCAGTGAGTGCCCAGATTTTGCGCGACTCTCAGCAAACAAGGCAGCTACTAATTTCTGGTCTCTATACTGCTAAGTTACATGGCAAGTGTTAGTGAAGCAGCTTATCTATTATTCAATTATTGTGTTCTCAGTGTACTAATGCAACTTAAAAATATACTCATGCTGTACGTGTATGACATGATGTTAGGTTTACATGACAATGTTCAATTAAGTAGAAACATAATAGAATATAGATGGAAATGTTTTTGTTTGTAATTAAGTACTGTGTTTGACTACAATAAATTATGATTATGTCATTATTATCTCGCGTTGCCTATTACTAGAGGTAAATTTTTTATAGAGCTCGTTTCGTTTTTCAGTGAAAATTTTTTGGCAGCCGTTGCAAAAGTAATTTTTATTTTAATGTGGCCGTCAATAGCCCAAAGGTTGCGCACCCCTGGTATAGAGAATTATTAGTCTGTATTCTACTTCATTAAAAGACCAGATACTTCGAAAATGAACCATATAAACCTCAGAATCTGTCGGTCCGAGAAGGGGCGCAGAATTTCTGTCATGTCCCCGGGCGCAGATTACCCTAGCTACGCCACTGGAAAGACTCAAACATTCGTCCCAAATGAAAGGGATTTAAACAGCGTAATATTTCGTAGCATCCACATGTAGCTAACGTGGGTGATTAAAGGATGTCGACTTGTTGTTTTGAAGAACGGCATGAATTCTTATCACCGGATTACCCACTCCAAGCTGATATTAAAGCGAGGCGGAGTGAGCAACACAGTTAAAGGCGTCTCTGGGGGTTGTCAGGATTTCTATGCAGCCCACATGACGCGTCGCTTATGGGATTCAAGAACTTTTAAAGAACGAAATTCGGCACTAGATTGTTAGGGAGACATCAATCAACGTTATAAATTTTAGAGAATAAATAATAGAGATTCACCAAACCAAAACGTCTTTATTTTTTTCAATGTCCGCATGTTTGTGTGGAGGTTTAAATTGATCAATCATAAAATTATATCAAAAGAATTAATTCAGACAATCTGATGTATGGATCAATATTTGGAAATATGTCAAAAAAAATTTTATTTAAAAAAAAATAATTTTCCCATTAAAAGTGTTCAGAAAACCTTCCCATAAACTAAAGGGACTGAACAATTAAAGAGAGAAAATATATACAGCAAACAATGTCTCACCTTTCCAAAACTTCCTTTGCCAATGGCTCGCAGGATTTGAAAGTGGTCAAAATTGACTGCAAAAATAAAAGGATATTAGATAATTTTAAGGGTATTTAGATAATTTTATGAGATTAAACATTTTAATTTAAACACATTATTTAAATTTGGTATCGTAAGTGATAGACATAAATCTGTAACAACATAACCTTTGAATTTCCAATATGATTATTAGAGGTAAATGACAGAAATTAAGGTTAACCATATAGAGTTATCAAAGACTCTACACAGCTTTAGCCCAGACCAAATCAAAATAAAACCTATTAGCTATTGGATTGGTGCCATTGATACAATTTTAGAAACACTGCGTTTAATTCATTACTAACGCGCTGAACTATACTAAAAACACCCGCTGTTTATATAGAACAAAATATTTTCCTAAGGACAAATATAAACAAGGTAATCGATAAAATCGTTGAATGTTTGCATTTGTTTCAGTCATGACGTGCGTTGCGCATCGACCATCCAGGGAGACAGAGTATAAAACAGATAGCATAATTTTCTGTTTTAAAAAAACATTTTTTTTCTTTGCACTTTGTACACAGTGCATATAATCTAAAACGTAAATAACATGTAAGGATATTATTTTCGTCTCTGTAGGAAATGTTTTGTTTTTTTTCTTTTTGGTTTGATGCATTCATTGCGAATGACGTAATCAACTTAGGTGAACAAAGAAAGAGTGGACGCCATTGCGTGTTGAGATCCTGTTAGATGTAAAAGACTCAAATCTTTAGTCTAATTTACTTGTCCATGTCCGCGCATGAGTGAAGAACTCTTTCATGGATCCCTTCCAGCCATGTTCGCCTCAGTACGTACCTCCCCGCACGAGAGAGCTTTAGTAAAAGTAGGTCAAGGGATGGAATGAGTGCTATTGTTTCATTGGCCCCAGGGGCCGGGAGGGGGGGTTGAGCTCAGTTGCTGGTCATTTGAATGGGTCTATGGGGGGAGGGGGGAGCTCAGTTGCTGGTCATTTGAATGGGTCTATGAGGGGGGTGAGCTCAGTTGCTGGTCATTTGAATGGGTCTATCTATAGAAATCAATAATATATTCTCTTGAGGTACAAACATTACGCATCATTGCACAGCGTTTCACATCTAGATTGATTACCGAATGTGTTGCTAAATCAAATTCACACGGTGGATAACTTGAACTGTAATAACTTCTTTTTTTTTACAACTGTTCTCCTTGTATTTATGGGAAGAAACGTTTTCTCAGCTTTTTTTTTCTTGGGGGCGAAACGAGTTAGAGTAAATTATTGGACATGATATTATCAATGAAAAAAAGTTATAGACAGGGTTTGGTGTGTGTCTGGGGAATGGCATGAATGGCTAAATTCAAATCTGATAGTGTTAGGAGTGACGTCTGATAGTGTTAGGAGTGACGTCTGATAGTGTTAGGGGTGACGTCTGATATTGTTAGGAGTGACGTCTGATAGTGTTAGGAGTGACGTCTGATAGTGTTAGGAGTGACGTCTGATAGTGTTAGGAGTGACGTCTGATAGTTTTAGGAGTGACGTCTGATATTGTTAGGAGTGACGTCTGATAGTGTTAGGAGTGACGTCTGATAGTGTTAGGAGTGACGTCTGATAGTGTTAGGAGTGACGTCTGATAGTGTTAGGAGTGACGTCTCATAGTGTTAGGAGTGACGTCTGATAGTGTTAGGAGTGACGTCTGATAGTTTTAGGAGTGACGTCTGATAGTGTTAGGAGTGACGTCTGATAGTGTTAGGAGTGACGTCTGATAGTGTTAGGAGTGACGAAGATATTTATAAATATTGCATGAACAAACAAAGAAAATAAGAAAGTGTTGCCAAGTGAGATGGTTACATCAGTTCTAGAAAACGTAATAACACATATGACCTTAGACTCATTTTCCGTGTTTGACGTTACATATTCATAAAAGACGATTGCTGTTGTATAATGACAGAAATCTGGTTTACGTCTGTGATGATAAAGGAAAAGACATCAACAAAAAAGGAGAGAGATGAAAATGATTAGAGCCGACAGCAACTGGTATCGATACTGGCAGGAGACAGACAAGTCGATTATCTACTCCGTCTCTTTTAGAGCTTCTGATCTTGGATTATCCCACTTTCCCATGACCTCTATTTAGGTTGCATGCATAGCACATTTGTTTTGTGTTTAGAAGACTTGAGGATACATTGTACAAAATCATTTAGTATTCAAAATAGCCGGAGCTGTTACATTTGAATGTTATCTTTCAATTCTATTTTAGTTATATCTATTAACCCTAATGTTTTATCAAGTGTGTTTCCCTCACTTTTATTTCATTTCCTCTATTTAAAAACTGGCAAGTAGGCATCAATATTTTTGACTGCTTGTATATTTTATTTTTAGTTTTTTTTCCTCTTCAAATTATAAGCTGTATTGAATGTTAGCATGACTTTTATTTCAATTTATATTCGCTCGTGAAAATTACCGGATTTTTTTAATCATCAAGATCCCCCACCCCCCCCACCCCCCCACCCCCCCCCAAAAAAAAATAGATATGTCAACAACTATGCCTACTATTCACACACTCAAAAATCCTTGCACCCTGAAATACATTTATGTTTGAGATTAGCCATTGGAAATCTCCAGAAATAATAATAATTGGTAGAAATGAAAGAATCCAAATAACCAGTGTCAACATTCAGGGGAGATAAGCTCACTCTGTGATCCTAATTTCATCCGATCACGTCATCGCCACCATGATACCGGAAATGTCATGAGCGGCCGTTATCACCATTGGGGAAGAGTTGCAGCTAATTAAAAATGGCTCGTGGGCCTATCACTGGGGAAAAACTGATCTGTCACATCCAGACCGTTGTCAGTTTGTATAGTCGCTGATCCAAAAATGAGATGATTTTCCCCCAACACACGTCATTAACTTCACGGTTGAATATCAAGATTTCTTATTAAGATGTCAATTTTAATTTCTCACAGTTGGAAGTTTTGGTAGTAGTTATAACGGTGACCAGACATATGCGCACAAGACAATCGCGCACACTGTTAGGATTAGGGTTAGGGGTAGGGTTAGGTTTAGGGTTAGGTTTGTAGGTGTGAGCCATTGTCCTTGTGCACAAATATCGGTGTTTGCGTTTGTTCGGTGCGCGTTTGTGTCATTGCGGAATTATCTGTGTGCGCTTGTTGTGTGCGCGATTGTCTTGTGCGCTTTTGTCAGGGAACCGTTATAACGACGTTGCTTTGTTGTCAATGATTGAGAGGAGTCAACTCGGATGAACTGTTACATTTCGCTCAACTGTAGTTGCATAAATTATTTTATTATTATTATTACACGTGACAAGTGAAAATTAAACGTGACAAGTGAAATGTTTATTGTGATTTCATGTTTGTACAATTTAAAATCACCTGACTTAAAAAACCCATAATAAATTTTAATTTCTTGACCCACATTCGCCCTGTCTCAAAGGCTGACCAAACAAGCCTCATATGCAGACAATAGGAGCCACTGTTATTCCTAATTTCTCGCTTCTCTCTGTGATGGAAAGCCAAGCTCCTCAGAGAATTGCTCATTCTAATTTGAACACATCCCTTGCTGTGCCCGCATGGCTGATTCATAATAAGATGGAGCGGTCTGTTGGTTTCCCTAAACTCTGAATTCATATGAAAAATATCTCAATGATGCCTCATATTAACAAGATGTTTTGTCAATTTTTTTCCTTTGTAATTTTTTGTCCCTAGCTATGTGAAGAATCTTTAGGCTAGAGTAGACCTGGTCAGATGACTTCTTGTTAGATGAGTCATGGTTACATGACCTGTTTATTATACAACTAGGTAGATGACTTTCACGGACGCTCCTTCTATACAGAGGATTATTGCGTTCTACGTTTATCCATGGTTTATGTCTAGACTTGCATTTTTATTTGAGTTTTAAATTTTGATAGAGAGGTTGGTTTTCCTCGTTTGATCAGGCAAACCATTCCACGAACGAATTCCAGAAGAGATTTGTTCGTGCATATGGAAGGAGAAACGCCCCCCCCCCATATCTATCTGAAGGTTGTATTAGATTATCTTTGTGTTGTATTTCCAATTTTGTATTACTTGTCCTACGTACTACTACTACTTTGATATTCTATACTCACGTTTTTCTAGGTTTATTAATTAAACTAATGGTTTTACTCTTGTAAATTTTGAATATACTCCAGTTATAAATCTTGCAGGCCCTTTTTGAATTTTTTCTAGTTTGTCTGTTTTATTTGGTGTATAGGTCCCATACAGAAATTACATTTTCTAGTATAGATACGAGATATGAGAGCCTTGGAATCTGAGAGTCTGTGAGTCTATGACCCTTGGAGTCTTATAGTCTGTGCGCATTAGATTCTTAGAGTCTGTAAGCCTCTTAGTCTAACTTCCATAATGTCTCATAGTTTGTGGACCTTGGAAGTGATAAGTTGTGGCTGGTGTTTGTTGTTATCTTGTTTATTGATGTCATTTTCATATATCTAAGAACCCAAAGTGTCAAAGAATACGACGAGATCGTAATATTTTATAATATTTTTTGAACATATTTTCTGCATAGACTTTCTTCATGTCACGAAGTTTAGTATATTTTTTAAAAAAAAATAATAAATATTTTTAACTCGGTCTTGACAGAATTTTTTTTAATGTAAAAATTTCGATCAATTATGTGCAAATTAAAATTATTTACTTTGCAAAGAATGCTTATTAAATCTCTAGAAAATCGACTTTAATACATGTTATTTAAGATTTTTCAAATTTAAAAAGAAATTCTGATCTCCCTTATCCACGCCTCCCACCATGGATACATACGTTGTCTCCCTCAACAATTTGAGCGTATTCAGCTTAGCTCATGAACCAAACACTAATATAAAGAGGAGTCAGCTTAGTTCATGAACCAAACACTAGTATTAAGAGTAGTCAGCTTAGTTCATGAACCAAACACTAATATAAAGAGTAGTCAGTTTAGCTCATGAACCAACCACTAATATAAAGAGTAGTCAGCTTAGCTCATGAACTACACACTAATATAAGGACTAAGCGATGCTGCTTTCTGCCAAGTTATAGTAGAAGCTCTTTTAAAAACATTATTTTACAACTTTTTATTCCCTTACTGTGTGTCATTAGCAACGACCAGCATAACTCCCACAGCTCTAGTCTGAGCCCCCTTACCCACCCTTACCCATGGCATTTAAAGAAGAAGCAGCCATGAAACTACAACCAGCCTGCAGAAGCAACCACTCGGTGTCAACGTTTGAGTTGACGTTTCCGGTCAGCACGAGACAGACCGAGTCAGAGAGTCAAGTGTAATTGCAAATGAGTTAATCTTTAAATTTAGAAGACGTTAAAAATAGTTTCATGACAATAATATTGATGTTTGATGCTTAAAGAGTATACATCTTTTAAACATCTTTTGTTTTGGTAGTATTATGGAGCAGTCATTTATGCTTTTAGATAATGAAAGGTATGGTATATATTATTTATTACTTATATGTTCAAAATTTTCTTTATTTCCCTAAGGCATAAGTAGGAAACCTTTTAAGATTATTTGTTTTGTTGTCTCTTAGACCGGAAATAGTAAAATCACTTAAAATGATGTGAACTTTTTAGTGATTTTTATCTTACATATTCATCATGTAATAGGATGTAAAATCAATCGTATCTTATCTTATCTATACAGACGCTCCTTCTATGCAGAAGATAATTGCGTCCACAGACCATGACAGATGATCTGTTGGCAAGTGATGCAGCGTTCACAGGCCACGGCTTTGTGGATTCCACGCATTACCCATCCGCCAAACTAGTGTTAGGTACCCATTCAGAGCTGGGTGACTCAGGGACGCCCTAGGCCCCGGGAACAAATCCTTGCCTTCACATGCATTCGAACCCGTGACCATCGGTGCGCCAGTCGAGCGCGCTGCCACTCGACCACCGCGTAAATACATAAAGCAATAGCAATTTGATCGTTAATTCTTTTATGAAATAATTCATCAGTGCGTTCAGGGATGAAGTCACGATGCACACTATCTACATCAGGGTTACCAGATTATAATTTGGGTAATAGGCCAAAATGTGGCCAAAAAAGCCCCAAAAAGGCCAAACTTATATGAAAAATACCGACAAAAATGACGTCACGCACCTAGGGGGTGGGAGGGGGTCACAGATTTGTGACGATGTATGACGAGGGGGAGGGGGGCTTTTAAGAACTGTGACGTCACGTCAAAACGTGCAACTCTAAATAAAAGCTCCTCTTAAATAGTTTATTGCTTACCTTAACACGTGTTACGATATTACATTAAATACTTACTTAAATGACAATGAAGTGATTTAAAACATTCTCATTTTTAAATAGTATATACCACTGTTATGGGGGGGGGTGGTGTTGCTTTGTGACGTCATGTTGGGGGAGGTCTAGCTCTTTATTACGTGTGACGAGGGGTGAAAATACAGAGAAAAATCTGCCAAAATCGCGTGACGTCATTTATGGACGATCCATAACGGCTAAAAATTAGTTAACTATTAAAAAATAAGGTTGAACCAGGAGAAAAGGGTTGATAAATGTGTAAATGCCGATGTTTTTATGTATGGTTGTACTCGCAAAATAAATAGACTATGATACTAACATAGAAATTTGAAAGAGAAGCTTCAGGTCATCTATTCCTCTAGACTGCTATTTGCAGTATTATAAACTTTATCAGATATCAAGTCATCAAGCATTCTTGGTGACTCGACGAAGTCCTTACAGTATTTATTAGTGAGTAAAAGCTCAGCCCTGGCTCTAACAATAGACTTATGGCAATTTTTGTTTGTTTGTAATAAAGATAATTTTTGTATATATATTAGTTTTATTTTATTTTATTTTTTCAAGACAAAAAAGCCACACACAAAAATTTGACGTCAAACCATCTCAAAAAAGCCTTTTTTTAAATTTGGCCTTTAAAAGCCAATCTGGCAATCCTCATCTACATTTTATAGTGTACTAGCTGTGCATCTTTGCTAATATTAATTGAGTTTACTGTGGGGAGCTCGATATAGGTAATGTGAGCATGCACAAAATTGTGTAGAATTTTAATTGAACGATTGTAGAAGGTGACATTCTTCATTCATCACTATAAACACGCATGCGCACAACAAGCCTTGGTACGGGTGGGAGGCGAAGAAAACAGAGACCAGATTCCAAACACAACATTCATCATCTCTTCACAGTCTGGCGCTTCAATTTCATTCAGCTCGAGTTCGGAACAGTCGTAATGAAGGGGAACAAACCAGGGACTGTTCAACCAGATGCATGCATTTAAAATAAAAACAGTAGAAATGTAAGCTGGACTAGAATATTAGATATAAGTCCCTCTGTCTTAAACGCTGGAGTTAGCAGACCTCTGCAATAATTCAAATGGAGAAAAGAAAAAGAAAAGAAAAAAATTTAAATATTAATTTTTTTAATTCGATCCTGAATTGTGACTTTAGGAAAGGTAATAAAACACACAAAATTACATTTTAAATAGGATTTGACTTAGAGAAAGTTCGTTAACCCTTCTGGTAGAGTCTAGGAACAAGAGTGATTGAACGTGTTACTAGAGTCTATACTACTCTATACTATGGCTGTAGTCCTGCTATCAACTTCGTGTTATCTGGATCGGGTTAGTTGCCAATGATACACGAGATTCATAGATCACGTGACAGATGGTCGTCTGATTCTTGGACAACGTCTGCTGGACGGTTAGTTCTGTAAGCATAAACAACTCTACCATGGACGTTGTCGGATTAGCTGTGCTTTACGACGGCTCACTATGGTACTTTAATACAAGCGGTGTTGGATTTATGTTGGAGGTTTAACATCTCTCAGCTCCTTTTATCTAGTGTGCTGGATTTATGGTTGGCACAGCTACCACCCATGGCTACATTTAACTGCTATATATGGCTACATTTAACTGCTATATATGGCTACATTTAATTGCTATATATGGCTACTTTCAACTCCTATATATGGCTACTTTCAACTGCTATATATGGCTACATTTAACTGCTATATATGGCTACATTTAACTGCTATATATGGCTACATTTACTGCTATATGGCTACATTTAACTGCTATATATGGCTACATTTAACTGCTATACATGGCTACATTTAACTGCTATATATGGCTACATTTAACTGCTATATATGGCTACATTTAACTGCTATATATGGCTACATTTAACTGCTATATATGGCTACATTTAACTGCTATATATGGCTACATTTAACTGCTATATATGGCTACATTTAACTGCTATATATGGCTACATTTAACTGCTATATATGGCTACATTTAACGGGTGGATGAGTTATGGTTAGGTGCGGCTACATCTCATGGTCATATTTAAATATAGTTTTCGATTTATGGTAGGGGTGGCTACATCGCATGACTCGATTGAAATTTCGGTATAGGATTTATGTTAGAAACGACTATAATTTAACTAGCAGTGTTAATGTGTTACGCAGTTCAATTTTCTAAAGGGGCCGAAGTGTTAGGTTTTGTTCGAATCTCGGTCAAAAGGAGACATTTTGAGTAGATACAGAATATGTTAATTCGTGCGGGATGAACATGAAAAGATAGTCAATAAGTTCGATGATTAGAGAGGTAAGACGTAGAGGTAAGGGGGTAGGCGTTAGAGTGTAGTTAGTAGGGAGGGTGTGGTTTGGCGCATTGTTCAGGGTGGAGAGGGTTTACTGGTAGTGTTTAGTACATAGACTGAGAGTGTTTACTGGTAGTGTTTAGTACATAGACTGAGAGGGTTGACTGGTAGTGTTTAGTACATAGACTGAGAGGGTTGACTGGTAGTGTTTAGTACATAGACTGAGAGGGTTGACTGGTAGTGTTTAGTACATAGACTGAGAGGGCATTGATTGATTAAGGGAAAGGAATAGTAATACTCGCCGATCTCATAGGAACAATATAAGTCAGTCACACATAACACAACGAACACATAACGAGCAATAGCAATAAGCATTATACAGATGTTAAATGTCAGTGATTAGAGAGTCCCATGGAATGATCCTTAACACTTATGAATAACGACATGTCTCGGATAAACTATATTTTTTAAAATAATAATAAAGCCGATTTTGTCAGGCGTTATTGATTCTGTGACAAGGGAAACCGGGAATGTCCCGCCGGCACTAAGACGAGATATTGAAGAACTTTACGCATCCCGCTGCAGCGCTTGGCTCAATTAGTGTAAACAAATTTGACCTGAATCCTGCAAGAAATGACATTATTTATGCGTTTGTCTTTTTTTAAAGATTGAAGCAGAGTCCGCACACACACATAAAAATAGTGTATCTTTTAAACCCGAATGATTGTCTTTTAAAAGGATTCATTATCGAAATTAATCCTGTCCAGATTAAACACAATCGATCTGTACGAATTTGATTAGAAGTTGAATTGACGTTGATATCAGAGTTCTTTTTATTTCTTTAAAAATAAATAATAAAACCTCTGCAGACCTGTTCCAATGTAAAATGAAAGAAGTACCTTAGTTATTTTGTTCAAATAATGTATCAAGAATCTATTGTGTGCTAAAACTGCCTCCCAAAGCTAAGATTGGGCAAGGGAACCCCGTCATCCTTCACGTGGCATCCGTCTAAATCTAACATGTGGCCAGGGACCTCCGTCATCCTTCACGTGGCATCCGTCTAAATCTAACATATGGCCATGGACCTCCGTGTTCCTTCACGTGGCATCCGTCTAAATCTAACACTAACATGTGGCCAGGGACCTCCGTCATCCTTCACGTGGCATCCGTCTAAATCTAACATGTGGCCAGGGACCTCCGTATTCCTTCACGTGGCATCCATCTAAATCTAACATGTGGCCAGGGACCTCCGTCATCCTTCACGTGGCATCCGTCTAAATCTAACATGTGGCCATGGACCTCCGTATTCCTTCACGTGGCATCCGTCTAAATCTAACATGTGGCCAGGGACCTCCGTCATCCTTCACGTGGCATACGTCTAAATCTAACATGTGGCCATGGACCTCCGTATTCCTTCACGTGGCATCCGTCTAAATCTAACATGTGGCCAGGGACCTCCGTCATCCTTCACGTGGCATCCGTCTAAATCTAACATGTGGCCATGGCCCTCCGTATTCCTTCACGTGGCATCCGTCTAAATCTAACATGTGGCCAGGGACCTCCGTCATCCTTCACGTGGCATCCGTCTAAATATAACATGTGGCCAGGGACCTCCGTCATCCTTCACGTGGCATCCGTCTAAATCTAACATGTGGCCAGGGACCTCCGTCATCCTTCACGTGGCATCCGTCTAAATCTAACAGGTGGCCAGGGACCTCCGTCATCCTTCACATGGCATCCGTCTAAATCTAACATGTGGCCAGGTACCTCCGTCATCCTTCACGTGGCATCCGTCTAAATCTAACAGGTGTCCAGGTACCTCCGTCATCCTTCACGTGGCATCCGTCTAAATCTAACAGGTGGCCAGGGACCACCGTCATCCTTCAAGTGGCATCCGTCTAAATCTAACATGTGGCCAGGGACCTCCGTCATCCTTCGCGTTGCATCCGTCTAAATCTAACAGGTGGCGAGGTACCGTTATCGGTCGCACGGCGAAAGATAAATTACCAGAGTCTCTTCGACATCGAATCCGATGAACCCCCGTCTGCCCCTTATACAAACGGAGCACACTACGCACTACCCCCTTCCACGCCCCACCCTCGCCACTTCCCACTGCCATCATCCCAGGCATTCATAAAATCAAATCTCCCACAATTCTGTGCGCCGGTGACGTTGGTGAGACCGTACACGCTATCATCTCTGCCCTACTTAATGATAATTACAACTTTGCATACAGAGCTCTGTAAAGCGTTTTCACCGCCCCCTCCCTGGTCCCGTATCTTGATTGAGACATAAAATGACGTTCCAATGACAGTTTTTTCAATGTCTAGCCCCTGGCTTTTCCACAATGCAGTGAGATCATTGGCCCTGAAGAGCTTCAAGCACACATTATAACCTCTCCATACCCAGAGCAATCGAGTGTAGGATCAGGGGAGATAGACGGTTCATACACAGACCACTCGGATAAGGGGAGATAGACTACTCATACACAGACCACTCGGATAGGGTGAGATAGACTACTCATACACAGACCACCCAAATAAGGGGAGATAGACTACTCATTCATAGATAACTCGGGTGTAGGATCAGGGGAGACAGACTGCTGCACAAATGTAGGCGTTTTTATAGGAGATTCATTAACCAGATCCAGTGACAGTTTATGATAATACAAGTGTTAGATAATGTCATATGAAATGTAAGTCTCAGAGAATTTTGTAAAATTCACAGGGATGCATGTTTGAACATAGTGTTCTCTTTAAAGAAAACATCATACTGAAGTCATGTCACAGTCTTGAGTCATCAGATATACTGGATAGTATGTGATACTCTTTTGATCGCATGATACTCTTCGCGTCATAATATTGTTTCTATGACATTTATGTGACAGTCTCACAAATGCGCGTTAATATACATGACATGAATAACTCTTCGATAGGATCAAATACAAATATGACATCATCAACAAGGAAATGGATTTACGTGATTAATAAATCAATGTAACGTTGTATATCATGCACAAATTTACATGTGTTTGCCCCCCCCCCTTTTTTTTTACACACACATACAAACACTTACACGCACATCTAGTCTCAAACATCCCACACGTTACACACACATCCAGTCTCAAACAGCCAACACGTTACACACACATCCAGTCTCAAACATCCCCACGTTACACACACATCCAGTTTCAAACATCCCACACGTTACACACACATCCAGTCTCAAACATCCCCACGTTACACACACATCCAGTCTCAAACATCCCCACGTTACACACACATCCAGTCTCAAACATCCCCACGTTACACACACATCCAGTCTCAAACATCCCCACGTTACACACACATCCAGTCTCAAACATCCCACACGTTACACACACATCCAGTCTCAAACAGCCACACGTTACACACACATCCAGTCTCAAACATCCCCACGTTACACACACATCCAGTCTCAAACATCCCCACGTTACACACACATCCAGTCTCAAACATCCCCACGTTACACACATCCAGTCTCAAACATCCCCACGTTACACACACATCCAGTCTCAAACATCCCCACGTTACACACACATCCAGTCTCAAACATCCCCACGTTACACACACATCCAGTCTCAAACACCCCACACGTTACACACACATCCAGTCTCAAACATCCCACACGTTACACACACATCCAGTCTCAAACATCCCACACGTTACACACACATCCAGTCTCAAACAGCCAACACGTTACACACACATCCAGTCTCAAACATCCCCACGTTACACACACATCCAGTCTCAAACATCCCCACGTTACACACACATCCAGTCTCAAACATCCCACACGTTACACACACATCCAGTCTCAAACATCCCACACGTTACACACACATCCAGTCTCAAACATCCCACACGTTACACACATCCAGTCTCAAACAGCCAACACGTTACACACACATCCAGTCTCAAACATCCCACACGTTACACACACATCCAGTCTCAAACATCCCCACGTTACACACACATCCAGTCTCAAACATCCCACACGTTACACACACATCCAGTCTCAAACATCCCCACGTTACACACACATCCAGTCTCAAACATCCCCCACGTTACACACACATCCAGTCTCAAACAGCCAACACGTTACACACACATCCAGTCTCAAACATCCCCACGTTACACACACATCCAGTCTCAAACATCCCCCACGTTACACACACATCCAGTCTCAAACAGCCAACACGTTACACACACATCCAGTCTCAAACATCCCACGTTACACACACATCCAGTCTCAAACACCCCCACGTTACACACACATCCAGTCTCAAACAGCCAACACGTTACACACACATCCAGTCTCAAACAGCCAACACGTTACACACACATCCAGTCTCAAACATCCCAACACGTTACACACACATCCAGTCTCAAACAGCCAACACGTTACACACACATCCAGTCTCAAACATCCCACACGTTACACACACATCCAGTCTCAAACAGCCAACACGTTACACACACATCCAGTCTCAAACATCCCACACGTTACACACACATCCAGTCTCAAACAGCCACACGTTACACACACATCCAGTCTCAAACATCCCACACGTTACACACACATCCAGTCTCAAACAGCCACACGTTACACACACATCCAGTCTCAAACAGCCAACACGTTACACACACATCCAGTCTCAAACACCACACGTTACACACACATCCAGTCTCAAACATCCCCACGTTACACACACATCCAGTCTCAAACAGCCACACGTTACACACACATCCAGTCTCAAACACCCACACGTTACACACACATCCAGTCTCAAACAGCCAACACGTTACACACACATCCAGTCTCAAACAGCCAACACGTTACACACACATCCAGTCTCAAACATCCCACACGTTACACACACATCCAGTCTCAAACAGCCAACACGTTACACACACATCCAGTCTCAAACAGCCAACACGTTACACACACATCCAGTCTCAAACAGCCAACACGTTACACACACATCCAGTCTCAAACAGCCAACACGTTACACACACATCCAGTCTCAAACAGCCAACACGTTACACACACATCCAGTCTCAAACAGCCAACACGTTACACACACATCCAGTCTCAAACAGCCAACACGTTACACACACATCCAGTCTCAAACAGCCAACACGTTACACACACATCCAGTCTCAAACAGCCAACACGTTACACACACATCCAGTCTCAAACAGCCAACACGTTACACACACATCCAGTCTCAAACAGCCAACACGTTACACACACATCCAGTCTCAAACAGCCACACGTTACACACACATCCAGTCTCAAACATCCCACACGTTACACACACATCCAGTCTCAAACACCACACGTTACACACACATCCAGTCTCAAACAGCCAACACGTTACACACACATCCAGTCTCAAACATCCCACACGTTACACACACATCCAGTCTCAAACATCCCCACGTTACACACATCCAGTCTCAAACACCCACACGTTACACACACATCCAGTCTCAAACATCCACACGTTACACACACATCCAGTCTCAAACAGCCAACACGTTACACACACATCCAGTCTCAAACATCCCAACACGTTACACACACATCCAGTCTCAAACACCAACACGTTACACACACATCCAGTCTCAAACATCCCAACACGTTACACACACATCCAGTCTCAAACAGCCAACACGTTACACACACATCCAGTCTCAAACATCCCACACGTTACACACACATCCAGTCTCAAACACCAACACGTTACACACACATCCAGTCTCAAACATCGCCACGTTACACACACATCCAGTCTCAAACATCCCCCACGTTACACACACATCCAGTCTCAAACATCCCACACGTTACACACACATCCAGTCTCAAACATCCCCACGTTACACACACATCCAGTCTCAAACATCCCACACGTTACACACACATCCAGTCTCAAACATCCCACACGTTACACACACATCCAGTCTCAAACAGCCAACACGTTACACACACATCCAGTCTCAAACAGCCAACACGTTACACACACATCCAGTCTCAAACAGCCAACACGTTACACACACATCCAGTCTCAAACAGCCAACACGTTACACACACATCCAGTCTCAAACATCCCACACGTTACACACACATCCAGTCTCAAACATCCCACACGTTACACACACATCCAGTCTCAAACAGCCAACACGTTACACACTTATCCAGTCTCAAACATCCCCACGTTACACACACATCCAGTCTCAAAAATCCCCACGTTACACACACATCCAGTCTCAAACAGCCAACACGTTACACACACATCCAGTCTCAAACATCCCCACGTTACACACACATCCAGTCTCAAACATCGCCACGTTACACACACATTCAGTCTCAAACAGCAAACACCTTACACACACATCCAGTCTCAAACAGCCAACACGTTACACACACATCCAGTCTCAAACATCCCCACGTTACACACACATCCAGTCTCAAACATCCCCACGTTACACACACATCCAGTCTCAAACATCCCACACGTTACACACACATCCAGTCTCAAACATCCCCACGTTACACACACATCCAGTCTCAAACATCGCACACGTTACACACACATCCAGTCTCAAACATCCCCACGTTACACACACATCCAGTCTCAAACATACCCACGTTACACACACATCCAGTCTCAAACATCCCCACGTTACACACATCCAGTCTCAAACATCCCACACGTTACACACACATCCAGTCTCAAACATCCCCACGTGACACACACATCCAGTCTCAAACATCCCCACGTTACACACACATCCAGTCTCAAACATCCCCACGTTACACACACATCCAGTCTCAAACATCCCACACGTTACACACACATCCAGTCTCAAACAGCCAACACGTTACACACACATCCAGTCTCAAACAGCCAACACGTTACACACACATCGAGTCTCAAACATCCCACACGTTACACACACATCCAGTCTCAAACATCCCACACGTTACACACACATCCAGTCTCAAACATCCCACACGTTACACACACATCCAGTCTCAAACAGCCAACACGTTACACACACATCCAGTCTCAAACAGCCAACACGTTACACACACATCCAGTCTCAAACAGCCAACACGTTACACACACATCCAGTCTCAAACATCCCACACGTTACACACACATCCAGTCTCAAACATCCCACACGTTACACACACATCCAGTCTCAAACATCCCACACGTTACACGCACATCCAGTCTCAAACATCCCACACGTTACACACACATCCAGTCTCAAACAGCCAACACGTTACACACACATCCAGTCTCAAACATCCCACACGTTACACACACATCCAGTCTCAAACATCCCCACGTTACACACACATCCAGTATCAAACATCCCCACGTTACACACACATCCAGTCTCAAACATCCCACACGTTACACACACATCCAGTCTCAAACAGCCAACACGTTACACACTTATCCAGTCTCAAACATCCCCACGTTACACACATCCAGTCTCAAAAATCCCCACGTTACACACACATCCAGTCTCAAACAGCCAACACGTTACACACACATCCAGTCTCAAACAGCCAACACGTTACACACACATCCAGTCTCAAACAGCCAACACCTTACACACACATCCAGTCTTAAACAGCCAACACCTTACACACACATCCAGTCTCAAACAGCCAACACGTTACACACACATCCAGTCTCAAACAGCCAACACCTTACACACACATCCAGTCTCAAACAGCCAACACGTTACACACACATCCAGTCTCAATCAGCCAACACATTACACACACATCCAGTCTCAAACATCCCCACGTTACACACACATCCAGTCTCAATCAGCCGACACGTTACACACACATCCAGTCTCAAACAGCCAACACATTACACACACATCCTAAACCAGCAACCAAAACAAGCTTTACATTCATTAAACTTAACTTCCGTGTTATTATTTATCTGTCAGTAAGAGTTTGAGCCAAACAAATGTCAAGTGCTCATGATTGTACGAGTAAAGGACAAAACAACACACCATGCAGTCAAAATTTAATTAAATTTCTGATATATTTATTTTTTATTCCAACAAGTGTACCATGGCCAGATTCGACACGCAGTATAAGATTCTATATCTATAGTCACATAGACACACGGCAGGTATGAAAACAGCAATCTTACAATCCCTTGTGTGTTGTACAAGGTAACAAAAGCTTGACAGGTGCAAAAGGTGAGACTTACTATAACAGGTTCTCTCATTTCCCGTGAGTTTGATTTTTCGGGAACACTCTTTACGTCGGGACGAGATTCCGAGATGTTCCCGAAAAACCCCGGGCTAAAATTAAATTATGAAAAGATTTAATTAACCGTACTTTTTAAAAACAACATTGTTAAAGTTTATTGAAAATTAGATCATTTGCTATCAGTTGCTTCATTTCCAACGGTTTAACCTTAGTTCCTATTAACTTGCATGCCGAGAAATGGACAGAAATGAGCGCCTGTATAAAACAACACTCAAGGAGGTTTGATTTCTCAACAGTTTACTAATTCTGTTTCTGAATCCGCGACTAGATATTTCAAAATAGCTGTTAACAACATTCAACAAGGGGGTAGGTTTTTAATTTAAAAAATCTTTACTATGTTTCACTATCATGATTTAAAATATAAAGAACAACTACACATATTTTTGTAAGTTGAGGGTTCAGGATAGAGCAGATGAGTGAACCCCTTACCTTCGTTGTGTTTAATTTTATCCCGTCACATCGTTTACTTCGTGTAGCGTTTCCCCTCATACCTCAATCTTTATTTACAATTTTTGAAGGTTCTAGATAAAGGGCAAGAATATTCTCTGGTAATTGTATATCTACACTTATGATTCTAGAAAATTCAGCAGTCGAGTGGGACCAGCAGACGACCCTAAGACGCCAGTTATAAAAGACTCACAATTTTTATGTTTCAACTTCTTTTTTACCTGCTGTAAATTAATTTTTATAAATATTTCATTTATTTTATATATAATCAATTACTAATAAATCTTTGTGATTTAAAGCATGTTAAACATAGATTAAAAAGAAACAGCTGCTTCTAATGTTACACGAACATTTGATAACAAGTCTGATACAGGATACGACACAGAGAAGCGTGCATGCTACTGATTTGATTTCAACCCGTTCAGCGAGTTGTACCCAGATTACCTTGTGACTTGTGCCAAATCTGCTTAGGATATAAATCTATTTATTGGAGAGGAAAAAAACTACCGTTAAGCACTTTTTCTTAGTGACTGAATAAACAAAACAAGTTGAGGGTAATTTGTTTTAATTATTGGTTAATATTTCAGACTTCGGTGGAGGAATAATCATTGAAAACGTTCAAATTGTTCTTTAGTTTTTAATGTTGTTAATGATCTTGTTGGTTTGGCTTGCTACATCTGTTTTTAATGTTGTTACTGATCATATTGTTGGTTTGGCTTGTTAAATCTGTTTTTAATGTTGTTACTGATCTTGTTGGTTTGGCTTGCAACATCTGCAGATCTAGTGTTTATAACATGATCTCATTTATACTCAATTTATTTTAAAAAATTAATCATAGTCGTAAATCAAATGATGTCTGGATGTTGAAATTATTTAATATATATACCAAGGTGTCTTCTAGCGACCATATAAGATACTGAATGAAGACACATAAATCCCCCGGAACAAATAGCGATAGCATATACATAGACTAAGCGCCGCGTTGTGGTTATAATAAAACATTTCTTAGAATAAATTCATTACCACCACCCACCACCACCTGCCAAGCTGAAACACCTTCTTGATTTTCATTCACCATGTATTCCCATCTCATGATAGAACGGAAGAGTGACTAGGAATTATCTAATATTTGATTTGGTCCACTGAAATTTCTTACCATTGAGTTGTCATGACAGTTTCTTAAACTGTTGTAACTGGGAGTTGCTTCGATTAATGCATGTTGGAGTTTGCTGCTTTAGTGGTCTAATGATTTTCTGAGCATAACGGAACTTTAAAAAAAAATATGATGCGATGTAATTTTTTTTTGGAGAAATGACGCAGCGGAAAGAACTTATGAAAGTATGACGTAAACCGTTAACAAAATCAACTGAGGACAGAAGAAAGCCAATCGATTTTTATTTTCACAACAAAAAGAGATTATTTCGCAATGGCGCTTATTCTTACCTATTGTAGCTTCTCTGTCGTGACAAGGAGACGGTTTATTGAGCCAAGACTGGATATGTTAGGATCTGTTGGACACAAACTAAAAGATCTACAGCAGTGGTTCCCAAACTTTTTTGACCCACGGACCCCTTTTATAACCAAAACTTCCCCACGGACCCCCAAGTGAAAAAACTATATAAATGCATAGTACAAAAATTACAAATCCAAAAAAGCAACATTTTGTTGAAGTATTAATTAAAATTATAACTTTTGTTTAAAATAAAATTGGACAAAATTAATAACTTGGATAAACGTTAAGCGATTTTATGAGTGTATTTATGACCGACTCAATGTTTGTGTATTTATGACCGACACAATGTTTGTGAGTAGCAACCGCAAATCCCCACGAGCAGCAATTTCTTATAGGTTTCTGATTTTTATGTTGAGGTTCACAGGGGCGCTGAATCTATGTTCTACCCAATGGAAAGACGGTAAAGCAGTCAACAACTTCAGTACAATAACTTGTAATGCAGGCTATATAATTGAGCTGTACATTGACCTTTAAGTTCCTCATTTCAATAAGCTGCTCCAGTATTAGTATGGACTCATCTGTGTTTGGGATCTGAGCTGGTCCACGCGCATAAGGGTTCAAGACCCAGTCGGGAATATCCAAGTGAAGAATGTCTTCAAACCTTTGGTTGAGGTCTGCGTGAAGAACTGTTAAGTTTTGACAGTAGGTCATCAAAACTTTATCTCCATTTTTCAATTTCAAAAGATTTGGAAACTGAGAACATTCTCCTGTTCTTAAGTTTTGTTTGTACAGAAAAGTGTTTTCAACAAACCAGATAGTACGCTTTTGATTAAATTTAATTGCTTTACTTGTACTTGTAGTTTCAAATTAGTTTCTTTAAAGTTGGTAAATAAATCATTTATTAAGGATATGTCATTTTTTGAGTTAATTGTGTCGCAAATCATTGTCTTTGTTTTCCAGGAATTCGAACACTGAATCAAAGAGATCATAAATTGATTTAAATAAGTACTTGTTGATAGCCAACGTACTTATGTGTGAATAAGTAAACGATTATAGGCTTCTTCATTGTCCGCACACTGGTGAATAAATAATCTCTCATTGAAGCCATTCCTTCCGATTTTATTAACTGCTCTAATGACATTATCTAGTGATGCATACAAATTCCACTAAGTTTTTTTGCAAATAAATGATGTCGATGATGGTACAATGTACTAAAGATACATTCCCTTCAGCTTGTTTTAAGTCTTTATATGCCAGAAAGTCAAGGGTATTTCTTTATCTTGAAAAAATCTTTTTAATTCAGTTAATAACGTTTCTCCTTTCGTATCTGTTTCCAAACATTTAGCCATTATACTTCAAATATTGAACAACACTATTGTCGGCATTGTTTCTTCGGCTCACTCAGTGCTGGATTTGCAAAACAAGCTATAGCTTAGGGCCTCCGCCTTCTTGGAGGTCCCCGGAACTTTTTTCCAGATTTGGCACTGACATAGAATATCTGGACTTCAAAAGGGATCCTTTATCTCAAATAGCTTAGGGCTCTATCAAGTCTAAATCCAGCCCTGGGCTCACTTATTCTCTTACCCTTATCTATGGTAACAAACCACTGTTAATAATAATTAATTTTGATACATAGTTTTTATCATCGGCACGAAACTGCCTGCAAATTTCTGCTCGCTAGCTTACGAGGAAGTGGGTTAAAAATCGATCCAAAGTTTTGACGACCGACAAGCAATCAAGCAACCGGACACCACGAGTTAATATAAAGGATTTAATAAGAAAAACCCGTAAAAAACCAAGTTTTTGACTATAAATCCTTTATGTACGAGAAGTAATTAAAAGAATGTTCATTATAATACGCAGCGCCAGACCATCCAGAAATATAAAATTGCACTTGTGTCGTAAAACATGTTTAATATAATGCGCACCGATCAGGAATATGTTTATAAAAAGAGCTGTCAATAAAATACGCACCTTATTGCGCGACAGAAAGGTTGTTCAATATAATACGCACCGCGACGCTCTATCTCAAAAAATAGCATGATACATAGGAATAAATAAAATAATCTAAAAAATCAATAATTTAATTACGGTACATGCGATCGATCTGAAATTTTGATACATTGTTTTTATCATCGGTACGAAACTGCCTGCAAAATTTCAGCTCGCTATCTTGCGAGCAAGTGGGTTAAAAATCGATCAAAAGTTTTGGCGACAAGCAAGCAAGCAAGGTCGGCCGCAGACACCACGAGTTAATATAAAGGATTTAAAAATAGATATATGACAACCTGCTTTACGTAGTTCAGGACAATAGTTAAACATAACGATGAACAATTTAACAGCACGACAACCAGTTACACCTTATTTAAAGAAAAACTATTTAAATTGATTCGGTGTCAACTAATTCAACAATTTAAACTATACGAAGAAAACAAGCAACAAAACTGATGTTACTTCTGGTGCTTACTTAAACCAGACAAGTAAATCTCCCCAACCAAGGGGATATCCCTTAATTTCTAATCTCCCCTTTTTCACGATGGTCTCACGATGTCGACATAATGTTACAAGCAGCAATTTATAGGTGGAAATAAATCAATGAGAGATTCAACTGTTCCCTTCTCTCGTATCTTTAAGAAACCTCCAACACGGCTGCACTAATTTGCTTGCTCATCCATGGATATTTCACCCCTACTACACGGTGGTATAGAATTATCATGAGAGATCAACGAGAGAGTATAAATCATCCAAGGGGCCAACATCCGTGGAGAGCATAATCTTGATTTTTTTTTACCCCCTCTCACTGTCTCAGCTTTTTTAGAAAATGTCTTTCTTTCTTGACACCCATATATATATATTCTTTCTTGACACCCATATATATATTCTTTCTTGACACCCATATATATATTCTTTCATGACACCCATATATATATATTCTTTCTTGACACCCACATATATATTCTTTCTTGACACCCAAATATATTTGTTCTTTCCAGACACCCGTATATATATTCTTTCTTGACACCCATATATTTTTTTTTCTTGACACCCATATATATATTCTTTCTTGACACCCATATATATATTCTTTCCTGACACCCAAATATATTTGTTCTTTCCAGACACCCGTATATATATTCTTTCTTGACACCCATATATATATTCTTTCTTGACACCCATGTATATATTCTTTCCTGACACTCCTATATATATTCTTTCTTGACACCCATATATATATTCTTTCCTGACACCCAAATATATTTGTTCTTTCCAGACACCCGTATATATATTCTTTCTTGACACCCATATATATATTCTTTCTTGACACCCATATATATATTCTTTCTTGACACCCATATATATATTCTTTCTTGACACCCATATATATATTCTTTCTTGACACCCATATATATATTCTTTCTTGACACCCGTATATACGTACTATGAGTTTTTTTTTACCATACGCTAAAAATAGCAACAAACGCAACCAAATAATTTATGTACAATAAACAATTTATTTTAATTCATTTCCTCTGGTGGAAACTTAAGAGATAATAAAGTGGGCGGTCGTATTTAGCTTTGATTACATGATAGTAAATTTAACGATAAAATTCCAAACTTGAAAAAGACAAGGTGCGCAAAAACAAAATTGTTTCAAGTTGACCATGGTATTACATTTTTAACACGGGCTGCAGAAGCTTCCTTATGTGGGGCGTTACAATATATTACAAAATATATCATGTAACATTTTTTTAAAAGTTTAGAATATACGTTAGCTATTTTGAAGCGCATTTGTTAGAATGCAGGTCACGTGGTGAATACTTGGCACGGGCGCCGAGACCCGAAACATTCCTGAAACAATTCCTTAACACCACAACATTCGTCATGCGTTGAATATTTGTTGGACAAGGTCATTTTGACGAGAACACCAGCATAAACATAACGTGATATCAGTACTCCATTTTATAAGTTTATCTCAATGTATGTTTTATGTGATGACGGTGATGGTTTCGTGCTACAGCCCTTTTATCCTTGCTCAACGCTCTCTGCTGTTTAAGATTCTTTTTGTGTGTATGTTGTACGGCTGTGATATTGATATTCTGATAAAAATGCATTTGATGTCACTCAAGGTTATTTGTCACCTGTCCAATCCAAGACTGGATCTAGCTATAGTATATAGGTAATCATACGCCACCTGTGTGTATCTGCCTAAATCTTTTTCCGACACAGTGTATATCTGACACGCTGAACATCTGGCACTGTGTATATCTGGCACTGTGTGTATCTGACACAATGTATATATTTGGCTATCTGTGTGTATAACAATGTGTATATCTGACACCAAGTATGTCTGGCTCTATATAAATAGGTCTTGTGCCCCATAATATGCTGATGAATGTTTCTACAAATCCAGTTCTCGACCATGTTATTATATTTTTTTTAAAAATAAAGCTACAATTTCTTAAAAGTGATGGTAGAAGAAAACATGCGGGGAATATAAAAGAGGGTGAGGGGTTTATGACGGTGAATGAAATCAAAGCAAAAGTGTTCTAATACCCCTTTGTTGACAACCAATTTTTTAATATATTATCAAGACGCTTTCATTGTTGTTCCTCTCGTTTTTTTTAGTTGATGAGAAACTCAAGACAACAAAAGCCTCAAAAAGTTCCCCCTCAAATCTCAATCTTCTTATTTTTTCTTTCTCTTTCGATACAATTTCCGTTTTCAGAAGTTTTTTTCCAGATCCTTCCTGCTGCTAATGTAAACGACATTTTATTTCAACTGTGCGCAACTCTATATCGGTAAGCACAGAGGCGTCTATCCGAGAGTACACCTTTGATTGGAGGAAAACAAACTGCTTGCCCTTCTGGGAAACACTGCAGCGTGTATTGGTTTGTTCGGACTTTTTCCGTTAACGACGGAGATAGTATGTATGTGTGTGACAGTGTGAGATATATGTGTGGCTCAGTGTGAGATATATGTGTGGCTCAGTGTGAGATATATGTGTGACTCAGTGTGAGATATATCTGTGAATCAGTGTGCGATCAGGAGTGCAATAGAAACTCACAATTATTTGTCTGGAGTACATTTCCCGCTAATCTTATTTGTTTAAATAAGCAATGTTTTGATCAAATAATAATAATAATACTTTTATGGAATTTACCCCCCCCCCAATTCCAATCAGGAGCGGCCTTTGGGGTGGCAGCTGGGGCAATCGCCCCAGGCCCCGCGCTTAGGGGGGGGGCGGGTTTCAGACTTGAGACTATATTTTAGTAACAAAAGAGCCGGTAGATATTGTACTACTGAGTTTGCGCAAGAATTGATCTAATCTAGGGGGCCCCGCGGGGTCATTGTTGCACCAGGCCTCGCGCGTACCTAACGCCGCCTCTGATTCCAATTGTAGACTACCTCCCTCTCCCCACCCCAGTTTTATCATAGACGCCCCTGGTTAGCATAAGATGTTTAACACATTTGATTAATATAATTTTTTAACATTTGTGTACTCAATATTTTGGTAAAATAGAAATACACGTAGTATCTCAGATTTAACGGATGCCTAGCTAATGCGCCAAAAAAGTTATATATACTATACTTCGATTTTAAAAAAATAAATTTAATAAATAAAAATAGAAGTAAAAAAAAAGATTTTTAAAAACCACGTTTTTATAAGCGGACTAAAAAGAAGAAAATAATTTAAAACTTATAAGTTCAGGTACTTTGATTTAATACGACTAAAAACGTGGGGAGGACGCTTATGAGGTTTAATATATGTGCTTCACTCATACTCTCACTTATAGATCTCTCTTTTGCCAAGTAAATAAGAAATCTTTAATTTTTATACCAAACACCCGCCCCACGTTTTTAGTCATATTAAATCAAAGTACTTGAACTTATAAGTTTTAAATTATTTTCTTCTTTTTAGTCCGCTTATAAAAACATGGCTAATTTTTTTTTCTTCTATTTATTTTATTCTTTTTAGTCCACTTATAACAACCTGGTTTTTAAAAATATTTTTTACCTCTATTTATTTTACCAAACACCTCACAAGCGCCCGTCATACGTCTTAAAAACATTGTGATGTGGTCACGGGGTGAACTCACGGCTGTCAACAAAAGCAGACGGTACAGATGCTTATATATAGACTATAGATAAACTAAAAATTTCAATAATTTAATAACGGTACATTCGATCGATCTAAAATTTTGATACAATGCATTGTCATCCAAGATCTATCTGTGGTAAAATTTTCAGATCTCTAGGACTATCAGAAGTGGTTCAATTTTACGTTGGCAGATTTGAAAAAAATGTTGGACAAACCAACAAACCAACAAACAGGAACGAAAGCGAGTTAATAAAAACGTGGTAAAAAATATATATATATATAGAAAATATAAGAAGAAAAAGAAAATTATGTTTTCTTTTATCCCAGTTTCTTTTTCAACCGAAAGTAAACAAAGTAACTATCGGTCAGTTTTTATTTTAAAGATTTGTTGTTGAAAGTTTTAACTAAACAAAAGCGATACGGGAATGAACAGTTAAGAAAACCCCACCCCACCCCCCACCCCAATAGATATCCCCTCTAAGTTTAAGTCTAATCTATTTCATACCCCTCAGTTAAGTCTAATTTATCCTATCCCCCTCAGTTAAGTCTAATTTATCCTATCCCCCATCAGTTAAGTCTAATTTATCCTATACCCCTCAGTTAAGTCTAATTTATCATATCCCCCTCAGTTAAGTCTAATTTATCCTATCCCCCTCAGTTAAGTCTAATTTATCCTATCCCCCTCAGTTAAGTCTAATTTATCCTATCCCCCCTAAGTTAAGTCTAATTTATCCTATCCCCCTCAGTTAAGTCTAATTTATCCTAGCCCCCTCAGTTAAGTCTAATTTATCCTATCCCCCCTCAGTTAAGTCTAATTTATCCTATACCCCTCAGTTAAGTCTAATTTATCCTATCCCCCTCAGTTAAGTCTAATGTATCCTATCCCCCTTCAGCTAAGTCTAATTTATCCTATCCCCCCTCAGTTAAGTCTAATTTATCCTATCCCCCCAGTTAAGTCTGATTTATCCTATCCCCCTCAGTTAAGTCTAATTTATCCTATCCCCCCTCAGTTAAGTCTAATTTATCCTATCCCCCTCAGTTAAGTCTAATTTATCCTATCCCCCTCAGTTAAGTCTAATTTATCCTATCCCCCCTCAGTTAAGTCTAATTTATCCTATCCCCCCTCAGTTAAGTCTAATTTATCCTATCCCCCCTCAGTTAAGTCTAATTTATCCTATACCCCTCAGTTAAGTCTAATTTATCCTATCCCCCCCTCAGATAAAGACTATCATATCCTCATCCATCTCGGATAAAGTCTAGCATCCCAGCCAATTCAGTTCTTTCCTAAGTGTAAAGCTAGTTCAGTACATTAAATTGATTAAAATGACTTGATAGCTCTAACGAGCCTTAATTTCTATCAGTCTTAGGGCAGCTTTAAAAATGAGATTAAAAAAACTCAACACGCTTTAACATAAACTGGGAGTATGACTGGGAAAACTTAGGAATAAATTTTAATGTTATACTAACTAAGATCTTATAAAATAAATTTCTGAAATTCACATTTCGCATCTTATCTCTTATCTCATCACATCTCTCACCTAATGTCATCTCTCATCTCATTTTAAACACGTTTAGGAAATTTATTTCTAACAAGATACGAACCGCATATGCTGCAGACTTGCTCATCATTTATAGTGTAAAGAAAAAGGGAGGGTTGGGGGTGAGAGAACGGGCACAAACAGCTGTACGAAGTAATGCACGAGTAAACGTGGAGACATGTGCACTACACTACGAATCACATGTTATTCTGTGAAGGAACAAACGCAAGTTATCGCAAGAAAAGTTGTTGCCCCACCCCCCTTTTTTTTTCCTTTTCATCCCACAACGCTTGCCAAAAGTGATCGGTCGACCCCAGCGAGGGTCATTCGTCATGCTCATTTGCACATGCACGTTTAGGTGAAATATAATATATATATATATAGATTCCACAGTGATATGTAAGAAAATATACTTTCAATTAACAGTAACTGTTATTGGATATACAATCCAACAATAAGTATTCATTAGTTTGTGTGTCCAATATGGTCCAATTTGGACCATACTTTGGCCACTTATCCAATCACTACCAATCACTAAAAGGTTGAAGAAATGTAATTTGGAATCAAATAATGCTATTTTGTAAAAGATAAGACGCCAAGAGTCTGTACTCTTCTCCCGGCTGGTTTGGACCATGTCCCTGTTTGTATGGAGACAAACCATCGACGGCATGAGAAGAACAAATAATCGTACGCTAGTAACTTGGGAAACCTTTTTACTTCAGTTGAAACGTACGTCTTGATAGGGCAATGAGACATGAAGGAAGCTTATGGGTTGAAGTAGACCCTTTGTGTGTCCGTCCTTAACACATGAGGGGTATTACGGCCCCGGATCGATAGTCAACCGTTTCCTGTAGAGGGCGCCACATAACAGACAGCTTGAAACTCCGGCTCGTGTGCGGGTGAGAGTAGGAGCTGATGCCCCTGCAACAACAAACAAGAATAAACACTACAATGTCTTCACGCAGTTTCTTCGATGACGAAAATAGACACCATTATCAGTCATTACCTCCCGGCTCCCATCCATTTCTATGCACCACTCCACCAGAAAACATCACCAGATGGCGCTCCAAGATTCTCAGATGGACGTCATTGTGAGGGCAGGGATTTTTTAAATATTTTTTTTAAAATATAAATTTCTTATGGTGAAATTTGAAGTGAAAATTTAGATATCTGATTGGTTTTAAAGGCTTTGGGTAGAAATCACTCTGCATTGAGAATAAAGTTATCTAGTATATGGTTTCTCCATAACTGCTTTCATTTAAACAAAGAAACGTGACTGTGTGAACAAATGGGAAAATAATATTACTGAACAGCAACTAATTTACTTTATAAAACCAAAGCATACGATCCAAATGTTGAAAAAAAAAGTAATATATAATTTTATTAGGGAAAATTCAATGTTTCTGGTTTACCTTTGTTTGTATTATATTAATGAAAACTTTGTTATAACAAGTAAAACTCTTTTTATCAAACCTTGGGCTCGTTGGCTTTCCTTTACATGTATATATTCAGATGTATATATTCAGGTGTATATATGCAGATGTATATATTCAGATGTATATATTCAGATGTATATATTCAGATGTATATATTCAGATAATTAATCCATTTATGACCAATGTACGTGTTACGACAATGTTTAAATCTTCTACTGAAAGAATGTCAGTTAAGAGCCAAGTTTTAAAATGTATAGTGGTACTCAACCTCTACTCTGCCTTCAGTGGGTGTCTGCCCCTTCTGCTTACATTACTGTGGTTGACCTACAGGTTGGAACCTCATGGACGTAAGCGTATAACCAGTCGTGGTGTGGAACATACCACATCTCTGTGGGGGCGACGTGCCTGTGCTATTATCATGAAAGTCCTCATACCCACACAACTTACAATTTGACCGGGCAATCATTTGTCTGATCAACAAACGGCCCAAACTTCAACGAGCAGGGTGGCGTGTCGACAGTAGGATGCGGGGATATCGGGCGATAGTGAATACTGTCTGAAAAACGTGACTGTGTGATGGCACAGCTGTTAAAACCTACATCAACGTCTGTTAAACGTGGGTTCCCAGGGGGCATAATCCCGTAGGTGATGATGATTTATGCAGGCTCTGGGTCTGGTGGCAGGGAAACCAATGGCCAGAGTGTGGAGAGGCGAAAGAAATATTTTAAGATTAGACAAGTCAACTTTTTTAAAAATTGAATTTTCATAACCTGAGAAAAAAAGTCAACAAAGCGGCTAAACCTTATTAAAAGTTTATGAGTACCGGGGTCGTCCGTAAATGACGTCACGCGCCTAGCCGGGGGTGGGGGGAGGGTGGTCACACATTTTTGACAATGTGTGACGAGGGGGAGGGGGGCGTTTAAGAATTTGACGTCACATCAAAAACGCAAAACTTTAGATAAAATTTCAACTTAAATATTTGATTGATTACAATTTATTTAATGACGTTTTAAATGGCTTTCAACCTGTTAGGGGTAGAAAATCGGCCAAAATCGCGTTACGTCATTTATGGACGCCCCCCCAATCTCACGGGGCAGTAACATTTGCGAGACGGTAAGGATTACGGACTCCCTACGAGCATTACACGGCCAGTCAGTCAGTTGCATAAATAAAGCCTACCCTACTCACACATCAACCGAAGAAAACCGGACAAAGAAATAACCTTCTCCCCCGCTTTTCATCCTTCAAAGACAGTAGCAGCGCATCACTTGAAGGCTTAACCTTTAACTAGTTGCCGAGAATCACAGACTATAACCAACAAACTGTAGTGGAAACAAATACACACAAAAAAGAAGAAGTAAAAAAAAATGCAGAGTATATGTAAAGTCTTGTAAATTAATTTAGAGCATGTGCCCAAATGGCCATAAGGTCTGAAGATATCCGTTTTTGTGTAAGTGTCAACTAATAAATTATATTTCAAATCTAATTAGCTTATTAGAATACTATCCCCAAGCAGATTTAAACAAGAGTAGATGTCACTGGACGTCGAGTTTAAACAAATGTGTAGAAAATAATATTTTTAAAAATTAGAAGCATTCAAATATATTTTAGCCAAAAAGCCGAAATTTTCTCTTATTGTCCCCCCCCCCTAAGTTTGACCCCTCACGATACCTCAGATACAGTTTTTTTTTAAATGGAGAATGAAATTTAATGCCAGATGTGTCATGTATCAGTCCTGTCCTTGGAGGAGGGGAGGGGTAAAAAAAATTATCGGACACATGCCCTGTTCTCTTGGCCATTGCTCCTAGTCTCTAGCCAGGGCTCGCGGCTGATGAAAGCATGTGACCGTCCGTTAACGTAGTGCTCGCTAGACCAGAATGTCTATCGCGTTAGTTCATAGATTTCTTCTAAAGCTTAACCGAAACGCTGAGAAAAAATAAGGGGACAAATAATGTGCACTTAGCCTCAAGGAACGTGTATGGAAATTGTCCTTGGAGGAAATAGGGCAAAGGTGATTTTAAGGATTCCTCTTTACATTAAAAACATCGATTACCGAAGTTAACTTCAGCGAATAGCAAATATGGTATTTACACGTATAGTATGCAAAGATGGTATTCACACGTACAGTATTCAAAGAGGGTATTTACACGTACAGTATGCAAAGATGGTATTTAGGGCCGTCCATAAATAAAGTCACGCGCTTAGAGGGAGGAGGGGCCGTCCATAAATGACGTCACGCACCTAGGGGGGAGGGGGTCATACTTTTGTGACGATGCGTGACGAAGAGGAGGGGGGGGGTTGAAGAAATGTGACGTCACATCAAAAGGGTAACTTTAAATAAAGCTTCCACTGAAAAATTTGGTCGCTTACAATTTTTTAATGACTTTTTTTTTAAATCAGTGCTTCTCAATGTGCCGGTTGGTAGGTCATCAGACGCTGGTTGGCGTAAGCTATCAGCTATCAAGACACGAAAATTAAATCTAATTATAATCCTTAAGTTTGAGAATCCACAAGATAACATGAAATTGTTACACTGCGTCGTTTGATGTAGACATCAAAGCATTTGTGATGTAACCGCAGCTCCGTTTGGTTCTCTCATGGCAGGAGTCGTAAAAAAATTTTGCCCGTTACCCCAAAATATACAAGTTTATGTATGCGTTACCCCCCCCCCTCGACTCTAGGTCCTGCTCACATGACTCTGGGATTTGGGGGAGCGTCTTTAGCCCCCCCCTCCCCTCGAAAATGCTACTGGTGAGTTTTACAAGCATGACAAGTGTCTAAAAATGGGTTGAATAGGATTATGTGTATATATTTTAAGTCAAAACGACACGGAATATCCTTTTTCTTTAAAAGGGGAGGGGGGATTTATTTGATAGAATTAAAAACGTTTTAAGTTTGATATAATTGTTCGATTTGTTTTTTGCCAAACGCCCCTGGCCATTCTAGTCTTCTAGATCAGTGCTTCTCAAAGTGGTGATCCGCGGACTGGTGCTGGTCCGTGGGCCATCCGCTGCCGGTCCGCAGATGTTCTAAAAAAAGGACAGAAAAAATTGTCAGTGCAGGGAAAATAGTGCACCGATGCCTGGTGCAATGGAAAAAATTCCTGCTGGTCCGCAATACTAAAATGTTTGAGAAGCACTGTTCTAGATATAATGGTAAATAAGCCCATTTTAAATTAGTCAAGCATTCATTAACTTTATTGAATGCATCAAATTCTTGACATCGCAATTCGAGAGGAGCACAAAACAACTTTTCTTCTTAGCTCAGTTTTTAAGGCATTAATTTTAAATATCACAGAAATGATACGTGATAAAGACAAGTCATGTGGATTAAGATTATTGTCAGTCGTGTCAATATAAATGAAAGTAGGGTAGATTTAGGTGTCTTCATATAGTGCGTAGGTAAGAAATCTACATAGTAAATTTTAAACAAAATGCATTTTCTGGAAGGAACCGGTTTAATAATGGGCATATGTTCCAAGCGTACACGTACACATGACGTATTTTAATATATCTAGCGGATTGTAGTGGATGTTATATGTCCCAAATGAGTCTGCATTACCCCCCAAGAATTCCCTTTTTGACCCCAGTTCAGGTTATTTACCTCTGTTCGCCGAACTCTTTCTTACGGGATGCCCGTCAGTCAATTGAGAGACTTTTAAAAAATACATTTTATACTAAAATAGAAAAACATACATGGGTATTTTCTCCACTCTGTCTGTTTAATCTACCCTATTGGCCACCGAGCCTTCAGAGCAAGGTGCCAAAAGGGGATCAAAATACATTCACATAAAACAAATTATTGGCTAATACATTACATAATGTGAGATTGAAATTAAGATCTCATGTCTACCACCACGGGTGCAGATTTATCTGATGACAACTCGTAAGTGGATTGAGGTACACAATATAATAATGTTATTTATTACACGCAAATATAACTTGGTCCATCTATATGATGGAGCGCGTGTAATCATATTTAGTTAAGAAATAAAAGTGGGACATTCAAATCTTCGTTCATAACTTTTCAATGATTGCGCATATTATGGACTGATAGGTAATACTTTCAAGATCTTGATGCCATTTTTTTCTTTGGTCAATATTTTCTTTCCGATTTCCTTTTACAGAATTTCTTGCTTGAAAGTGAGTCAAGTTAATGTTTTGTTTCATCCAATGCCAATGTAGACAGATTTTAGATATAACTCATGAATTTAAATTTTAAACTAAAATTTAATTATTAATAACGGTAAAACTGCTTTATCTGCCGATGTTAATATTCATGAAAATTAACTTCGCCCAAATTAATATTCATGAGATTATATTTATTACTTTGTATATCGTTAGTGCACATCTGTATCATATGTCATCATTGTGCTTTATTCATCATTGACAGTCATTATAGAAATCTAGACATTGTCTCTAGTCGTTAAATATGTAAAATGAAAAGACCTACCATTAACTCTGGTAATGTGTTATATGATATGAGATGTGAGAAGCCCAGGCATTGTCACTTTTGATTATCTTTATTACACGAGATATATGAAACAATGGTATTATCATTTATGAAATGAGAAGCCCTCACTGTGTCTCTTGTGGTAAAGATTATTATACAATAAGCCTTCCCATGGCCCCATCTTTCGTGATTATTAAGGAGATTATATGGAGATCCAGCTTTTTACCACGTTTTTATTAACTCGCTTTCGTTGGTGTGTGTTTGTCCAAGATTTTTTCAAATCTGCCAACGTACCACAAGTTTATCTATAGTCTATATAAAAGCATCTGTACCGTCGGCTTTTGTTGACATCCGTGAGTTCGCCCAGTGACCACATCACAATGTTTTTAAAACGTTGGGCGGGCGCTTGTGAGGTGTTTGGTAAAATACATAGAGGTAAAAAAATATTTTTAAAAACCAGGTTGTTATAAGTGGACTATAAAGAATAAAATAAATAGAAGTAAAAAAAGATTTTTAAAAACCACGTTTTTACAAGCGGACTAAAAAGAAGAAAATAATTTAAAACTTATTAGTTCAAGTACTTTGATTTAATATAACTAAAAACGTGGGGCGGGTGTTTGGTATAAAAATTAAAGATTTCTAATTTAGAAGGCAAAAGAGAGATCTATAAGTGAGAGAATGAGTGAACCGCATATGTTAAACCTCATAAGCGCCCGCCCCACGTTTTTAGATATATTAAATCGAAGTACTTGAACTAATAAGTTTTAAATTATTTTCTTCTTTTTAGTCCGCTTGTAAAAACGTGGTTTTTAAATTCTTTTTTTTTACTTCTATTTTTTTCTATAATAAATAAGTAAGTGATTATATAACCATTAGACTCGGGAAAACAGAAAGAAGTTCAGTTGCCATTACTGTTTATTGCTTTGATCCCATCGAACCTACATTAACATAAAACATTTTAAAATAATCTTAAATCTAATTGAAAATGATGATATGATTTGTTAGCGATTCTCTGTCAATAAATTGTTTTATATCTGATTTTAAATTAATTTGTTTTGAAAGACGAATGCATGAAAAGACACAACTAAAGCGGAATAATCCATCTCACGCTTGCAAGTTGAGCAGACGCAATGTGTCCTTCCAAGGTCAGGGCCATGGTGTCATTTATGAAAACTTCGGCAATCCATACACACGACCCCACCCCTCCCCCACCCCCAACCAACCAACCAAAAAAAAAGAGGGGGGGGAGAGTAGCGTTGTGTAGGAGTTATCCCTAACTATAACCTGGTAAACGTGAACCTAGACCGAGTCCCATCAAGGAAAGTGCTGATTAATACGATGATCCTTTGAGATGTTTACAGAAAATGATCAATTAGCGAAGGGATAAATAGCATAGGGTGATGGGGTGCGCGTATTGATCCAGATAACTTTCTTCACGATGCCACCGTGGGATGGCGTATATAATAGGCGTATTTATCTCAGTGAACATCCAATTAAAAACCAAGATCTGCACACCTGAAGGTATGTTGACACACCTACAAGGCTCACAAATTGATTCATGTCATCCCCAAACGTGGGGCTGTAGCGGAACAGGGGCGGAACGTAGAGTACCAGTGGCGTAGTTAGGACTGGGCGAGTAAAATCAGCGACTGGAGTTTGTATCCTGGCTATATAACAAAATGAGATTATTTTCTCAAATAATGTTATCCTCAGTGGTTCAGGCCTAGACTTTATTCCTTTGATTCTCTTTCCCACTTAACCCTAAACCATCCAAGGGAGTTCATTTACTCGGTTAGTCGGAGAGAGGGTTTATATTCAATAGCATTACGTAGTTAAATATTTTGAGGAAACAAACCACACAAAAAAATAAAAAGTAGTTTGTTGATCATTTTAAACGAACTTGCGCGTATTATTTCTAGAAAACTGTTAAAAACAGTTAGATACTTAATTTCGATTCGAATTTTCAACTTTCCCTATCAGATTTTGTTTTATTTACTATTATCAAATTTGTTAGAATTTTTTTTTACATGACTTAATACAACCGCGCCCATTATTCTTTTAATAGGACCCATCTTCTGTGGTGAAATCTACGATCAACTATGTAAAACTCAATCATCCACAATGTTAAACCTAACATCTATAATCTATACTCCTGGTGTGACCCTTAGTTCAATGGCACTATAAACAAGAGACAGGAGATGGAAAATCGTTAACTGTCCTTTCTACTGACCAAACAGTGCCCCCCCCCCGGCAGCACCTGACCACTGTATGAAGAACGTGGAAAATTGATGTCTCACATAGGGCAGACCACGTAGAGTGCTTACAAATTGAGGGAAAGTAGAAGGACACCCACCGGCTGGAGCTTGCGTCGTTTCTCTTTAAGTGCATTGGGTTTTTGGGGGGAGTTTCTTTCCTTATTTTTCTCTGTAACTTGGAACGTTTTTGCTGCTCAAGCTTTCTTGCAAGGAAGATTCGAAAAGCGAATCGTGCAGGCTACTTCCTGTGTTCTTTTTTCCCCCCTTGAAGCCGATTCAATGACCTCGTCCTGTTGGTTCTGAAAAGAGGTGGAGCCGTGTAGAGGCGCGTCTGAACAGCCCAAAACCCCACAAAATTTCTGAGACAGTGGTTCCCCAATCCGTACAGAACACGGGTGTTTTAAAATTGTTTATCGCTTCCCTGGGGACTAGTGGGGAACGGACATAGTGGAATAATTTACCTCTAAATTAGGGGTGTACCGGATTTCGGCTCCAGCTCCGGCAAATCCGGAATCCGGCCATTTTTATAAATGCGACTCCGGAAGTATTTGACTTTATAAATCATGAATGCGGAGCCGGATTTCAAAAATTTGAATCCAGTACAACCCTACTCTAAATATTACCCGGCCTCTTTCAGCCTGAGGAAAATAAAAAGTAAAATGATGCCCCGTCTAGTCGTCCAGTTGGTTTTTGTAGAACTGAAAATTTTGATTAACAACAAAAAGTTTACTAGGTTTTATGGGTTTTTTCCCGAGACTAAGAAGTTGCATTGTTTTCTTTATCTTGTTCTGTATTGTCTGCTGAAGATGGTATTTAGCCAAAATGTCAACTGTTATTAGTCAGTCTGTTCAACTCCTCGACTCATCTTGTCCCACTACTCACATGAGTGGTAAACAGAAGAGTTGAAAAGAAAAACTGTAATAACCATGGATTTACTTAAAAAATAAGCTTATTGTATTACATTTATGATACAAATAAAATGAGTTAATAAATTATCACGTATTATAGACCAGGACCCACACTCAATCATCATCATATCCTTTAATAAATGCTGACGGAATCAAAACTATTGAATGAATATTTCATCTAATCTAACATCATGGCTTAACTCCCGTCCTAACCAGAATGTTTTATTCCCGGAATAAGCTCTAAGTTCCAATATTTAGCGCTTCTATAATAAGCAGCATACAACCTTCCGTGGCGCCCTATTCAGCTATTCAAGGAAGACAATGCACACGGACAAAACATTCTCCACCTTTCAAACATGTCGACAGCGGAAATAAAAATCCGAGAACTGAAAGGGAAATAGAGGGGGTGGGGTGAGCCAGTGAGATTAAATCTGAGCGACAGTTGTCAACAAAGAGTGAGTAGAGAATCCGTCTTCCTGTCAGTCAGTGCACAACGGAAGCCAGCATGAAGTGCATTTAACGCCAGGCCAGTAAAACACACAGATTTGCTGAAACCGGGGCGCAACAGAGCCGGTTAAATCGACACTTCGTGGCGGTTTTTAGAAATTGTTTACATAAATTTAAACTTGTATGTGGAAAAAGACTAATTATTTGTATTTTATTAACGTGATCTGACTCACAACTCTCAATGTTGGAGCTCTGCAACGGTTTAATGTTTTGTGTGTGTGTGTGTGTGTAATGGTTGATTTTATTTTTATTTTGGTTGCACATTAATAAATGTAACTTTTATTTCAGTGTTCTGGTGCTACTTTTGTTCTACTTCTAGTCTTTAAACAATCATCATGAACGTGAACTAGTGTCAAGACCTTTAGTGCCTCGTTCATGCCTCGTCGAGAATGGCCTTTATAATCGGTGTGTACTTATAAAACCTCTTAGCGTCGTACATAAGGGACACTGCGGTTCATTAAGATTGAGGTCCATTAAAAGATGTTAAGATATGTCTAACAAGCTTGAGGCATCAAAATATCGTACTGTCAACGAAAAAAGTCTAATGTGTGCACAATTTCAAGATAAACAGAAAGGTAGAAGTTTTTCATAACTTTTCTTGGCAGGATCTGACAAGACAGATAGACAGACATTATTTAATAGAATCTAGTAATACGACATGAAGGGTAATCTCCCCGTCCATTTAATTGTGAATATCAGATTGCATATGAACATTCATCAGATCTTATTTAAAAAATCCGATCTGCTCACTTTGAAGGTATATTTATTTAATCTGTATTCTAAACATGTCTGGGAGTTGCTGAATTATGAGAAAGAACTCGAACTGGTGTCTAAGGTTGACTTATAACTGATAGCGTTTTACATCTTTATGTCTCTGTATTGTAGCATTTGATAATTCCAAGCCTGAACAAGAAACAGATTAATAAGTTTGTAGGATTGTTAGAACATATGTAAATATTGTTTTATACACATTCATACCAATACGACCTTTTCCTTTTAAAAAAAATATATTTCTCATATCTATGAAACAGAGTTTCCAAAATGTAAGTTTTATCGACTAACAAAAATATTTGCATTTAATTTTAAAAGCAACTGTACGATATCTTAGTTAAATGTTAATTATGTACTAGAAATAGTTATTTTGTTGTTGTTGTTTGTTTGTTTGTTTGTTTGTTTGTTTGTTTGTGTGTTTGTTTGTTTGTTTGTTTGTTTGTGTGTTGGTTTATTTTATTTTATTTTTTTAAATTATTTTTTTTTAGTAGCTACAAGAACATATCTCGAGAAATTGGAACCCAGTTCTATCTAGGGCCCTTGACTTTTAAATTATCAAATCAAATCTAGAAAAAATCTAATATCTGTTTCTCAAAAACTGCAGATTTTAGTTGTTAAGAAATAACATCCTGCTTTCTTTTAATAAAATTTTAATACACGTTTTATTTCTCTAAAATTTTGAGTGAATGCTTCGTTTTGATTTATGTAAACTATGTGGAATTGTATTATTATTTTGTATCCATAGGCAAATATTGTAGATGGCTATGTTAGTGGATTGCGCAGGATACTCATTAAAATAACAGTCTGACCAGGAATAGTTACGGAAACGCTGGTCAATAAGGTATCAAGACTGAAGTAACTACCAAGTGTGATTTTAGTTTCATTATCTTATTTGACAATTGAAGTTTGAAATATTTTATACATAAATTAATAAGTGTCGCCCTGCTCCAACTATTGCTATAGTCTATGAGGTTTAAAACCTGAACAATTATTCCTGGAACAGTTTGATAGAAAATAACGATTACATCTTTCCCAAAGTTAGTTTTCATAATGTAATATTATAATCCGATTACCTACTTCTTCTCAAGTATGAAACAGAATGAATGAGTCCGATTACTTCCTGAAATACTTCCATCTGACCTGATGTTAAAATTCTTCCGCAGTTTTCTCTTGGTCATCGACTTTGTTGTGAAAGTCGATATTACAATCGAATTACTTAACATTTCAGACTTTGATGTATCGATAAATTGTTATAGCAACACGGCGAGATTGCGTCGTTGAGTTCAGCACACAATGAAAGGATCCACCGGTCCAGTCTTTAACGGCGCAGATTGAATTTCATCCCATTCGTCCGAGCTCCCCCACCCCCAACTGAGAATGCTTCCCGGCCAGGCAATAGTATGTCCTTTGAGACCTCGGACGGAAAGCAACACTTATTGGAACATGGCTTAAACAAGGCGACCAGAAAATCCATTCTTCCTGATTTCCCGCGGCACTTCTCAACGCCATGTACGGCTCTCCAAATAGTCTTGGACGACGTCATCAACCCACGACACGAAGGCGGGAATGTGTCAAACGGTCAGCCCCTTGGATATCAGAACGATTTGAGTGAACCAGAGTTGTGCTATGAACATCTTATATGCACAGTCCCAGGGGCGGACCGAGGTAAGGGTATGGAAGGGTGAATTGCAAGTCCCCACCCTCTCATTTTCTACTATGTTAAGGATTCTCTTTTATTATAGTTTTATTTATTAATAAATACTAATTTGTATGATTGGGACCCCCTCCTCCTCCCCCAAATATGCCACACCCCTGTCAAACAACTTTTCATAATCCCCACCCCTTTTCTCACGTGCTTGTTCAACTTGTACTGAGACAGTATATACAGTACATTTTGTAAAACACCTCGGTATAATAGTGTTTTTGATTGATTGCGGTAGTTTTCCTGGTGTATTGTGTTGTTCTGTAAGTCTTTTATTTTTATTTTGATTGTTTTGTGTTATATAGCTTCTTGATTAATATTACAACTAAATCAGAAATGTAGACATTATAAATAGCTAAATGTAACCCTGGAGTAGCTAGAGACTCAATGGTTGGATTGGACTCCCTTTCCCAAATTAATGTTCAAATACAAAACATAGACAAAAAATACACATCAATCTTATGCCTTTTATACATAGATCTACATGTTATATGAAATGGAAAGAAGCGTTTTATCATAGAATAAATTCTAAAGGGGGGGGGGTGAAAATCTTTTTTACACTGTGGTAGGAAATTGAAAGGTGGTCTTGGGATCGTTATTTCTTAGCGCAAAGCTGCAAACACTGGCTGGGGCGTAGCAAGTGGGTGCGGACCGCATCGGAATCTACCATCTCATGACTTTATTTTAAATATAATTACCCTTTAATTATAATAGGATATAAAAATTAGGGATTTTGACTTTATCTTAAGATTTATGTTTTGATATATATATATACTAGTGTATTACCCGTCAAAAATGACGGGAGTTTTCAAAATGGATATATTTCAGTTTTTGTAATTGTCCCTTCTGCCTGAGAGCCGCATAGTAAATAATCAGAAAATGTAGAGCCCGAGAGTGAAAAATTAAATCTCTTTTCCATATTGAACAATTTTATGCGGACGTTTGAAAATAGTGGGTTTTATTTATTTATTTTTTTAATTTTTATTTTTTTGCAATATATTTTTCAGGGTTATTTTTTTTTAGCGGTGGGCTTTCTAAAATCTAGCGTTACGAACGGACATAGCAGAGTATATATTTTGATTATATATACGAATATATGTGTTATGAGAAAACCTCCAAGCTTAGGCTTCGCGTTACATAAGTTTGCATGAATAATAATGATATAATCATGATAATAGTAAATGCATAGTGAATTACACACAGCATAAAGTGATACTGCGGCAAAGAAGTTTGAAGTTCGATGTATTAACAAATATTGCTGAGGAGTCAGCCGGACATTAACTCGCTGCATTGAATAGTGCGCACCAATTATGAGTGCACCAATAATACAGCACAGTGCGTTAAAAATAAATTATGTGACTGTAATGTGATCCACATCACGCATATCTGTGATTTGAAGCCGTTTAAGCTTCATCGATGATTATGACTTGTCAGTTTATTCGCCCATTTGTCCATACATTATTACCACAACATTTTCAAAACATGTAAAAAATAAACTGTAATTTTACACATGTTAATAACTATTTATTTTGCATGAAACGTAGTAAGCAAAGTTTGTCACATGATAACAGAAAAGATTAACTTATCAACTGTTAATCATATTTACAATTTAATATCCACGTGTTAGTAATTCACATAAACGTTTTTATTGTTTTAAAGTCAGCACCTTTTCAAGATCTATTATGACTTGTCAGTTTATGCGCCCATTGGTCCATACATTATTACCTTTACATTATCAAAAACATGTAAATAAAAAATTGTAACTATTTACAAATATGAATAACAACGAACTATTTATTTTGCATGAAACCTTTGAAGTAAAGTTAAGCACTGGATAAAAGAAAATATTAAGGTATCAACTTTAATATACACGTTTTAGGAATTCTAATAAACGTTTTCATTATTGTCAAGTCAGCATCCCTTCCAGTTCTATATTAAAAGCAAAGATTTTTTATTCAAAGTTAGTCTAAGACACATTGAAATATTACATGTAAATAACAATTTAAAAAAACTATTGTGGGGAGGAGTCCGATTTTTTTTAAACATACAAATATGCAATCTCAAAGTGTATAAAAGAAAAACAAACGCTAAACTGAAGCATAAGTTGACAAATTTCATTTTCAGTAATAAATAATGGCTTTGTAGTTCAAAACGCATCGAAACTTGATAACCGAACGATAACCAATTGTAAATTTCATAAACCGAAAAACGAATGTTATATATTAATATAGAAAATTAAATTTATAATTACGTACGTAATATTGACATGGACACATACACAAAAACGGACATTTAATACAAAAAAATAATAATATTAATCACATCAAATAAAACATTGCTCTTCTTACTTCGTTCACTTCACACATTAATAAAAGCTCAAATAATGACGTCACGTCACAATATTTTATGGTGAGCAACACATTTTGTTATAATCTTGAAAGCAACTTTTTTTTTAATCGGGAATTACCTCGCATAGCGTAGGACTGACTGACAGACACTACTGACTTGCGTGACAATTGCAAATTATATAGTTTTATTTATATATATATATATATATATATATATATATAAACAATATAATTTGCAATTGTCACGCAAGTAGTGTCTGTCAGTCCAGACGCTACTAATTTCAGAGAGCAGGGAAAACCAATTTACTGCACCAATGCATCAAAAGGTGTGCAAATTAAAGATGCGCTGTAAAAAAATATTATATTTTAATTTTGGAAAAGGGATCAATGTAAAAAGAGGATTTTATGATGGTTAATTATAAAATTTAAAAAAACAGAGGGGGCGCCGCAGGCACCCTGCAACCCCTTTTATAAAATACTTTGTGTACATTCAGAAAGTTCAATATTTCGTATTTATCAAACAAGGACAAGTTAGTTGGGCTTTTGAAAAAGGTCGGCGCCGTAGCGACCTAAATAAAAGTGCATTTTGTATAAAATAAATAGATTTCAGCTGAAAACTTCCGCCATGTTTGACGGGTGATACGCTAGTATATATATAAACAATATAATTTGCAATTGTCACGCAAGTAGTGTCAGTCAGTCAGTCCTGACGCTACTAATTTTAGAAAGCAGGGAAAACCAAATTACTGCACCAAAGCATCAAAAGGTGTGCAAATTAAAGATGTGCTGTAAAAAAATATTATATTACGTCATTGTTTTCGCTCATATTTTAATTTTGGAAAAGGGATCAATGTAAAAAGAGGATTTGATGATGGTTAATTATAACATCAAAAAACAAAGGGCGCGCCGTAGTCGCCCTGCAACCCCTATTATAAAATACTATGTGTACATTTCAGAAAGTTTAATATTTCGTATTTATCAAACAAGGACAAGTTAGTTGGGCTTTTGAAAAAGGTCGGCGCCGTAGGCGCCCTAAAAAGGGGGCATTTTTTATAAAATAAATAGATTTCAGCTGAAAACTTCCGTCAGTGTTTATTAAAAAATACCAACTGAAGGGAAAAAAACAACAACAAAGATGCTAATTGGTATGAGAAGTATGAGAATGTAACAATGGTGTTCTCTTACATGTCATTTGTTCTTATGTTGTAAAAAAGAACATTACTATACCCGAACAAAGTCTAAAAACCATCCAATTAAAATTCACAACGAACTGAGGCTTACACCAAATTTGCGATTTCTATTGGTGCAGCGAAGTTGCTGACGAATGAAAATTTACTTCTTTAATCACAAGCAACTTACTAAACGATCTAGTAACTTATAAAGCAAAAGCTAAGGCTGAAAATTCAATGAATAAAATAGGTAAGGTTTGTTCAATTATAAAATGTTAAAGCTGCCTCCTATAGTATTATACAGAATACGTAGAGGAAGCTGTTCAATGGTATAACTATGAGTGTCGCTGACTCCTATAGTATTATACAGTATCGGTAGAGGAAGTTGTTCAATGGTATAACTATGAGTGTCGCTGACTCCTATAGTATTATACAGTATCGGTAGAGGAAGTTGTTCAATGGCATAACTGTTAGTGTCGCTGACTCCTATAGTATTATACAGTATCGGTAGAGGAAGTTGTTCAATGGCATAACTATGAGTGTCGCTGACTCCTATAGTATTATACAGTATCGGTAGAGGAAGTTGTTCAATGGTATAACTATGAGTGTCGCTGACTCCTATAGTATTATACAGTATCGGTAGAGGAAGTTGTTCAATGGCATAACTGTTAGTGTCGCTGACTCCTATAGTATTATACAGTATCGGTAGAGGAAGTTGTTCAATGGTATAACTATGAGTGTCGCTGACTCCTATAGTATTATACAGTATCGGTAGAGGAAGTTGTTCAATGGCATAACTGTTAGTGTCGCTGACTCCTATAGTATTATACAGTATCGGTAGAGGAAGTTGTTCAATGCTATAACTATGAGTGTCGCTGTCTCCGAACACGCAACAAAGTGCACAAAGTTCCAACACTAGACAATCAGGATACACGTTCAAACAATCACTGTATGGAAGAGGGTTTAATTTACGATCACCGACTTCGAAATCTAACGACGTAGATAAATGGTGTGGATTTTTCCTTCTAGTAAATGTAAACACAAAATCTGATTACGTCATTGGTTTTTATAAAAATGTAATATTCGTTTTAAATCATATTCCCTTTAAAGATTAAATAATAGAAACAGTACACTAGATGAGACATCACTAAATATAGATACTTTTAAAATGACTTGCTTGAGAGCTACAGGGGAAGACTTCTTATACTTACTTATATATTTCAGATAGTTCTTCTATACAGAATATTATTGCGTCCTATGCCTTATCATGGTGTATGTCTAATCTTGCGTTTTTATTAGCCTACAATGTTTAAATGTTGATAGAGTGTTGGTTTTCCTGGATTGTTTATGAGTTAGTCTTTAGATTGACTTTGAAAAGGAAGAAATGTGTGCTCATTTTATTTTATTTGTTGCAATACTCCTTTTGGGGGGGGTGTTGCAATAATTCCTTTGGGGGGGGGGTTGTTGCAATACTTCACTGGGAGAGGGGTTGTTGCAATACTTCACTGGGGGAGGGGTTGTTGCAATACTTCACTGGGATAGGGGTTGTTGCAATACTTCACTGGGGGAGGGGTTGTTGCAATACTTCCTTTGGGGGGGGGGTTGTTGCAATACTTCACTGAGAAAGGGGTTGTTGCAATACTTCAATGGGGGAGGGGTTGTAGCAATACTTCCTTTGGGGGGGGGGTTGTTGCAATACTTCACTGGGAGAGGGGTTGTTGCAATACTTCACTGGGGGAGGGGTTGTTGCAATACTTCACTGGGGGAGGGGTTGTAGCAATACTTCCTTTGGGGGGGGGTTGTTGCAATACTACACTGGGGGAGGGGTTGTTGCAATACTTCACTGGGAGAGGGGTTGTTGCAATACTTCACTGGGGGAGGGGTTGTTGCAATACTTCACTGGGGGAGGGGTTGTAGCAATACTTCCTTTGGGGGGGGGGTTGTTGCAATACTACACTGGGGGAGGGGTTGTTGCAATACTTCACTGGGAGAGGGGTTGTTGCTATACTTCACTGGGAGAGGGGTTGTAGCAATACTTCCGTTGGGGGGGGGTTGTTGCAATACTACACTGGGGGAGGGGTTGTTGCAATACTTCACTGGGAGAGGGGTTGTTGCAATACTTCACTGGGGGAGGGGTTGTAGCAATACTTCCTTTGGGGGGGGGGTTGTTGCAATACTACACTGGGGGAGGGGTTGTTGCAATACTTCACTGGGAGAGGGGTTGTTGCAATACTTCACTGGGGGAGGGGTTGTAGCAATACTTCACTGGGGGAGGGGTTGTAGCAATACTTCACTGGGAGAGGGGTTGTTGCAATACTTCCTTTGGGGGGGGGGTTGTTGCAATACTTCACTGGGGGAGGTGTTGTTGCAATACTTCACTGGGGGGGGGGTGGTGCAAAACTTCATTTTCTATTGTCTAAGTCTAAGGTTGTCTCAAGTGCAAATCCTTCATGTGGAGTGGCTAATGGTTCTCTTAAGTAGCAGTCATTATTTTTTTCTGGCGCTGGTTTAAACGTCTCGAGGGGTGGACTCTAGCGTCCCGGTCCCGGATTAAAGGAATGTTACGACTAACCAGCCACATTCTAACCAAAGCATGACGTCATTGTCGTTGTATTTTTTTTACCTGGACCAGATAACAATAAGACAGAATTATTTTGTGAATTTTTAAAAAAATAAATAGAAGTAAAAAAAAAGATTTTTAAAAAACCACGTCTTTATAAGCGGACCAAAAAGAAGAAAATATTTTTTTTTAATTTTAAATTTAAAATAGATACTATGATGTGATATGACTGAAAATGTGGGGCGGGCGCTTCTCATGCTTAACTAATTCAATTCACTCATTTCCTTACTCGTCATTTGTAAACCCTAATCATTTTAGCCAAACGCCTCATTTGCTACCTATACAAGCCCGAATTGATTATAAGCTGGCTGTTCTGTGTCACAACTTCTTTTCTGACTCATCCCCTTCCTATCATTCTGAACTTCTGTCGGTCTACTCACCCAGTCGTCAGCTACGCTCTTCTGCAGACACGCGAATTCTCTGTGTTCCTAAGACACGAACTAAAACATTTGGCGAAAGGTCATTCTCTTTGTGCAGCCAAACAATGGAATGCTCTACCGTTACACATCCGTAGTATTCCAACTAACAAGTCCTTCAAGACTGCACTTAAGACCCATCTTTTCAAAATGTATTTACAAAATTAATGAAACAAAATTTATTTTAATGATTAACGTAGCTTATGTGTAACGTACTGTCATTTATGTGGTTATTATGATATGAATGGTTATTTAATTATTATATGTATGTTATTATCTCCATGTAAAGCGCTGTGAGCCCGGTCCCTTGCTGGGATACAGCGCTATATAAATTATTAATTTACTATTATTATTATTATTATTATTATTATTATTATTATTATTATTATTATCATTAATAATATTTTAAACATTTAAAAAAAAATTAAAACTACAATTAAATAAGAATAAAAAATTATCGTCCAGATGACGAATCGTTAAGTCGAACGGTCCGCGGTCAGAACGTCGTGAAACGGACTTGGTGCACTGCCTGAAATTATTTCTATGAATCACTGACCGGACGGAAGCACATGAAAAATATTTAAGAAATTATTTTTTAACGATTTTGCTTGGATGTTACATCAGTTTGATTATTGAACAATAACGTAGAACATTAAAACATCTTTGTAACCCAGTTATTGAGTAACGAGCAACAAAGCCCGTCCAAGGACGTTCCGCCACCGTTCGGTGGCATGTTGTAACTACCTCCAACAGCCGTCTTGACCGGCATACATGTGCAGCACGTCAAAAATACTATTCATTAGAGTTAAAATAAATAATTCGTAAAAACAGAGCTTTTGACTATAAATCCCAACGCGCATAACTCAAAATAAAGTCTTGGAAGAAATACTGCACCAAAAATAACTCGTTTTGAACGTCTTCGTAAACGTGTTCAATATGATTGGCTGTAGGAGTCATATGTGTTTGAAGGACCAATCGCTATCGATGACCGCACAGTACATAGCCTTTTATTATATAGGAGGATGTATTTATTAAATGATTTTTTTCATCATTGCATAATGATTAAATTTATTGGTTCCTATTAATTGTCTATATCTTTAGTTCATACCCAATCCTATTCGATATTCATATGCAATAAACTATAAACCTATTTTTATCGTTTTTATCATTAGCGCAATGCATCACAGGCCCAATGTAATGATTATTTAGTTTTGCCTGCTGAACACGATTTCCACAACGTTAATTAGCGTGAAAATTGTTGGGTATTTGCTTGGAGCATGAAGAATTGCAGCAGAAATCAATGACATCGACGCGTGGAAGATC
>CALYLW010000900.1:0-99516 GCA_944989445.1 Ampullaceana balthica | reverse complement strand
TTATTAAAGAATTATGTTTGCTGATGAAGATAATATTTATCTGGAGGAGAAATTGTTGTTTGGTTTTTTTATTAAAGAATTATGTTTGCTGATGAAGATAATATTTATCTGGAGGAGAAATTGTTGTTTGGTTTTTTTATTAAAGAATTATGTTTGCTGATGAAGATAATATTTATCTGGAGGAGAAATTGTTGTTTGGTTTTTTTATTAAAGAATTATGTTTGCTGATGAAGATAATATTTATCTGGAGGAGAAATTGTTGTTTGGTTTTTTTATTAAAGAATTATGTTTGCTGATGAAGATCATATTTATCTGGAGGAGAAATTGTTGTTTGGTTTTTTTATTAAAGAATTATGTTTGCTGATGAAGATAATATTTATCTGGAGGAGAAATTGTTGTTTGGTTTTTTTATTAAAGAATTATGTTTGCTGATGAAGATAATATTTATCTGGAGGAGAAATTGTTGTTTGGTTTTTTTATTAAAGAATTATGTTTGCTGATGAAGATAATATTTATCTGGAGGAGAAATTGTTGTTTGGTTTTTTTATTAAAGAATTATGTTTGCTGATGAAGATAATATTTATCTGGAGGAGAAATTGTTGTTTGGTTTTTTTATTAAAGAATTATGTTTGCTGATGAAGATAATATTTATCTGGAGGAGAAATTGTTGTTTGGTTTTTTTATTAAAGAATTATGTTTGCTGATGAAGATAATATTTATCTGGAGGAGAAATTGTTGTTTGGTTTTTTTATTAAAGAATTATGTTTGCTGATGAAGATAATATTTATCTGGAGGAGAAATTGTTGTTTGGTTTTTTTATTAAAGAATTATGTTTGCTGATGAAGATAATATTTATCTGGAGGAGAAATTGTTGTTTGGTTTTTTTATTAAAGAATTATGTTTGCTGATGAAGATAATATTTATCTGGAGGAGAAATTGTTGTTTGGTTTTTTTATTAAAGAATTATGTTTGCTGATGAAGATAATATTTATCTGGAGGAGAAATTGTTGTTTGGTTTTTTTATTAAAGAATTATGTTTGCTGATGAAGATAATATTTATCTGGAGGAGAAATTGTTGTTTGGTTTTTTTATTAAAGAATTATGTTTGCTGATGAAGATAATATTTATCTGGAGGAGAAATTGTTGTTTGGTTTTTTTATTAAAGAATTATGTTTGCTGATGAAGATAATATTTATCTGGAGGAGAAATTGTTGTTTGGTTTTTTTATTAAAGAATTATGTTTGCTGATGAAGATAATATTTATCTGGAGGAGAAATTGTTGTTTGGTTTTTTTATTAAAGAATTATGTTTGCTGATGAAGATAATATTTATCTGGAGGAGAAATTGTTGTTTGGTTTTTTTATTAAAGAATTATGTTTGCTGATGAAGATAATATTTATCTGGAGGAGAAATTGTTGTTTGGTTTTTTTATTAAAGAATTATGTTTGCTGATGAAGATAATATTTATCTGGAGGAGAAATTGTTGTTTGGTTTTTTTATTAAAGAATTATGTTTGCTGATGAAGATAATATTTATCTGGAGGAGAAATTGTTGTTTGGTTTTTTTATTAAAGAATTATGTTTGCTGATGAAGATAATATTTATCTGGAGGAGAAATTGTTGTTTGGTTTTTTTTATTAAAGAATTATGTTTGCTGATGAAGATAATATTTATCTGGAGGAGAAATTGTTGTTTGGTTTTTTTATTAAAGAATTATGTTTGCTGATGAAGATAATATTTATCTGGAGGAGAAATTGTTGTTTGGTTTTTTTATTAAAGAATTATGTTTGCTGATGAAGATAATATTTATCTGGAGGAGAAATTGTTGTTTGGTTTTTTTATTAAAGAATTATGTTTGCTGATGAAGATAATATTTATCTGGAGGAGAAATTGTTGTTTGGTTTTTTTATTAAAGAATTATGTTTGCTGATGAAGATAATATTTATCTGGAGGAGAAATTGTTGTTTGGTTTTTTTATTAAAGAATTATGTTTGCTGATGAAGATAATATTTATCTGGAGGAGAAATTGTTGTTTGGTTTTTTTATTAAAGAATTATGTTTGCTGATGAAGATAATATTTATCTGGAGGAGAAATTGTTGTTTGGTTTTTTTATTAAAGAATTATGTTTGCTGATGAAGATAATATTTATCTGGAGGAGAAATTGTTGTTTGGTTTTTTTATTAAAGAATTATGTTTGCTGATGAAGATAATATTTATCTGGAGGAGAAATTGTTGTTTGGTTTTTTTATTAAAGAATTATGTTTGCTGATGAAGATCATATTTATCTGGAGGAGAAATTGTTGTTTGGTTTTTTTATTAAAGAATTATGTTTGCTGATGAAGATAATATTTATCTGGAGGAGAAATTGTTGTTTGGTTTTTTTATTAAAGAATTATGTTTGCTGATGAAGATAATATTTATCTGGAGGAGAAATTGTTGTTTGGTTTTTTTATTAAAGAATTATGTTTGCTGATGAAGATAATATTTATCTGGAGGAGAAATTGTTGTTTGGTTTTTTTATTAAAGAATTATGTTTGCTGATGAAGATAATATTTATCTGGAGGAGAAATTGTTGTTTGGTTTTTTTATTAAAGAATTATGTTTGCTGATGAAGATAATATTTATCTGGAGGAGAAATTGTTGTTTGGTTTTTTTATTAAAGAATTATGTTTGCTGATGAAGATAATATTTATCTGGAGGAGAAATTGTTGTTTGGTTTTTTTATTAAAGAATTATGTTTGCTGATGAAGATAATATTTATCTGGAGGAGAAATTGTTGTTTGGTTTTTTTATTAAAGAATTATGTTTGCTGATGAAGATAATATTTATCTGGAGGAGAAATTGTTGTTTGGTTTTTTTATTAAAGAATTATGTTTGCTGATGAAGATAATATTTATCTGGAGGAGAAATTGTTGTTTGGTTTTTTTATTAAAGAATTATGTTTGCTGATGAAGATAATATTTATCTGGAGGAGAAATTGTTGTTTGGTTTTTTTATTAAAGAATTATGTTTGCTGATGAAGATAATATTTATCTGGAGGAGAAATTGTTGTTTGGTTTTTTTATTAAAGAATTATGTTTGCTGATGAAGATAATATTTATCTGGAGGAGAAATTGTTGTTTGGTTTTTTTATTAAAGAATTATGTTTGCTGATGAAGATAATATTTATCTGGAGGAGAAATTGTTGTTTGGTTTTTTTATTAAAGAATTATGTTTGCTGATGAAGATAATATTTATCTGGAGGAGAAATTGTTGTTTGGTTTTTTTATTAAAGAATTATGTTTGCTGATGAAGATAATATTTATCTGGAGGAGAAATTGTTGTTTGGTTTTTTTATTAAAGAATTATGTTTGCTGATGAAGATAATATTTATCTGGAGGAGAAATTGTTGTTTGGTTTTTTTATTAAAGAATTATGTTTGCTGATGAAGATAATATTTATCTGGAGGAGAAATTGTTGTTTGGTTTTTTTATTAAAGAATTATGTTTGCTGATGAAGATCATATTTATCTGGAGGAGAAATTGTTGTTTGGTTTTTTTATTAAAGAATTATGTTTGCTGATGAAGATAATATTTATCTGGAGGAGAAATTGTTGTTTGGTTTTTTTATTAAAGAATTATGTTTGCTGATGAAGATAATATTTATCTGGAGGAGAAATTGTTGTTTGGTTTTTTTATTAAAGAATTATGTTTGCTGATGAAGATAATATTTATCTGGAGGAGAAATTGTTGTTTGGTTTTTTTATTAAAGAATTATGTTTGCTGATGAAGATAATATTTATCTGGAGGAGAAATTGTTGTTTGGTTTTTTTATTAAAGAATTATGTTTGCTGATGAAGATAATATTTATCTGGAGGAGAAATTGTTGTTTGGTTTTTTTATTAAAGAATTATGTTTGCTGATGAAGATAATATTTATCTGGAGGAGAAATTGTTGTTTGGTTTTTTTATTAAAGAATTATGTTTGCTGATGAAGATAATATTTATCTGGAGGAGAAATTGTTGTTTGGTTTTTTTATTAAAGAATTATGTTTGCTGATGAAGATAATATTTATCTGGAGGAGAAATTGTTGTTTGGTTTTTTTATTAAAGAATTATGTTTGCTGATGAAGATAATATTTATCTGGAGGAGAAATTGTTGTTTGGTTTTTTTATTAAAGAATTATGTTTGCTGATGAAGATAATATTTATCTGGAGGAGAAATTGTTGTTTGGTTTTTTTATTAAAGAATTATGTTTGCTGATGAAGATAATATTTATCTGGAGGAGAAATTGTTGTTTGGTTTTTTTATTAAAGAATTATGTTTGCTGATGAAGATAATATTTATCTGGAGGAGAAATTGTTGTTTGGTTTTTTTATTAAAGAATTATGTTTGCTGATGAAGATAATATTTATCTGGAGGAGAAATTGTTGTTTGGTTTTTTTATTAAAGAATTATGTTTGCTGATGAAGATAATATTTATCTGGAGGAGAAATTGTTGTTTGGTTTTTTTATTAAAGAATTATGTTTGCTGATGAAGATAATATTTATCTGGAGGAGAAATTGTTGTTTGGTTTTTTTATTAAAGAATTATGTTTGCTGATGAAGATAATATTTATCTGGAGGAGAAATTGTTGTTTGGTTTTTTTATTAAAGAATTATGTTTGCTGATGAAGATAATATTTATCTGGAGGAGAAATTGTTGTTTGGTTTTTTTATTAAAGAATTATGTTTGCTGATGAAGATAATATTTATCTGGAGGAGAAATTGTTGTTTGGTTTTTTTATTAAAGAATTATGTTTGCTGATGAAGATAATATTTATCTGGAGGAGAAATTGTTGTTTGGTTTTTTTATTAAAGAATTATGTTTGCTGATGAAGATAATATTTATCTGGAGGAGAAATTGTTGTTTGGTTTTTTTATTAAAGAATTATGTTTGCTGATGAAGATAATATTTATCTGGAGGAGAAATTGTTGTTTGGTTTTTTTATTAAAGAATTATGTTTGCTGATGAAGATAATATTTATCTGGAGGAGAAATTGTTGTTTGGTTTTTTTATTAAAGAATTATGTTTGCTGATGAAGATAATATTTATCTGGAGGAGAAATTGTTGTTTGGTTTTTTTATTAAAGAATTATGTTTGCTGATGAAGATAATATTTATCTGGAGGAGAAATTGTTGTTTGGTTTTTTTATTAAAGAATTATGTTTGCTGATGAAGATAATATTTATCTGGAGGAGAAATTGTTGTTTGGTTTTTTTATTAAAGAATTATGTTTGCTGATGAAGATAATATTTATCTGGAGGAGAAATTGTTGTTTGGTTTTTTTATTAAAGAATTATGTTTGCTGATGAAGATAATATTTATCTGGAGGAGAAATTGTTGTTTGGTTTTTTTATTAAAGAATTATGTTTGCTGATGAAGATAATATTTATCTGGAGGAGAAATTGTTGTTTGGTTTTTTTATTAAAGAATTATGTTTGCTGATGAAGATAATATTTATCTGGAGGAGAAATTGTTGTTTGGTTTTTTTATTAAAGAATTATGTTTGCTGATGAAGATAATATTTATCTGGAGGAGAAATTGTTGTTTGGTTTTTTTATTAAAGAATTATGTTTGCTGATGAAGATAATATTTATCTGGAGGAGAAATTGTTGTTTGGTTTTTTTATTAAAGAATTATGTTTGCTGATGAAGATAATATTTATCTGGAGGAGAAATTGTTGTTTGGTTTTTTTATTAAAGAATTATGTTTGCTGATGAAGATAATATTTATCTGGAGGAGAAATTGTTGTTTGGTTTTTTTATTAAAGAATTATGTTTGCTGATGAAGATAATATTTATCTGGAGGAGAAATTGTTGTTTGGTTTTTTTATTAAAGAATTATGTTTGCTGATGAAGATAATATTTATCTGGAGGAGAAATTGTTGTTTGGTTTTTTTATTAAAGAATTATGTTTGCTGATGAAGATAATATTTATCTGGAGGAGAAATTGTTGTTTGGTTTTTTTATTAAAGAATTATGTTTGCTGATGAAGATAATATTTATCTGGAGGAGAAATTGTTGTTTGGTTTTTTTATTAAAGAATTATGTTTGCTGATGAAGATAATATTTATCTGGAGGAGAAATTGTTGTTTGGTTTTTTTATTAAAGAATTATGTTTGCTGATGAAGATAATATTTATCTGGAGGAGAAATTGTTGTTTGGTTTTTTTATTAAAGAATTATGTTTGCTGATGAAGATAATATTTATCTGGAGGAGAAATTGTTGTTTGGTTTTTTTATTAAAGAATTATGTTTGCTGATGAAGATAATATTTATCTGGAGGAGAAATTGTTGTTTGGTTTTTTTATTAAAGAATTATGTTTGCTGATGAAGATAATATTTATCTGGAGGAGAAATTGTTGTTTGGTTTTTTTATTAAAGAATTATGTTTGCTGATGAAGATAATATTTATCTGGAGGAGAAATTGTTGTTTGGTTTTTTTATTAAAGAATTATGTTTGCTGATGAAGATAATATTTATCTGGAGGAGAAATTGTTGTTTGGTTTTTTTATTAAAGAATTATGTTTGCTGATGAAGATAATATTTATCTGGAGGAGAAATTGTTGTTTGGTTTTTTTATTAAAGAATTATGTTTGCTGATGAAGATAATATTTATCTGGAGGAGAAATTGTTGTTTGGTTTTTTTATTAAAGAATTATGTTTGCTGATGAAGATAATATTTATCTGGAGGAGAAATTGTTGTTTGGTTTTTTTATTAAAGAATTATGTTTGCTGATGAAGATAATATTTATCTGGAGGAGAAATTGTTGTTTGGTTTTTTTATTAAAGAATTATGTTTGCTGATGAAGATAATATTTATCTGGAGGAGAAATTGTTGTTTGGTTTTTTTATTAAAGAATTATGTTTGCTGATGAAGATAATATTTATCTGGAGGAGAAATTGTTGTTTGGTTTTTTTATTAAAGAATTATGTTTGCTGATGAAGATAATATTTATCTGGAGGAGAAATTGTTGTTTGGTTTTTTTATTAAAGAATTATGTTTGCTGATGAAGATAATATTTATCTGGAGGAGAAATTGTTGTTTGGTTTTTTTATTAAAGAATTATGTTTGCTGATGAAGATAATATTTATCTGGAGGAGAAATTGTTGTTTGGTTTTTTTATTAAAGAATTATGTTTGCTGATGAAGATAATATTTATCTGGAGGAGAAATTGTTGTTTGGTTTTTTTATTAAAGAATTATGTTTGCTGATGAAGATAATATTTATCTGGAGGAGAAATTGTTGTTTGGTTTTTTTATTAAAGAATTATGTTTGCTGATGAAGATAATATTTATCTGGAGGAGAAATTGTTGTTTGGTTTTTTTATTAAAGAATTATGTTTGCTGATGAAGATAATATTTATCTGGAGGAGAAATTGTTGTTTGGTTTTTTTATTAAAGAATTATGTTTGCTGATGAAGATAATATTTATCTGGAGGAGAAATTGTTGTTTGGTTTTTTTATTAAAGAATTATGTTTGCTGATGAAGATAATATTTATCTGGAGGAGAAATTGTTGTTTGGTTTTTTTATTAAAGAATTATGTTTGCTGATGAAGATAATATTTATCTGGAGGAGAAATTGTTGTTTGGTTTTTTTATTAAAGAATTATGTTTGCTGATGAAGATAATATTTATCTGGAGGAGAAATTGTTGTTTGGTTTTTTTATTAAAGAATTATGTTTGCTGATGAAGATAATATTTATCTGGAGGAGAAATTGTTGTTTGGTTTTTTTATTAAAGAATTATGTTTGCTGATGAAGATAATATTTATCTGGAGGAGAAATTGTTGTTTGGTTTTTTTATTAAAGAATTATGTTTGCTGATGAAGATAATATTTATCTGGAGGAGAAATTGTTGTTTGGTTTTTTTATTAAAGAATTATGTTTGCTGATGAAGATAATATTTATCTGGAGGAGAAATTGTTGTTTGGTTTTTTTATTAAAGAATTATGTTTGCTGATGAAGATAATATTTATCTGGAGGAGAAATTGTTGTTTGGTTTTTTTATTAAAGAATTATGTTTGCTGATGAAGATAATATTTATCTGGAGGAGAAATTGTTGTTTGGTTTTTTTATTAAAGAATTATGTTTGCTGATGAAGATAATATTTATCTGGAGGAGAAATTGTTGTTTGGTTTTTTTATTAAAGAATTATGTTTGCTGATGAAGATAATATTTATCTGGAGGAGAAATTGTTGTTTGGTTTTTTTATTAAAGAATTATGTTTGCTGATGAAGATAATATTTATCTGGAGGAGAAATTGTTGTTTGGTTTTTTTATTAAAGAATTATGTTTGCTGATGAAGATAATATTTATCTGGAGGAGAAATTGTTGTTTGGTTTTTTTATTAAAGAATTATGTTTGCTGATGAAGATAATATTTATCTGGAGGAGAAATTGTTGTTTGGTTTTTTTATTAAAGAATTATGTTTGCTGATGAAGATAATATTTATCTGGAGGAGAAATTGTTGTTTGGTTTTTTTATTAAAGAATTATGTTTGCTGATGAAGATAATATTTATCTGGAGGAGAAATTGTTGTTTGGTTTTTTTATTAAAGAATTATGTTTGCTGATGAAGATAATATTTATCTGGAGGAGAAATTGTTGTTTGGTTTTTTTATTAAAGAATTATGTTTGCTGATGAAGATAATATTTATCTGGAGGAGAAATTGTTGTTTGGTTTTTTTATTAAAGAATTATGTTTGCTGATGAAGATAATATTTATCTGGAGGAGAAATTGTTGTTTGGTTTTTTTATTAAAGAATTATGTTTGCTGATGAAGATAATATTTATCTGGAGGAGAAATTGTTGTTTGGTTTTTTTATTAAAGAATTATGTTTGCTGATGAAGATAATATTTATCTGGAGGAGAAATTGTTGTTTGGTTTTTTTATTAAAGAATTATGTTTGCTGATGAAGATAATATTTATCTGGAGGAGAAATTGTTGTTTGGTTTTTTTATTAAAGAATTATGTTTGCTGATGAAGATAATATTTATCTGGAGGAGAAATTGTTGTTTGGTTTTTTTATTAAAGAATTATGTTTGCTGATGAAGATAATATTTATCTGGAGGAGAAATTGTTGTTTGGTTTTTTTATTAAAGAATTATGTTTGCTGATGAAGATAATATTTATCTGGAGGAGAAATTGTTGTTTGGTTTTTTTATTAAAGAATTATGTTTGCTGATGAAGATAATATTTATCTGGAGGAGAAATTGTTGTTTGGTTTTTTTATTAAAGAATTATGTTTGCTGATGAAGATAATATTTATCTGGAGGAGAAATTGTTGTTTGGTTTTTTTATTAAAGAATTATGTTTGCTGATGAAGATAATATTTATCTGGAGGAGAAATTGTTGTTTGGTTTTTTTATTAAAGAATTATGTTTGCTGATGAAGATAATATTTATCTGGAGGAGAAATTGTTGTTTGGTTTTTTTATTAAAGAATTATGTTTGCTGATGAAGATAATATTTATCTGGAGGAGAAATTGTTGTTTGGTTTTTTTATTAAAGAATTATGTTTGCTGATGAAGATAATATTTATCTGGAGGAGAAATTGTTGTTTGGTTTTTTTATTAAAGAATTATGTTTGCTGATGAAGATAATATTTATCTGGAGGAGAAATTGTTGTTTGGTTTTTTTATTAAAGAATTATGTTTGCTGATGAAGATAATATTTATCTGGAGGAGAAATTGTTGTTTGGTTTTTTTATTAAAGAATTATGTTTGCTGATGAAGATAATATTTATCTGGAGGAGAAATTGTTGTTTGGTTTTTTTATTAAAGAATTATGTTTGCTGATGAAGATAATATTTATCTGGAGGAGAAATTGTTGTTTGGTTTTTTTATTAAAGAATTATGTTTGCTGATGAAGATAATATTTATCTGGAGGAGAAATTGTTGTTTGGTTTTTTTATTAAAGAATTATGTTTGCTGATGAAGATAATATTTATCTGGAGGAGAAATTGTTGTTTGGTTTTTTTATTAAAGAATTATGTTTGCTGATGAAGATAATATTTATCTGGAGGAGAAATTGTTGTTTGGTTTTTTTATTAAAGAATTATGTTTGCTGATGAAGATAATATTTATCTGGAGGAGAAATTGTTGTTTGGTTTTTTTATTAAAGAATTATGTTTGCTGATGAAGATAATATTTATCTGGAGGAGAAATTGTTGTTTGGTTTTTTTATTAAAGAATTATGTTTGCTGATGAAGATAATATTTATCTGGAGGAGAAATTGTTGTTTGGTTTTTTTATTAAAGAATTATGTTTGCTGATGAAGATAATATTTATCTGGAGGAGAAATTGTTGTTTGGTTTTTTTATTAAAGAATTATGTTTGCTGATGAAGATAATATTTATCTGGAGGAGAAATTGTTGTTTGGTTTTTTTATTAAAGAATTATGTTTGCTGATGAAGATAATATTTATCTGGAGGAGAAATTGTTGTTTGGTTTTTTTATTAAAGAATTATGTTTGCTGATGAAGATAATATTTATCTGGAGGAGAAATTGTTGTTTGGTTTTTTTATTAAAGAATTATGTTTGCTGATGAAGATAATATTTATCTGGAGGAGAAATTGTTGTTTGGTTTTTTTATTAAAGAATTATGTTTGCTGATGAAGATAATATTTATCTGGAGGAGAAATTGTTGTTTGGTTTTTTTATTAAAGAATTATGTTTGCTGATGAAGATAATATTTATCTGGAGGAGAAATTGTTGTTTGGTTTTTTTATTAAAGAATTATGTTTGCTGATGAAGATAATATTTATCTGGAGGAGAAATTGTTGTTTGGTTTTTTTATTAAAGAATTATGTTTGCTGATGAAGATAATATTTATCTGGAGGAGAAATTGTTGTTTGGTTTTTTTATTAAAGAATTATGTTTGCTGATGAAGATAATATTTATCTGGAGGAGAAATTGTTGTTTGGTTTTTTTATTAAAGAATTATGTTTGCTGATGAAGATAATATTTATCTGGAGGAGAAATTGTTGTTTGGTTTTTTTATTAAAGAATTATGTTTGCTGATGAAGATAATATTTATCTGGAGGAGAAATTGTTGTTTGGTTTTTTTATTAAAGAATTATGTTTGCTGATGAAGATAATATTTATCTGGAGGAGAAATTGTTGTTTGGTTTTTTTATTAAAGAATTATGTTTGCTGATGAAGATAATATTTATCTGGAGGAGAAATTGTTGTTTGGTTTTTTTATTAAAGAATTATGTTTGCTGATGAAGATAATATTTATCTGGAGGAGAAATTGTTGTTTGGTTTTTTTATTAAAGAATTATGTTTGCTGATGAAGATAATATTTATCTGGAGGAGAAATTGTTGTTTGGTTTTTTTATTAAAGAATTATGTTTGCTGATGAAGATAATATTTATCTGGAGGAGAAATTGTTGTTTGGTTTTTTTATTAAAGAATTATGTTTGCTGATGAAGATAATATTTATCTGGAGGAGAAATTGTTGTTTGGTTTTTTTATTAAAGAATTATGTTTGCTGATGAAGATAATATTTATCTGGAGGAGAAATTGTTGTTTGGTTTTTTTATTAAAGAATTATGTTTGCTGATGAAGATAATATTTATCTGGAGGAGAAATTGTTGTTTGGTTTTTTTATTAAAGAATTATGTTTGCTGATGAAGATAATATTTATCTGGAGGAGAAATTGTTGTTTGGTTTTTTTATTAAAGAATTATGTTTGCTGATGAAGATAATATTTATCTGGAGGAGAAATTGTTGTTTGGTTTTTTTATTAAAGAATTATGTTTGCTGATGAAGATAATATTTATCTGGAGGAGAAATTGTTGTTTGGTTTTTTTATTAAAGAATTATGTTTGCTGATGAAGATAATATTTATCTGGAGGAGAAATTGTTGTTTGGTTTTTTTATTAAAGAATTATGTTTGCTGATGAAGATAATATTTATCTGGAGGAGAAATTGTTGTTTGGTTTTTTTATTAAAGAATTATGTTTGCTGATGAAGATAATATTTATCTGGAGGAGAAATTGTTGTTTGGTTTTTTTATTAAAGAATTATGTTTGCTGATGAAGATAATATTTATCTGGAGGAGAAATTGTTGTTTGGTTTTTTTATTAAAGAATTATGTTTGCTGATGAAGATCATATTTATCTGGAGGAGAAATTGTTGTTTGGTTTTTTTATTAAAGAATTATGTTTGCTGATGAAGATAATATTTATCTGGAGGAGAAATTGTTGTTTGGTTTTTTTATTAAAGAATTATGTTTGCTGATGAAGATAATATTTATCTGGAGGAGAAATTGTTGTTTGGTTTTTTTATTAAAGAATTATGTTTGCTGATGAAGATAATATTTATCTGGAGGAGAAATTGTTGTTTGGTTTTTTTATTAAAGAATTATGTTTGCTGATGAAGATAATATTTATCTGGAGGAGAAATTGTTGTTTGGTTTTTTTATTAAAGAATTATGTTTGCTGATGAAGATAATATTTATCTGGAGGAGAAATTGTTGTTTGGTTTTTTTATTAAAGAATTATGTTTGCTGATGAAGATAATATTTATCTGGAGGAGAAATTGTTGTTTGGTTTTTTTATTAAAGAATTATGTTTGCTGATGAAGATAATATTTATCTGGAGGAGAAATTGTTGTTTGGTTTTTTTATTAAAGAATTATGTTTGCTGATGAAGATAATATTTATCTGGAGGAGAAATTGTTGTTTGGTTTTTTTATTAAAGAATTATGTTTGCTGATGAAGATAATATTTATCTGGAGGAGAAATTGTTGTTTGGTTTTTTTATTAAAGAATTATGTTTGCTGATGAAGATAATATTTATCTGGAGGAGAAATTGTTGTTTGGTTTTTTTATTAAAGAATTATGTTTGCTGATGAAGATAATATTTATCTGGAGGAGAAATTGTTGTTTGGTTTTTTTATTAAAGAATTATGTTTGCTGATGAAGATAATATTTATCTGGAGGAGAAATTGTTGTTTGGTTTTTTTATTAAAGAATTATGTTTGCTGATGAAGATAATATTTATCTGGAGGAGAAATTGTTGTTTGGTTTTTTTATTAAAGAATTATGTTTGCTGATGAAGATAATATTTATCTGGAGGAGAAATTGTTGTTTGGTTTTTTTATTAAAGAATTATGTTTGCTGATGAAGATAATATTTATCTGGAGGAGAAATTGTTGTTTGGTTTTTTTATTAAAGAATTATGTTTGCTGATGAAGATAATATTTATCTGGAGGAGAAATTGTTGTTTGGTTTTTTTATTAAAGAATTATGTTTGCTGATGAAGATAATATTTATCTGGAGGAGAAATTGTTGTTTGGTTTTTTTATTAAAGAATTATGTTTGCTGATGAAGATAATATTTATCTGGAGGAGAAATTGTTGTTTGGTTTTTTTATTAAAGAATTATGTTTGCTGATGAAGATAATATTTATCTGGAGGAGAAATTGTTGTTTGGTTTTTTTATTAAAGAATTATGTTTGCTGATGAAGATAATATTTATCTGGAGGAGAAATTGTTGTTTGGTTTTTTTATTAAAGAATTATGTTTGCTGATGAAGATAATATTTATCTGGAGGAGAAATTGTTGTTTGGTTTTTTTATTAAAGAATTATGTTTGCTGATGAAGATAATATTTATCTGGAGGAGAAATTGTTGTTTGGTTTTTTTATTAAAGAATTATGTTTGCTGATGAAGATAATATTTATCTGGAGGAGAAATTGTTGTTTGGTTTTTTTATTAAAGAATTATGTTTGCTGATGAAGATAATATTTATCTGGAGGAGAAATTGTTGTTTGGTTTTTTTATTAAAGAATTATGTTTGCTGATGAAGATAATATTTATCTGGAGGAGAAATTGTTGTTTGGTTTTTTTATTAAAGAATTATGTTTGCTGATGAAGATAATATTTATCTGGAGGAGAAATTGTTGTTTGGTTTTTTTATTAAAGAATTATGTTTGCTGATGAAGATAATATTTATCTGGAGGAGAAATTGTTGTTTGGTTTTTTTATTAAAGAATTATGTTTGCTGATGAAGATAATATTTATCTGGAGGAGAAATTGTTGTTTGGTTTTTTTATTAAAGAATTATGTTTGCTGATGAAGATAATATTTATCTGGAGGAGAAATTGTTGTTTGGTTTTTTTATTAAAGAATTATGTTTGCTGATGAAGATAATATTTATCTGGAGGAGAAATTGTTGTTTGGTTTTTTTATTAAAGAATTATGTTTGCTGATGAAGATAATATTTATCTGGAGGAGAAATTGTTGTTTGGTTTTTTTATTAAAGAATTATGTTTGCTGATGAAGATAATATTTATCTGGAGGAGAAATTGTTGTTTGGTTTTTTTATTAAAGAATTATGTTTGCTGATGAAGATAATATTTATCTGGAGGAGAAATTGTTGTTTGGTTTTTTTATTAAAGAATTATGTTTGCTGATGAAGATAATATTTATCTGGAGGAGAAATTGTTGTTTGGTTTTTTTATTAAAGAATTATGTTTGCTGATGAAGATAATATTTATCTGGAGGAGAAATTGTTGTTTGGTTTTTTTATTAAAGAATTATGTTTGCTGATGAAGATAATATTTATCTGGAGGAGAAATTGTTGTTTGGTTTTTTTATTAAAGAATTATGTTTGCTGATGAAGATAATATTTATCTGGAGGAGAAATTGTTGTTTGGTTTTTTTATTAAAGAATTATGTTTGCTGATGAAGATAATATTTATCTGGAGGAGAAATTGTTGTTTGGTTTTTTTATTAAAGAATTATGTTTGCTGATGAAGATAATATTTATCTGGAGGAGAAATTGTTGTTTGGTTTTTTTATTAAAGAATTATGTTTGCTGATGAAGATAATATTTATCTGGAGGAGAAATTGTTGTTTGGTTTTTTTATTAAAGAATTATGTTTGCTGATGAAGATAATATCAGAAAATATTACCTCATGGAACAAGCGGGTAATTTAAAAAAAACAGACTTAGTACCAGTGACGTAGCTAGGGTTCATGTCCTCCGAGGTGGGCCGAGAACTTAGCCGAACCTTACAATTAAAAAGCCACGAATAGTTGGCCAAAATATCCCATATTTAAATAAAGTGTTGTCCGAGACTGACCACCCCCTGTCTCCCCCACCCCACCAATAATTTCTACCCCAGTGGGAGAGACTAAGGTCCCAATCTAAGTGCTGCTTGTTTAAATCACAGACAACACATACCATTGACAGGATGATAGGCAATACATATACATGTAGGTCTACAATAAATATGTTGAGTCTCACGGTTGCTGGCATTGCTCAGATGTCCAACTGGATGGCTCAGGTTGTACTAGCACCTTACACACTGCAACTCAGAACTGATCTGACACTGACGTCATGAGTGACAAGTGGCACATCTTCTTTTACTTTTTATACTAAATTCAATCATTGAATATACACCCAAACACATCATGGAGCCACAAATAATACGTGTATGTATATATCAAACAACATAACAGAGCAACATATAATATGTAAATATGTCCCAACCCCATAGGGCCACAAATAATATATGTATGTATGTATCCTATTACACAATAGAGCCACAAATAATACGTGTATGTATATATCAAACAACATAACAGAGCAACATATAATATGTAAATATGTTCCAACCCCATAGAGACACAAATAATATGTGTATGTATGTATCCGATTACACAAAAGAGCCACACATAATACGTGTATATATATCAAACAACATAACAGAGCAACATATAATATGTAAATATGTTCCATAAGTTCCAACCCCATAGGGCCACAAATAATAGTATGTATGTATGTATCCGATTACACAATAGAGCCACAAATAATACGTGCATGTATATATTTACATCCAATCAGATGACAGCGAACTTGTGATAACAGGCCCACTGAATCCATCAAAAGAAACCCATATATCCAGTCTCCATACCACGTGACATCTCACGTCACTCTCCCTACCAAAAATGGCACGTACATGCTATTTATATATTGTCGCTCATCAACCATGTGACATTGCACGCCCCGTTCCCTTAAGTCCACACACACACACACACACACACATAATGAACACATTTCACTCTGACCCTAAGGTGCCATCCATAAATGACGTCACGCCCCTAGGGGGAGGGGTGTCACACATTTATGACGATATGTGACGAGAGGGAGGGGGGTGTTTAAGAAATGAGACGTCACATCTAAACGCGCAACTTGAAATAAAAAGTTCCACTTAAATACTTGATAGCTTACAATTTATTTAATGACGTTTTACATGGCTTCACGCGTGTCGTGATATTAGATTTCAACCCTTCACTAAATACATACTTAAAAGACAAAAAAGTGATTTGAAACATGCTCATTTGCAAAGAGGGAATACGGCTTTTAAGAGGGGGGGGGCAAAGTTCTGTGGCGTCATATTGGAGTCAATGTTCCCTTTAAGCTGCACGGCTGCGCATCCACGCAGAGATCTGACCGTCACCGCGCAGCAGTTTAGAATTACCGCGCAGTAAATTTTGTAAAATTTTGCACACAAAAATGGAAGATGTGCAACTTTGATCACGAGTTTTTTTTAAACTTTGCAAACGGACCAACGAACTTTAGAGGGAACATTGATTGGAGTGGGGGTCTAAGTTTTTGTGACGACTTGTGAAAGGGGGGGAAGGGGGGATGGGGTGAAAAATCTGCAACACAAATTGCGTGACGTCATTTATGGACGGCCCCTAAACACTTAACAGTGATTCTCAAACCGTTGACAAGCTACAATTGTCAATAAATGATCCACAGCCTTAGCCCCTGATGGCGTACATTAGACATTTTTAGCCTTGTGTACACATATTATAGCTGTTAAGGAGAATATTGAATAATAGTCCTTTTTTTTATCATTTCCTCACAGCCAATTATAATTGTGTTGTATATTGAGGAATTTATTGAATGAATACGTAAATATTGCATGATTGAGAATTTTACTGTATGATTGAATGTATAACGTTTATGATTGACCGACGAATATTAAGTCAGGGACCAGTGAGATTTCGCCGAATCTGAATTTGTATCCCACCCCCACCCATCCCTCGAAAGCAAATAAAAGAAGGAAATAGACAATCCTGAAATAACACTTCTCTAGATACTCTAGAAAAGAAATTAACTCACTCCGGGACAAAATAGTTTAACACGTTCTGAGCCAACCAATCTCATTATCTTAGCTTCAAACTGAAATTTTAAATCATCCCAATTTTTTAGCTTTTAAGGAAGTCCGTTTCATATGCAGTGTCAGGATAGTGTATGGCGGTCAGGGTTGGAAAGAATGTAAACAATGACACTCCGTGGAGTTGAGCAACACCCAATGGACCTAGCCACGCCCAATGGACCTAGCCACGCCCAATGGATCTAGCCACGCCCAATGGACCTTGCCACGCCCAATGGACATAGCCACATCCAATTGACCTAGCCACGCCCAATGGACCTAGCCATGCCCAATGGACCTAGCCGCATACAATTAACCTAGCCACACCAAATGGGCCTGAGCCACACCAAATGGACCTGAGCCACACCCAGAGGGCCTGAGCCACACCAAATGGACCTGAGCCACACCAAATGGACCTGAGCCACACCAAATGGACCTGAGCCACACCCAGTGGGTCTGAGCCGCCTTCACCGGACGTGAGCCACACTCAATGGGTCTACTTAATTTGTTTATACGTCGTCTTTAATCGACCTAATTAAGTTGTACATGTTAAATGCTTTAGGTCACGAAAATTTTGATTCATATCCTCATATCCGCCTTCTGGATTGCAACGAGTGTGTTGTGGCGCTGGGTTGTTTTGGGATCAGGTCCGAGTACACCAGAGCAATACAACCCCAGCCATTACAATGTGGTCATTCTACTCACTCAGGTCCGAGTACACCAGAGCAATACAACCCCAGCCATTACAATGTGGTCATTCTACTCACTCAGGTCCGAGTACACCAGAGCAATACAACCCCAGCCATTACATTGTGGTCATTCTACTCCCTCAGGTCCGAGTACACCAGAGCAATACAACCCCAGCAATCACATCATGGTCATAAAGCTCAAATTTATTGTTTTCATTGCACAATTTGTTTGTGTATTTTTTATTCTATACTCTACAAGATGTTATTACTGTTCACTGTCATGCATTTATTAAGGCGGTCGACAATGGTGGATTTTTAGAGCAGATGTAATTCTAAGAAAATTAGTATTCTTAATGTAAGTAGAAAATATATAGTCAACATTCTTCCACCTCATTAATGGATCTCTTTAACGCTTTCGACTCATTATTTTACTCACGAAGATGGGCATATTTTCATCTTGAAACTTTCAAACATAACAGGTATATTTACATTTACATAGAATCGAGCTTCCTATTTCCTGTGAAAGATTAGCCTAAGCCTACATAAGTTATGCTGCAGCTTTATCGCCTGACAAGAACTTGTAGGCATTTTGAAGCCATCTGGCATAGTTATCTCACCACGCCCAAATGAACTATGCAGACTTGTTTATATCTTCGTAAAAAAAATACATTTAAGGTATTCATTTCTAGCTAAAGTGCCCGCTTATTTTTAGAGGGTGTTGGGGGGGGGATCTTCAAAACGCATTTTCATCTATACAGATTAACCATAAACAATGAAATTGGAGCCAATAATGAATCGCAAAAATTTAAGTTGGGCACATTTAAAGACCAAGTCCAATCTAATTTATAAGCACTATTAATTGGTCTCATAGATGACCTGTCAAAAGGTTTAGCTAGTAATAATCAAATAGATACATTATCACTAGTCTTCTCAAAAGCATAGACAAAGTTTACCACGTGCCGGTCCGTTGGCCCTCCGCCACCGGTCCGCAGAAGTTATCAAAAAATAACATACAAATCTATTTATAATCCTCCACAATAGGGAAAATATTGCACCGGTCCCTGAAGCAATGAAAATAAAATCCGCCGGTCCACCAGACTAAAAAGTTTGAGAAGCACTGCCATACATCATTGGATCCAAGACTTTCTTTTGGGTAGAGTGCAAACTAATAATTAATAGATTTAAATCAGCACCAATAACGGTTAATTCCACAAGTAACTGTCTTAAAGGCCCCCTACACTTTTTAATTTATACAAATGATTTACGCAACAGCCTCTTAACTTGAACAAAATTTACGTTATTTTCTGATGATGTATAATCTGTAGAACAATTAAATCAGAACAAGTTAGCAAAATCTTATTAAAAAAAGACCTAATTAATTGGAGTATGTCTTTCCATTCAGAAAACTCAACTGTTAAGAGTAACAAAGAAAAAGAAACAAATACATGTAAATTCAAAATATTTCATTCATTGCAAACTACTGATCCAAAATAAAGGTGCAAAAAAATTACGAGTAATAAAAAATGAGAAATTATCATAGAATCCCCGTGTCAATAAAGCAATTAGAAAATCAAGCAAAACCGTAGGCTTTATAAAGCGAAACTTTTACAGATGTAATAAGAATATAAAACTGAAATGCTACCTTCTACCCTTGGTGAGACCAGCTCCAGAATATGTACATGGGACGCACGGGCCTCTGCCCCAAACTATGTCAGTGTTGTAACACTCACTTTTACATTGAATATTTATTTACATTATGTCGTCAATATTAATTTAAAATTTAAATGAAAAAAGTGTGCCAAAAATACACTTGCGGTAAATAAACAATTTCATTTGGAACGAATATCGGAAATTTAATTTGATAAGAAAATTGTTTGTTTATTGTTTTAATTATTATGATCAGTTTCAGCAGACCAACAAAATGTACCATAAAAATGTGTATTTTGATAGTTAAAACAATTAAGTTTAGATGTAATGCAAAAAAAATTTTTTTAAATATGTTTATTTCTTGTCTTAAAAGACAATCCCTAGTGCCTACTGTCGACATTGGTTTGGGGACGTGAACAAAAATTAACTGTTGCGTACCAATAAGGGGCTGGTAGTACTTTGGATTTTTACAAAGAAAAAGTGTTGCTAGAATGTTTCTTTTATCATTGTAAATTTATTACATCAAAAATTTACGAATCGCCCATACTGTCATTGGTAGGGTTACCATACATCCGGGTTTCCCCGGACACGTCCTCTTTTAATGTCCTAGTCCTAGCGGCTTTTCAGAAAAATGGCTTTGGTCCGGGTTTTTCTCCGTCTCAAGTAAACCACCTGCTGTGATCTATGATCCCAACGTCAATTTGCTCAAATGCAGACGATTTTATATAAGATTATTTCACTACTGTTTGGTAAACTTCATTAATTTAGTTACTAACTTAATGTTTCTTTTCAGTCAGCTAGTGTGGTGCACTGAACACTCAGTTAATACAAGATTATAATTAAATAAGAACAATATTTTATATAGTTTAACTTTAATTTTATTGGTACAACACATAATACAGTTTGATCCCGTTAGTCGCCCTTCGTTATTGTGCGAAACTGGTTAAGTCACAGTAATTCCATGGCTCCCAAATTTTGTGACATAACATAGCAATAAATAATAGGCTACATATAACATATAAATCAAAGTTATTTTAATATATTTGATTAAAACAAGTGTACCATGATATGTATTGAAATGTATACAAGTGAGTATAAACTTAATTTAATTTAAAATAAATAACCTATTATAGGGAAGAAAATACGTTTTTATTTGCAGCCTTTATTATCGCTCAATAAAGTACACTGAAATCTGTACTAAGTGACTAAAATTCAACTAAGTCGCGATTACATTAGTATGGACCCGAACGACCGCGATTTAACAGGGTCATATTTGATGAAAATTTTGTGACCTCTTTTTTCCATCTGACAATTATGGTAACCCTGTGGTGGATTAAGGGGGGTGGTGCTAAGAGGCCGTCCATAAATGACGTCACGCACCTAGGGGGGGAGGGGGTCACACTTTTGTGACGATGCGTGACGAGGGGGAGGGAGGGGGGTTGAAGAAATGTGACGTCACATCAAAAAGGGTAACTTGAAATAAAACTTCCACTGAAATATTTGGTCGCTTACAATTTATTTAATGACTTTTTTATTTTAAAAAAATCAGTGCTTCTCAGTGTGCCGGTCGGTAGGCCATCAGACGCTGGTTGGCGTAAGCTATCAAGACTACGAAAATTAAATCTAATTATAATCCTAAGTTTGAGAATCCACAAGATAACATATGAAATTGTTACACTGCGTCGTTTGATGTTGACATCAAAGCATTTGTGATGTAACCGCAGCTCCGTTTGGTTCTCTCGAACTTTTTTGCCCGTTACCCCAAAATATACAAGTTTATGTGTGCGTTACCCCCCCCCCAACCCACAGACTCTAGGTCCTGCTCACGCGACTCGGGGATTTGGGGGAGCGTCGTTAGCGAAAATGCTGCTGGTGAGTTTTACATGCATGACAAGTGTCTAAAAATGATCTGAATAGGATTATGTGTAGATATTTTAAGTCAAAACGACACGGAATATCCTTTTTCTTTAAAAGGGGAGGGGGGGAATCTATTTGATAGAATTAAAAACGTTTTAAGTTTGATATAATTGTTCGATTGGTTTTTGGTCAAACGCCCCTGGCCATTCTAGTCTTCTAGATCAGTGCTTCTCAAAGTGGTGGTCCGCGGACCGGTGCCGGTCCATGGGCCATCCGCTGCCCGGTCCGCAGATGTTCTCAAAAAAAGGACAGAAAAAATTGTCAGTGCAGGGAAAATAATGCACCGCTACCTGGTGCAATGGAAAAAATTCCTGCCGGTCCGCCATACTAAAAAGTTTGAGAAGCACTGTTCTAGATATAATGGTAAATGAGCCCATTTAAAATTAGTCAAGTATTCATTAACTTTATTGAATGCATCAAATTCTTGACATCGCAATTCGAGAGGAGCACAAAACAAATTTTCTTCTTAGCTCAGTTTTTTAGGCATTAATTTTAAATATCACAGAAATGATACGTGATACAGACAAGTCATGTGGATTAAGATTATTGTCACTCGTGTCAATATAAATGAAAGTAGGGTAGATTTAGGTGTCTTCGTATAGTACGTAGGTAAGAAATCTACATAGTTGTCAAAAAATTTTTAAAAAATGCATTTTTTGGAAGGAACCGGTTCAATAATGGACATATGTTCCAAGCGTACACGTACACATGACGTATTTTAATATATCTAGTAGATTGTAGTGGATGTTATATGTCCCAAATCAGTCTGCATTACCCCCAAGAATTCCCTTTTTGACCCCAGATGAGGTTATTTACCTCTGTTCGCCGACCTCTTTCTTACCGTCAGTCAATTGAGGGATTTTTTTTTAAAAAATACATTTTAAAAATGTTATTTTTAAATTATTTTTTTTCTAAACAAAGACGTTAACCATGATGATTAATAGTCAATGTTTAATTTGTATGCATTAAAATAAAATATAATCTAAGGATGTTAACACAGTTCGTTTTCTGAAGGCCAGTTAAACGTTTTTAAAAAAATGCTTCACACGTGTTACGATATTACAATGTAGATCTTCACTAAATAAATAATAAATACTTAAATTACAATAAAAGTGATTTGAATCATACTTATTTTCAATTAGAAAATAAGTTTGTTTTTTTTTGGGGTCAAAGATTTGTGACGTATTTTTAGAGGGGGGGGTCTAAGTTTTTGTGACGACGCGTGGCGAGGGGGAGGGAGGGGGTCAAAAATCGGCAAAAATCGCGTGACGTCATTTATGGACGTCCCCTAATACGGCTAAAGCTTGGGGCCCCTAATTATTTAAGGCCCCAAACTTATTATATTTTATAATAAAGGTGGCTGGACCAGGCCCCGGTAGAATTGCAGCCAGGGGCCCCGTGCAATCTTGATTCGCCCCTGTGGTAACTCTAGACAATGGGCCAATTACTTCTTGACAACTTAGTTTAGCTATAGACTCTAAAGTCTAAAGTGTTTATAATGTTACAAACCACAAACTTTGTTTCTGTAATCAACAACAATAAACACCACTGGGGAAAACAGCAGTTAATTCTACAAGGAGGAGAATTCAAAATCAAGTAAATCTGGATAATATTTGATGCTACTTGAAGAATGTTTATCTTATGTCAGGCCATTTTCTGAAAATAATATGAAAACAATGGGGGAAAAGAAGGGGGGGGGTGAAAGAGAGAAAAACAAAACTCAAAAAGTAATGTAAATGAATTGTGCTGACCTTTTCCGGTTCCATCAAATGCCTCATTCTTGGATGAGTGCCCTGATCCCATAGTACAACCAATTTTGACTGTTTGCTTGGGGTCACGGGGTGACCACGCGATCACCATCCGCTGACCGACACATAAGTGGAATCCAATAAGTGAAAAGCACAAGTGGGAGAATAAGGAGTTAGTTCGAATCCTTGCCAATATCTTTTTTAAAAGTGAGCAGGCATGAGGCGATTACTTCCTTCTGCAAAGTTATTTTTAACTGATAAATGCAATTAAAAGTCCAATCCACTCAAGATAAACGCAAATTTCTCTTTAGCCTATATAGCCTATCAGGCAATCAAGCACCCACTTTTTAATGGTTTTTTTAACACTGGACGTCAGAGTAGACTAAAGGAGTTGGGAGGGGGGTGCTTAATTTAAAGTAGACCTAGTTTGATCATTTTTTTTAAAATGTTAATTATTAAAGTGAGAAAATAATTTGAAAATAATTCAAATTTAGTGCAATTAAAATTTAAACACTCCTGAAAACAACATTACACTCATATATTATATATATATATTATATGATATAAGAGTGTTTGTTCCTGAAGACATGTGAGCTCCTTTATTATTTTGAACAATTCAAATTTTCAGAAGCCTTTAGACACTTAGTTCTAAAAGTTTACACTGTAGTCACTGTAGTAGCCTAGAAGTCACAATTTCAGTTTTAGTCCGACACATGGTCTGCTTTTTTATTCCAGAACTTTCGAATAAACTCTAAGACTAAGGAGAGTATTCACTTCTGTTTGAGAAAATTAAACAGTTACGAAAATAAATAATAAATACGGGAGACAACATATCATCCTTCAAATAGTTGCTCACTCTCGCCGTTGAATGTTAACTGTGTCAGCTTGCTACAGTGGAGATTTGGTGGCCAATCGCTAGATAAGAACACTCCGCACACGCGCTCAGCCAGTCGCAACAATTCTCAATCAAGAATGTGCTACTTGTAGATATAGCCAATGAGCTTTTCAAAAAGAGCATAAAAGATAATTTCAGACACAATAAAATTAAAATTAATATTGTTAACCATTTATTAGAGACTATTAAATGATCTAAAATTGTGCGTTAGTAATATCTGAAGTTCCGATGTATTGATGATAACATGAGAATGAGAAGCTTTGGCGTTATTGATTTTATAACGAAAATTGTCACGTGATAATTTGAGAAAAAAAGTTATATTTAGCCCTATCACATGGGATAAGTGAATATCACGTGATATCTGTTGCCTAGTGATAACGTCTTCAAATCATGGCGAGTAATGTGAAAATATTTTTAGTTTAGTTTGGAACAGCATGCGACACGTTCATGATTTTGAGGTTTTGTCTAAATAATTTTAAATACAAAATCTATTTAGTTCGTGGAGTGCAGTTATTGAAATGGCTTCACACGAAGAAGATAAATTAAATAGTTATCACATTACTAATACTAATGATGTCGATGTCAACGTAGTAGTAGGGCCCGAGCCTAGGCCTAGCCGTAGCCCCAGCCAAAGACCTAAGACTAGCTCTAGTCCAAGGCCTAGGTCTAGCTCTAACTCTAGGTCTCATCGACTTCAGGATTTTGCTGATGAGTCAATTGACACGGAGACTGTATTCAGCGTTGAGAATGCAGAAACTAAAAGCAACTGCATTGATGTCAATGAGAGTCATAGTTATAAAAATAATGTTTACAGTGATGACATTATTGAGGCTAAAGATGCCATGGAATGTGATGATTTGATATCCAAATTGATGATGAGCGACCATGAAAGTGATGTAGTATGTGAAACGCCAGCTGATTTTCCGTTCGTCAAAACTAAAAAAGAGCAGGATGGTATCCTAAAATGTATAGAACAAGCAAAAATAATGCAATCCACTACAATAGATTTGAGTAGAAAAAAACTGCAAGCCATTCCAGATAATTTATTAGAGTTAACATTTTTAGAGGTAATATTAAGAAGTCATCATATAATACTCATTCGTTCATTGGTCAATCATGAGAAAAAAAAATTTTACTTCTAGTATTAACTAGTTACTATTTCAAACTATTTCCATTTCTGAAGGACCAAATAAAATCTCTTAAATTTTAACAGTTATACATATTCATATTCCTTTTTTCTACTGTGTAACACTGTTACACTTACAGAGCGGTTCAGAGCCAGCCTATATTAGCAATCATGTGCCCTCAGTAATATAATTAAAGGCAATTAAAGAGCCATCCAAAAATTACGTTTTTCTGAGAGTTGTCTTAAACTTCTTACTGATCAAATATGTGAACTTAGGTAACAGATGAATGTAGATTCCTTTTTCTAAACCAAATTACTGAAGTAAAGGAATGCCAGTGCCAGTAACTATTTCATTTAGTTTTTCATTATCAGAGGTTTGTTTCCAATCATTTCTCAAATATTCTGAACAAATGAAACCTTTGATGATGTTCCTGTCAACAGGGGCATCACTAGGGTTGGTTTCGCCCAGTCCAGTACAAGACCTAACTAATAATGTATTTCAATTTCCACGCAAAAATAAAACTAAAAATGTTGCACACAAACAAAATAATACATTTCAACATATAACTTCAGTATAATTTAACTTTTGATTACTATATGTATTAATATTAAATAAAGATAATTTTAAAAGAAAACATTTATATTTACTTGCCTCTTAAATGCTCATGTTAATTACTTTTCGTTATTGATTTTTGCACCACTAAATTAATGCTATTTCAGTTACTTTTTATTTCAGTATCTCTACCTCCAGGGCAATGAAATTGCATATTTACCAGACAACTTTTTCAAATATTTCCCATCTTTATTATGGTTGGATTTGCGCAATAATTCCTTAAGTCGTATTCCATCTGCATATCTTTCCAATCATACCTGTCTTCGTAATCTTCTACTAGAAGGCAACAACCTGCGTAATCTGCCTTTGGAGCTAGGTAACTTTTATTTTTCTTATAAAAAATTATTATATTTTCAAACCTTAGAGATTTAAAATTTGTGGGTTGTCATTGTAATGAAAAACAGGTCTTGAATTTGGGGAAATGAACTTTAGCTAAATTACTGAAAGCCAGCAATTAAATGTGAAATTAATGAGAAGTTGTTTTTCTGCAGGTTTAGTAAAGAGTTTACATGGACTTAACATTGCTGGAAACCCACTAGATTTTCCTCCACAGTCGGTTATGGAAACAGGAACCCAATCAATACTTCAGTTTCTGAGAGATGTATTGAATGCTAAAAATACAGCTAAAATTGCAGATCTGGGTAAAAAAGATTTTCATAAATATACATGTTTTTTCAAATAATTTTTTCAGTAACAATATGCATACTGGTGATGTAAGGAATAAGACTAGAATATTTTTTTTGATTACCAAAGTAAAATATTCAAAATATATACATGCAGTGCTTTTTTTTGTGATGGTACGCACCGGTACGGCGTACCGGCACTTTTTTCAATGTGGGAAAAATTATTACTTTTCTTGTATTTTAACGTGTATTATTATTGGTTAATTATAAAATAAAATTGTTTTAGACATTTAGTATCTTTGCAGTTGTGATTTAGCTTGCATCAAGGTGCGAACTGGTTGTTAAAAGTTAGGCAATTCATCTTTGAGTACCGGCACCTATTTTTTTTTACAAAAAAAGCACTGCATACATGTATTACAAATTTACTACATAATTAACAGATTTATCACTGAGCAAGGGGGAAGAACTTCTTGAGCAAGTGAGTGCCAGTTCTGATGATTGGAATACTACAGCAAGTATGATGGAGCTTGCTAAAATGAGAGAAATGGCAAAAAGAGGGGAAAGAGATTTGTCCCAGGATAATGTTGATTATTCTGACAAACAAGGTGTTCGACCAAATTTAAATCATCAAGAGAAAGCTCAAAATGTTAAAAAAATTAAGAAAGTCGCTGATTTAGGAGCATTTGAAGAGTAAGTTTTTTGCTTTTAAAGATAATTATAAACTTTTGACTAAAATTTAATGAAGATCTATTAGCATATATATCAGAATAAATAGTGTTAGTAATCACTCAATGTCAACTTATAAAATCTGTATGTGTGCAGGAAGCCCTTGCTAGAAAAAGAAGGTTAACAACAAACTACTTCTTATAATGATACTCTTTTCACCACAATTATTTTTAAAATAGTACTACATGACTGAAAAGAGTTTCTTATAGCTTAAGCATCATGAAACAATGCCTTATGAATACCTGCTACATATTTTGTAATAAATCGTGGTACAAATTATGTTGTATGACTAAAATATAAGTAAATTTACTAATCACATCATTGTAGGTCAATATTCTTAAACTTAAAGGTAATGATTAAAAGATTATCAACTTTTAATAATAAAAAATTTACATTCTACCTCAGCAGTGCATTTGCTATCCATGATGATCTACAAATTCTAGCTGCAACCAGCTGCCTCAAAATCAATCAAGCTCCATATAGGCGCAGAGTGTCTTCTGATATTACTCATGATATAGTCACATTTTTAAAAAAAGCACTTAAAGACTGATGGTATTAGGAATTTTGATAAAGAAGTTAATGCTATATAAATTAAGTTTTTTTTTATAATTTAGACGAAATCGACTTTCTTTGCATAAAATATTATACATACAAAGTAAAAGAAAGCCTTGTGTATATTCATAATGCAATTCAATCATTTTCAAATTGAAAAGCTCTAAGCTTTATCTTAATTTTACCTATTTCCCCATTTTATTAATTTTAAAAGAGAGAAAATTTTACTTCAAATGCTTAATATTTGTGTTACCATCCATTCCAATAGACATATGTAAAGATATATGCTAATGAATATTGTTCCTTCATTAAAATTTGAAACACTAAGCCTTTTTTAAAAAAATAATTAATGTATTTTTATTTTTATTTCCTGAAAATATTTTTTTAACATTTCAAATTAAGTCCATTTATTATTTGTATATATATGTTTGTGTGTGTTTGTTACTGCAAAAGCCTGATATTTGACCAGTTGTTGAATCGCTTGGCTATTTCAATTTTTTGCTGAGGCATTTGGCCAACGTCCAATGTACTGGAAATATCAGTGTATACAAAGTTGTTTTTTTTTGGCCGGTCACTTTGAAAAGTGATTGAAAATCCCTGGACGAAAATTCAATGTGTTGATGAAAATAACTAAGCACCATCACATCTTCACAATCGCAAACTGGTGACCAAGGCTGTATGCTCACTAAAATGATGCATGTCATGCAAACAAAATTGCTGCAAATGTAAACACAAAAAACTGTTGTAAAATTTAAAACATCAGTACAGGTAATGCCCTAATCCTAAACTTAGCTCTAACCTTATGCAATGGCACTAATCTGTGCACAACAAATGGCCATAAGTGTAGAAGATGATAGAGATTGAGAATATATTATTTTACACTAATCTGACTGATTTTGTTAATATATTATCATTAATAATAATTTAATGTGATTATGATTATGCAAACACCCAAAATCTGCACATTACTTTTCTTTCAACATTTGCTTAGAAAAAACATACATGGGCCAGTTAAGGTACGAGGACATTGCCCATTTCTCAAATTGTCTAGCCACTTTGACTGATTTCGGGCTTGGGTCAAAACATGTGTACATATATATATATATATATATATATATATATATATATATATATATATATATATATATATATATATATATATATATATATATATATATATATATATATATATATATATATATATATATATACACACACACTCATATATTCTACTTGAATAAAGCTGCTTTATTGTATTTTGTCCAATAATCAAATATTTCATTACAGTTTTTATGAACATGTTTGTATACTTTTATTACTACTATTGGTTTCAGAGTTATTAATAGCATCATTACATTTTTTAAACTTTTGCATTCAATTATTAATTACTGAATTTGGTTACAAGATTTCTCTTGATATTTTGTTTTTACTTTTGGACTTGCTTTCAACTCACTGACCAATCAATGAAAACATTTAAAATTCTCCAGTTGGTTTTAAAAAAAAACATGTTTCAAAACTTTGGAGCCTCAAGTAAAAGTTGATCCACACACAAGAAACAAAACACACAAAAATTAAAGCCTTTAAACCGTGTCTTTTTACAGAAAGCATTAATTTTTTAAGTTTGAAAAAGAGTTACTTTTTGTTTTTTATTCCTCTTGACACATTTCTTGTAAAAATTTTATAACACAGAATAAAGAAAATTAAGGAGAACAAGATGTCATGGAAAGTCAACCCTTACCCAACACCACCAACACAAGAATATGTTACATTTAAAATGAATGAAGAAAAACAGATGGCTAGGGTGAGAGAGTTCCGAGAAAAAACTGATGCAATACTACAGCGACGAAAGTGAGTAATATTAATTTATCTAGCTTCTACTGGCTGAATTACATTGTATTACATTTAACATTCATTTTATTGTTTTTGGAAATAGCTAATATCTAAATTAGGTCTTGCCGAATTAGAGACAATATAACATATGCTATTTTCCAATTTCTTAAATTTTATATCAAAACAAAAGTCATAAAAGTTATTAAATCTATAAGTGTTATGTAGTGCTTAATAAATAAACACTCAGTCAATATCTCCTCAATTAAAAAGTGTTCATGTCACTGATTGATTGAAGTTAGCAATGTCTTTTATGTTGTATTTAATAAATAACTTCGAACATTTAGGGATGAAGCAATGCTTAAAAATTGGCGAGATGACACTAAATCTCTTCAACAGAAAAAATACTCTCAGCATATGGTACCTGGAGAAGGTAGAGTTATTAATTAAATAATAGCAATTGGTCTTTTTTTTTATCAGAGCCACTCAGCTTAATCAGACTTATGGCATTTTAAAAATATAATATTATTTTATGGCACACAAAAAAAAATGCAATCAATCTATCTACAGTAGCAATTGGAGTTATGTGTAATTTAATTAGGGTTACCATACGTCCGGGTTTCCCCGGACACGTCCTCTTTTTATGGCGCTGTTTGGGGGTCCGGGCGACTTTTCAGAAAAATGGCTTTGGTTCGGGTTTTTCTCCGTCTCAAGTAAACCACCTGCTGTGATCTATGCTGTCTATTTGCTCAAATGCAGACGATTTTGATGATAATGAATCAGCATAAGATACTTTCACTACTGTTTGGTAAACTTCAGTAATTTAGTTACTAACTTACTGTTTTTTTCAGTCAGCTAGTGTGGTGCACTGAACCCTCAGTTAATACAAGTTTATAATTAAGTAAGAACAATTTTTTATGTAATTTAAATTTAATTTTATTGGTACAACAATAAATCAGTTTGATCCCATTAAGTTGCGTTTCATTATTGTGCGAAACCGGTTAAGTCACAGTAATTCCATGGCTCCCAAATTTTTTGACTTAACATAGCAATAAATAATTCGTACGTATAATTAAAGCTCTTTTAATATATTGGATTAAAACAAGTGTACCAAGATATGTACTGAAATATATAATATGTGAGTATAAACTTCATTTAATTTTAAATAAATATTATAGGGAAGAAAACACATTTTTATTTGCATCCTTTATTATCGCTCAATAAATTACACTGAAATCTGTACTAAGTGACTATAAATCGCGATTGACCTAAGCCGCGATTACATTAGTATGGACCCGATAGACCGTGACTTAACAGGGTCATATTTGAAGAAAATTAAGTGTCTTCTTTTTCCATCTGACAATTATGGTAACCCTAAATTTAATTAATTAATGTTTCTCATGACTACAGAGGAAACTATAAACAACAAGAAACTATTTTAATTTTACAGTCACAAATAAATTCAAAAAGCTTTCTTAACTCTACATTTATACTTCTAAATAATATTTTTAAAACCAACATCTGATAACCCAAACTGTAAGAATGAAGGTAGTTATATAACTTTTTCCTTAATTATGCTTATTCTACACACTTCTGTAATGAAATATTCATAAAATTAAATGCTGCAGATTTCAAAGAACCAGCAGAACAGGCACCATTTGACGTAGATAAAGATTTTATGCAGGTCCTATCAAAAGAAGAAAGACTTAAGGTGATTTTTAAAATCATTTTTACTAAAATTATATCTATTAATCTGTATTCCTGTTAAGATGTCAAAATACTCAGAAATTTTTACACTTTCCATTTCCCTTAAAATTTTATAAACATAGACTTCAAGAAGATGTTCTTCATAGTAACTGTACAAATGGTAGAAAAAAAGTCAGTTAAGTCTAATAAACCCTTTCTAAAGACAATCTAAGGTTTTAAACGTCACAATGAAAAACCAATATTACATCAAGTGTTGAGTGAGCTACTCTTACATTCACATACTTTCAGAAAGTTTGAAATTTATGTTATTGGTTTTATTTTTATGAGTATTTTGTTTCATCTTGTCCAATTATTTATACAACTACAGGCAGACTTGCAGAAAGAGAAAAAAATGAAACAAGAGAGATCAGTTTCTCCTGCAACAAGACAACGAATTGAATTAGACAAGTAGGTTATTATTTTGAGTGAAATCTCAATGTTATAAATGACATATAGTCTATTAAAAAGTCATGCAAAGGATCAATATTAATACATTTTACACGCTTTTATTTAAGTCACAATGTTTGTATGTTGTATTTTTCCTTCAAATCTTGAAACGTAAAATTAAACCACTTCTGATGGACCTAGAGATCTCAAAATTTTACCACAGATAGATCTTGGATGACAATGCATTGTATCAAAATTTCAGATCGATCGAATGTACCGTAATGAAATTAATCAATTTTTAGTTTATCTCTATTTATCACTATTTCGAATGTATAGTCATCTGCTAGGGTTGACCTCCACGGCTCACTGGTTTCACTCTAGCCCTCGTAAATTCCCGTGTTTACATCAAGGGCAGGGGAAATCAGCGCGTTTCAGTCTGTAAATGTTTGTAAATAAAAGCGTGTCCTTTTTAAAAAAAGATTTTTTTTTACATTTTACTTATTTATATTATTTTTTAAGAGAAATTTCATTTTAATTAAAAAACAGACAAACTAGGATTAGAGAATTAGAAAAAAGGATCAAAGAGCACACTGCTGGAATGGTCGAGAGAAGAAAACAGCCACGAGGAACACCACAACATGAAATGGAGATTGCTAAAAGGGAATTGGACATTGTAAGTTACGATAACACGAAGAAGTTCTTGCTTTCATAATTTATAAAAAAATTACTTGTGTATTCACAGATCTTAGGGGCCGTCCATAAATGACGTCTTGTGATTTTGGCCAATTTTTACCCCCCTCGTCACAAAAACTTAGACCCCCCTTCAATATGATGTCACAAAGCTTTGAACCACCCCCCCTCCCCCAAAGCCGTATTTTCTTATTGAAAATTATCATGTTGCAAATTACTTTTTTTTGTCATTTAACTATGTATTTAGTGTAAGTCTGCACTCTAATATCATAACCCGTGTGAAGCCATTGAAAACATCATTAAATAAATTGAAAGCAGTCAAATATTTAAGTGGAACTTTTCATTAAACTAGCATGTTTTGATTTCTTAAACACCCCCTTCCCCCTCATCACACAGAGTCACAAATGCGTGACCGCGGGTGTTACGTCATTCTTGCTTCTGTGTTGTGTGCATTAAATGATCATGAATATTTACTCTTGTTGTTTAAACAAATGATAATTGTCATCTTTTTTCAAGTTGAATTCTATATTCTATGAATATATTATTTTTAAAGTTCAACTTTAAAAAAAATAAAAAATAATGTTTTTATTTCTATTTCAAAGCAATGAATTCTCCTAATAGCAGTAAACTTTAACTGTCCCTACAACCAGAAGCTTACAAAACATTTGTGTCTTCTTCTAATCCTCTGAATATTGCAATAAAAATATGTCAAATCAAATACAAAATGTTGTAAACCTCTTGTCTCTTTTAAGCACTTCCTATTTAAAATTTTCACTTTTCAGATTCCATGTACTACTTTGCCTTTTGATTTATTTATCCAGTGTCTAAAAAATATGTATTAATTTTCAACATCTTCTTCTATAAACTTCCATCTTCAAAATCCATGCTTGCTTTTCCTTGTATTCAGGTAAAAAATTTGCAGCGAGACCTGATGCGACGTTACCAGGAACTAAAAGCATGGAGCGCAGGTTGTTGTTGGTTCTACTACTTGAATTTTGGGTCCTATCAATTATCCAATATTTTAATAAGGTTGTGGGAAAAGTTCTTTTAGTAAAAAATTTTACTCAGTATTAAAGAAAAGCATGGAAGTGGTTGGTACATTTCATTTCCGCTTTCATATCAATTTTGTGGTTGTCATGGCTTGGCTAAATAACATGAATCACTAGGAAAGAAATTATCCTTAGTTAAAATATTAGTTTATGAGTCAACTATAAAATTCAGATTTTTCATTAACCTGACTTATAAGAATGGAATGTAGAGAGCATAGATATAATTATGGAACGTATCCAAATAGGTAGTAGTGACACAGGCAGCTACTCATGAAAATATGAACATGAAATGTACTGTTAACATTTGAAATTATTTTTATGCCCCTTAAAACTGATTTAATTTTAGCTCCACATCAAAATAAATAATTCTCTATTTAAAAATGTCACAACCCTATAAGGTTTTTTTTCACTAACAATACATTATTTAAAATAAAATTCCAGTTATGGGGTAACTACTAAATGAGATTAGACAAAATACAGCTTGTGTGTTTGGAGCTAAATATTTTCTTATGGGGAAAAGTTTCAATTTTGTTATTATGATATAAAATCTATTTAGATATTTGAGTATTAAATATAGTTCATATTTTAGGGACATAGAAGTGTGAGATGGTGTACCCTGGGCCAGGGGGGAGGGGGGATTCGGGTAGTTTTAGTAAATGGGAAGTTTATGCATTGCCATCACCATTTCTATTCATGCTATAGCTTAATTGTTTAAGAAATGATTGACCATTTTAGTACAGCATAAGTAACTTGCACATCAGTTGTGTTTAACGTATGGAAAAAGGACACACATGTAAAGCTGCCAAACAATGATTTCAAAAATACTTATGAAACTTCTGTTTTAAACTTTTGCACATTGTGCCAACTACTTTGCAAGTCAATTTTTGTAATAAAAAATGTTTTCTTAACATATTAAAACACTTCACGAATTTCCTCAAGGGCAATAGTTTTAATACCTTATTTTGACTTAAAACTTGGAGAATTTTAAAGATTAATTTCATTGTGTATTAAAACTTTTCAAGTTCCTAAATAAAGAATTATCTTAGAAAATTTATCTAAAGAATTAAACAAGAATGATGTTTTTTTAAATTTCCTCTTTCTTTCACACATTGATAGAATGAGATAACAATATTTGTTTCAGACACTTCACACACTGTACATTTCTTTTCACATTTTAAAAAAGTAAAATATAGTTTTTTTTAAACACACTTATTTGTAACATAATGTTATCAAAACTTTATAAACGTGTACATGTAGTTGATATATATATCTTTTATCGTACTTAAAAAAGTTACAAACTGATTTAATATTTATTTATATCTCTACATAAAAATAGGCCAGTATGTTAAAGTTAAAGGTACTGGGAAATTATAGGTGTTTATCTTTATTTCAATAGCCACTTATACTCTGGCCCTCTTCATACTTTGATTAAATTTTTGGCTTTATATATAATGTATTTCCTTGGTACTATTCTACTTTTCAAATGAAATTGGCAACATTTTATCAAATTATCAAAATTCTATAAAAGGGGTGATTTGTGCGTATAAATTATCAAGTCCACCGAAAGGGTTTAAACATACATTAGCTGAAATGTACAAATTTCTTTTATTGAGTCATTTGAGTTGAAGAGTATCGTTACTTTAATAATTGTTTAAGTCAGGGAAGCTAAAGCATGTTTGTTTTATATTCACTATACTGTAATTTAAAAAAAGCAAAGATACATCATAATAGCTTCACTTATAATATCCAAAAAAAGTCAAGATATTAAATGAAGTTTATAGTTATATGTACTTTGGATTAAATTTTCTATCAAGTTAAGTGTAAAGTCAGAAGAAATACATGTTAGATTTATGTAAGAGGTATTTCTTTTAAACCCATTCCTAGACTTGAATATCCATTCTTTATACAAAAGCCAGGGCTAAGAGAGCAAGAGACAATCTCTGTAGGCCAGCTAGCGCTGGCTTTAGGTATTAAACACCAACAAGGTGGTAAGTTGAAAAGGAAAAAAGTAATTATACTCGTAGTCATACATTGTAAAATCAACTAGTTACATACATAGTTTTTAAGACTTATTTTTCTGAGTAGTCTCCAAATATTTTTTTTTATTTGATTAACTGTTTTCTTGCCTCTTTAGAGTTTTAGATCAACTCATCTATCACTACTAAAAAATAGCTAACCCTAGATACAATGTTTTTAATATTAAATTTTAAAATGCAGAATATTTGTAGAAAATTCATCAAAAGAACATCATATACCAGTACATACATATTAAATGGTATAATATGGATTTAACATGTCTTCTTCAGCTATTTGGAAATCAAGAGGATAAGTTTTAGTAAAAAATTTAATAATTACAAGATTTTAGTAAGACAAATTTAAATGAAAAAATAATGTTGCATAATTTTACTCAATTCAACAGCTTCCTTGAGTATTTGCTAGGAATTTCATAAGATCACTTCCTAATTAGCCAACTGAAAAAAAGGAATTTAAATGAAAAAATGTAAATAAAATTATTTTAATATTTTTAAAATATGTAGTTTCTTTGGTTTGACTTGCTCTGTGTTAGCAAGCACTAAAATAAAATATCTATATATATATATTTCACCACAGCAAGTATGTGCAAACAAGCATGACAAATGACCCTCGCTGGGGTCGACCAATCAAGCGAAGTGGGTTCAAAAACGGCATATTTCGAGACCAACAATGCTTCTTGAGTTCAATTGTTATTCCTTCTCAGAATTTTCATGTGATTCGTAGTGTAGTGGTTATTACGTCCGCCTTACACGCTGAAGGTCCTGGGTTCCATCCCCATCAAAAACATTATTTCTTAATTTTTTAAAATGTGTGTGTGCCCGTTCTTTTACTCTTTTTTTTTGCAAACATAGCTGACCCTCGCTCAAGTCGGCCAATCAGTTTATAGTTGGCAAGCTAGGGTGTTGAAGGGTGGTGGGCAGGTAGCAACAATGCGTCGGTGGTTCCCCCCCACCGACGTTCACTCACGTTGTTTCTATTTCTTCGTGCTGTAGTTTGTGTCCGTTCTTTCCCCCCTTTCTTTGCACTATCCATGAGCAAGTCCGCGGCGCATGCTACGCTGCGTGGCGTATCTAGTATTTTAATAATTGATTGAGGTTTCAGACAAAAAATTAAGTTAAATTTAGTGACATGGCTAAGGTTTTGGATTCCTTGGTAAGATTTCAAATCCTAAGATTTTAAGATGAGCAGGCAACCAGTGTTACTACAAAACACTGTAATTGAAGAAAAGATGTGCAGCTTTAGAAAATATATTGATAGAGTATTGAATTTATCAAAATATACTAAGAAATGGCTTACATGGTAAAATATTCACCTCCCCTGCAATTATCTTTCATTTGATGAATGTTCTACGATATGCCGATTATGTGCCAGGCGTTTCATAAATCCATTGTTTGCCAGTAGAATTTAGATAACTTAATGCAATATTCTTTTTCAAGTTTATTATTTAAATGTCTCAGATAATTTTCAACTTAATTATACATTATATTTTTATTTTTTTATAAATGCTGCCTCTTATTCTTTATTGCTTTTTTTTTAAAAAGAATATTTTAGATTACGGAAAAACTAGCTTTTGCTCTCTCAATTTCAAGCCAAAAGTCAATTAACATAAAAAGTATTTTCCAATAACGGAAATTTTATTAGTTGACTTCAGATATTTGATGAATTTATTTTTAAAAACCCTGTACGGGCCAACGAAAAGTGATGAATGTTTTTTAAATAATTTTTTTAACTTAAGCAGTTAATCATAACACAAATTCTCCCCTTATGAAACTGCCCGATTTCTAAATGGACCATGCCGCTTTCTTTTTATTGCTGAAATAAACTATAAACAAAGTGTCAAATTTTGGCACAATCATTTCTAGCTTTTGGACACTATTTTGTTTACAGCAGCAGCTGAATACAGAAATAATTATGACACTTAAGAAATGACATTTTAGTAGTTTTAAATTATTCTTATACTACCACCTGTTTAATATACTTTTTCTAAACTTTTTCTCCCAGGCAGAACAAATGCACAATGAACTGCTGGAAAAAAGAAAAGACATTGAGTATCGATTCAAAGCCTATTGTTGAACAGCCTGCACCACAAGATTATAAATATGTTGCTTTTTCTGGTCATGAGTACTGTGCCTCAAATATTGTATTTACTTTTGAATAAACTATAATATTTGCTTGTGTATAATTTTATTTGCATAATTAGTATTAGTTTCTCTGACAATCCAAAGTTATTTGTCACACAACTGGAAAATACAAAAAAGACAAACACACTTTAAGAATGAAAAAGTACATTATGTATTGATAATTCATAGCATGAATGACACCCTCTTTCAACTGAACACAAAGCTCACCAAAACTTGTAATGTAAACAGTGACAGGGTTGAAATTTAAGTAAAAACCAATCATCAGAAGCAAGTTATGCTCATATAATAGCCAGGCGTCCCAGCATAAAATTACACAAGCCTGCTTATCAACATTCACAAACACACAGCAAGGCGTTTAATTCATTGAGTAAAGCATCTTGGGGAGATGAATTATTCTCTGGGGGTTAAATTAATCTGAACAAGGAGAAAGCATGCCAATGTACATAAATTCATATGATAATCGACTGGTGAAAATATATGTACAAATTTTATTTGGTGCAAAGTACATAACCAGGTACCAAATATTTAAGAATATCCATGAAAATTAGTTTGTGGTACATTTATACGGTCCGTAAAATAATCTAGCAAACTCATTTATTACAAATAGAATTTAGGCATCACACACATTTTTTTTCACATATTTTTTAAATACTGGTTTAAACATAGATTAGGAAAGTGCTGAGGTAAGTAATCTACTCAAGTAATAATTTCTTACCTATTATCTATAATTAGTTCTTGCAAGAAATCAACATTTGATTCTCATCCAAAATTTTAAATAATATTTTTAAATGCTTTATTTTAGATAACTTTTTCAAAAATACCTAGATACTCATTCTATTGAATACCTTGTTCCTTAATATGCTATTTTAACGGTACTAAAAAGAAACAAAAAATTAGTTGCAATACCAAAAATTTTTAATGTAAAGGCAAATGCTTGGAGTGAGTTAGTATTTATAGAAGAATATAAATGAATAACATGAGCAGAATAAAATAACTTTTTAAAAAAAATATATTAAAATACAAATTAGACAGTATCAAAAAAATGTTTACCCATCAATAAAAGCAATCTTTTCTTAGTAAAGGTCTTTTCATTTTCCTTTGAAAACAGCTATGGATATAAATATAGATTAAATATATTTCTAACTTAATAAACTTAAGCTAAGAAAGCTTTTAGAACTAGTGGAGAGAGAAAAAAAAAGAATAATCACTCCATATTTGAAGTTCCTTGAGATTCTTAGACAATAAAACAGACTAAACTGATGAACTTCTAAATATGCTCCAATTTAAAATGAAACCAACATTTTTGCACATAAAATTATTGACTATCATAATGTATACATATTTTCTGCTCCACTTTCAAATTATTACACCAAAATAAATGTATTTATTTAACAAGTGATTTAACAGTTTAATGGATCCATTTTCACACCAATCCAGTCTTTTTCTTGAAAATGTCTTTTAAATTAACATTTACAGCAATTTTTCTCCTCTCTTTTGGTTCTGCGGGCTCAAAACAAAATCTGAAAATTAAAAATATAATATTAAATAAATTTGAATACACATTAAGCAAAATATGTGATTTAGGAAAAATACAAACTTATAATGGTCTTAATTTTACCACTGTTTTCATATGCATTTTTAAACTAATGAAATTACAAATGTGTCTATTTGTTGAATAAATTTATATTGAAAAAATATACATAACTTATTTAATCTACAAATGCATGACAGAAAATTAACCTTTTAAATTCCTCCAATTCACGTTCAAACTCATCAACATCACCGTCTAATTCTGATTCAGACTTAGGCATGAAAATCTCATCTGTTTGACAATGCAAGAGTAAAAAAAAATTTATCTTATCTTATCTATACAGACGCTCCTATGCAGAAGATAATTGCGTCCACAGACCATGACAGATGATCTTTTGGCAAGTGATGCAGCGTTCACAGGCCACGGCTTTGTGGGTTCCACGCATTACCCAGCCGCCTAACTAGTGTCAGGTACCCATTCGGGGCTGGGTGACTCAGGGACGCCCAAGGCCCAGGGAACAAATCCTTGCCGTCACATGGATTCGAACCCGTGACCATCGGTACGCCAGTCGAGCGCGCTGCCACTCGACCAGTGTCCCCAGTATTAGTTTTTTTAAACAAATTATTTTAATTCTAATAAAATTATTTGCTAACAAGAGCAGTAGAATTATACAAAATTTCAAACTCAACACAAAAAATTAATAGTACACTTACCTCGAGCTCGGTTAGCTCGACCACCCTAATAACTCGAGGTTTTTTATTCGAACCGCCAAATTCTCTCTTTATCTTAACATTTTCTCATCGGCTAATTCGATTTTTCTAAGTCGCCGAAACCTAATACCTCGAGCACAAAAGAGGGCCAAATTTTCAACTTAACGTTGGTTAGCTCGATCCTCGTCGGTTCGCCTAGCAATGCACTGGCATTTTTAGTTCAAAACAGTGTTGACATCTCGCTTTCTTTGAGACTTCCGGCTATTGTGTGATTCTACGAGATTTCAATAAAAATTACCGGATGTTTTGCGTGTGTGAATTATTAGTTCGACGTGTATCCATGGAGTATGTATTCACCCGAGGTACTGGAAAATCGCGTTAGAGGTCGTTAATCGTCATTATTTCGCAGTGCATGTTATATTATTATTAAACTTAATTCATTTTCTGATGCATTAATCATTTTATTTTTTAAGATAAACGAATATCTTTAGAAATGAAAATAAAGGTTTGTATCGAGAATCGACGGTGGTTTTTATTTAATTAACTAAAAAAATTATTATTCTTTTAAAAGTTTGTTGTTGCTTTGTTACCAGTAAGATACGTGACTGGCTAACACGCGCGTGACGATGAAATCAAATAATTTTCTTAATATTCCAGTACTTATATATATATATATAGTATATATATATATATATATAATTATACACGTCATCAATTTTGTAGGTCGAGTTCTGATAAGGAATGATTTTTTAAAAAATTCGCTTAGACTTAGTTGCCAGCCGAGGTCTAACACACAGCCCACAGCGTGCTGTGATCAACGGTCAAGGCCGCAATAGTTTTATTTATATTACAAGTTTGATCGACTGAGGAAATTCGAGAGCGTTCTGATAGTAACAGATATCCTGCACGTCAAAAGCATTAAACTTAAAATTACCATATTAATTTGTTTTTTTGTTTTTTTAATTTGCTGATTCGACGGCAAACGCCGTCGGCTGTGACATGCCATGCCATGGGACGAGGCGAGGCGAAAAATTTCACCTTTTAACGCATGCGCAGACAATTATAAACTGGTAACTTTTTTTTATTATTATAAATGGAATCGAAACATGACCAGAGACGTAATCAAAGTCTTTACTTCGGCATATATATATATTACATATAAATTATAAATTCCCGATTAGTCATAACTTTTCCCGACTTTCAAGGCCGAGAAAATTTTTTTAAGAATTCCCGACTTTTTCCCGTTTTCCTGAGTGGGAATCATGGTTATATTTAAATTTTAAACAGTCCTTAAAAACGAACGGTCATTACAAATTACAACCTTAGGAAAGAGTGAAGAAATATTAGGGTTCCGATACGATTCCGATTAATCACTATACGCTAAATAATTAATCACGTACATAAAGAAATTTCAAGCACATGTTAATATTTTGCCGCCATATTGGTTTTCGTTTTAACTCGATCATCGGTTATCTCGACGCCATTTTTCATACCCCAACGCCGCCGACTTAACCGGTTTCGACTGTACTAGTGTTTCTTGTGACTATAAAATAGATCAACATTGATAAAACATTTATAAAAACATGTTTTTTCTTTATAATCTCATGAGTATTAAAACAACACACTTCTGAATCAGTTGCAAGCCAACAAATATTCCAACAAATATGTACTAACAGAAGATGAAAAAATATTATGGTTATAGATAAAAGTATGTGTGAGCCTGACCACGCCCAAAACCAAAAATATCAGCAAAAAGCCTTTGTCAGCGAACAAACAAAAACTAATTGAAGTACGAAAATAAAGATAGAATAATGCAGCTACAAATACAGTACAAAGCTGCAGCACAGTATCATAGTAAATGTATATGCCAAAAAAAATTAGGTTACTTCAATTGACAAAGTTCAATAGTCCCCACCCTGCCATTGAAATAAAATTAGCTGATTATAAAGGCAGTGAATGCCTATTTAAGTTACCAGATCAAAATTGGGGTGGGTTTTGAGGTTTAGCCCCAGATTGTTTTTTATGAATTCAAAATGCAGGTAAGCACATTTGATGTGTTTATAACATTCATCTTTCTGAATTTCTACACTTAATGGGAATGTTGGTATACTTGGTTCCATTAACTTAGCTGTGCTTATAAGAATTCATCAGTTTTAATAGTAAATCTGTTTACTACTTATCTCAATTTGTTTAAATTTTAATTTCTTCAAGTTTTCCATATTTTTGCATTCCCAACAGTTTAGCTGATAAACTATGATAAAAACTTAGAAAATGTTGATTAAAAGTTTCATAGAGCCACTTGTTCAAAATTTCTATTGTACCTTGCCAGCTACACTAGGTCAGGGGTCAGCAACCTGCGGCTCTTTCGATGTAAAGATTTGGCTCTCCAGTTCCATAAGCAAATATGAATAATTATATTATTTTATTTTCAAAACTCGTGTTAATGGCTCTTTAAAAAATGGGGAATTTTGTAAATTGTAGCTTTTAGCTTTTGCGGCTCAAAAGTTGCCGACCCCTGTCCTAGGTCAACACTACCCCTCATTCTGCTCTCATAATATAATTATGAATTGATCATGTTGTAATTATAATATGTCTCAAAGAATTCTCCAAATTGTAGAATGTAATTGTAAAATAATTAGAGTCTGGCAGACAGATTTATGATTTTACTTTGTTGGCATATGGGTACTGAAAATAAATTTTGTATGGAGAAATTTTTTTAAATATCAAAGTTCATTTATCAACAGGTAGAGCATACAACTATACAAAAAAATAATTCAGATTTGATGGACATTTAAGAGCAGAATTCAAATTATCTGCTTTTGGATTACTTCCCTTCCCTCCCCCAAAATTTATTGTGCTACTTTTTGAGAGAGGCACTGGGAGTTTTGTATTATGTTTCGTTTAGATAGACCCAAATAACCTATTTTTTATGTGCCTTGACTGATAAGCGTGTTGTTTAAGATGATAATAGAACATTTATAATTTAATTCTTCACACTTACCAACTCCATTCATGTCTCCATTTTTGTTCTTCTTTTTGCTCTTTTTTGTTCTTCCATTAGCTTTTACCTTTTTAAGTTCCAACAAGAGAAATTGAAATAAAACTTAATTCAAACCTGAAATATTTATATCAAATGCACTAATGGTAGCCATTTTATAAATTAGAGTAAGCCATTTAAAAAGAAGTATTTGATATTTTCTTATATCAACTTGTCCATAGGCTAATGTGGCTCCTAAGAATAATAGTTTATTAAACTGTAAGTTTAACCCATTTGTAATAGGGCATTTAAAATATATATATTTGAAGAAAAAAGTTATTAGGGATCATATGTTACCTGATCGGCTGAAACTTTAGTGCCACAAGATGGTGATTGGGATGTTGAACTCATACTTGGACAGCCAGCTACATTTTTTGAGACAGTGGGCAAACTAGCTGTACCTGTTTGAGGCATTTCTAAAACAGGTGTAGATACTGGGTTCTTATGTGATGTTCCATTAACTTGTGTTTGCTTGGATTGTCCTTTTTTATCAGTACTACGTCCATTTACTACTTGATTCCCAGCAGGCTGTGAGGAAGTTGTCATTTTGCCATTTAATGCCTTGCCTTGTTTATGTTGATTTGTATGCTGAATTGGCTGATTTTCTTGTTTAGTTTGGACATTTGTTTTAACAAAGTCTGAAGTGACTTTTAAAGGAGGCATAATGGCTGTTCCATTACTTTTGACTTCAAAAGTTAATGTGCTGGAAGGATTTGCTTCCAAAGAGATAGATTTACATTTGTTTTGTTGCTGCTGTTTTACTGAATTTATTACACCCATGATATTTTGGGGTGTATCCTTACTATTGTTGGAACACCTTTGCTGCACAGATGCAAGATTTTTTGGAGTTGGATTTATAGTAGATCGAGTAGATTCGATTATCAAAGAAGATCTATTTATTTCTTGTTTCAAAGATGTTATAGAAACAGGTGATTCTACTTTATCAACAGGTACATCTACAGGGACATCTTTTTTTTCTGCCACAAACTGAGCCCGTTTTGTCTTAGATTTTGACATGTTTAAATGATCAAATGCAGAAGTCTGTTTGGTTAAGGTCAATGTTTGGTTAAGCAAAAGTTGCCGCAAAGTTTTTTCTGGCTCAAGTTGACGATTCTTGTCATTAGGTGAATTGCTCTTTTCTTGTCTTGCCTTTTCCTCCAACTGTAAAATTTCAAATAGGCTATGAAATTATAAAACATAAAGCTTAAGAGTTCCTATCACTGAGTACACTCAGACCAACATTTGTTGTTACTTTAAAAGCAATGTTTAATTTCAAAATGGTTAGTGAAATAATATGGAAAAGGTAATAATAGATAAGTGAGTTTTTTAAATTCTTATTTTAACTAATTATAGCCATAAAAAAGTACTGGACTTGAATTTCAAGCTTTAACTATTAACAGGCTTAGCATTAAATTGTTAAGAGAAGTGGCCATCAAAGAAAGTAAACATTGCCCAATCAACTAGATTTTTAAAAAAAATTCTTGTATTGTACTTACGATTTATAATGCCGTCACAAGAAATACGAATTTTAGTATTCCCAGCTAAATATAATTTTAATGTCTTAAATGAAATCAAAACACATGCCTGAAATGTTTTATATTACAGTGGGTCTTAAATAATTAACTAGAAAACATTCTCTACTATACTCGATTGCATAGGGAAATTTGAAGTTAAGTGTTTACAATATCTTTATCAATTATGTCACTAAATTATGAAAATTCTGACCTATTTTTTGAACTAAGTGAGCTTATTTCAATTTGAAAATACCAAGCTTCACACAACTTTAGGGGAAAAAAACAGTTCACTTCCAAAACACTATAATGAGAGACATTCACATTGGTTCAAAATGATTTCCCCACCCACTTTACACACAAAAAGTCATTGTAATTTTGACCAACACATGTTGTTATGAGTTATGAAATGTATTCAAAAACATTTATAAAAAAACTGATGATTGGTTGTTTTCACCTCAACTGCTTCCAAGCCTTTTAACAAATTTTTAACAATGAACTTATTTTATAATTATTATTTTTTCCACTTTTTCTGAGTTAATATAAAAACAAATGATTCCACATCACACAGGGATATAGTCTTTTCATGTCCAACTTAAAAACTTGATGGTTAATAGCATTTTAAATAACAAATCATATGCTTTATTTGAAAACTCTAAAAATATATTTTTAAAAATCAGTATAGATGGGAATAAAGTTTCAAAATTAGTTACTTTATAACATATTTATATTATTAGCTTATTAAGCCATGTAAAGGTTAAATAGGAATATATATTAATGCTTGAAATAGAGACATAAGAATTAAAAGGATGCTTCGTCTAAATGCCTTCACTAGGCAAAGACTAGAAAGGAGACGAAAAATTATTTTCTAAAAAATGATTCTCCAAAAACTTGAGACCTGACAAATACTATGTTGGATGTATGTATATTGCTGTGTGCATTGCTGCAAGTGTTCTGTGTCACATTTTGTATGATAAATATTTAATAATAGAAGTATATATTCTCACACCTGCCTTTCATTATTGCTCTGTGTATTCATAGCAATCTTGATAAGTCAAATGAAATTAGGGATACAACTTTGTACATGTTATTGCTAAATACAAGAAAAAGTAAGTATATATATTAAGGATCAAAACTGAGATGCAAGATGTGGCCACATACAAGCTAATAAATGAGAGCAATCAAAACAGGGGGAAAACATTTGAATTCACACCATTCAGTGGTGAGTTCCATTTTTAAACTGTTTTAATTCAAAATAATATATTGAATTTATGATTTCACTTGTATTATTACTGTAGGTTACCTTTTTCTGCTTTTGACGTGCCCTTTTAGCAGCTTTAGCTGTGAGCTCCTTTTCCTTTGCTTTACTTGAAATATCATCAGTTCCATTTATAAAACTGAGCAAACCCTCAAGGCCTTTTTTTTCTAAAGGATCTTTTAGATCTTCTCTACTGTCTTCTTGCATAAGTCCATTTTTGGAACCAATTTGTTTGTGTTTGCTTTCACTCTGCTACACGGTAAAATGTCCATGGGAATAAAGAGAAACAAAAAAATGTTTAATATTGCTATTGAAAAAGTGTTTTAAAACAATCCCAATCAAGCAACCATTGAACACACTGTACATCCTTCAAAAATCCATTTACTCTTTTGTGCTTTAAGATTATCAATTTTTAAAAAGGGGGGGGGGTGTGTTTATGTAATAATAATAACCCCTTTTCAGACCATGAACACCTATGGGGCAAGTGAAGCAGCGTTCACAAATTTCATTGAAAAAATAATTATTTACTAATACAATGTATTAAAATCTTTTAAAGTTAACAATTCTATGAGCTTAAATAGATACCAAGACTAATTGAATTTTAATTCATTTTATATACTCATGCTACAAAGGAGGTTTATCAATTAATCATAACGACCAAAATATATATATTATGAAGGGGCAACATAATTTTTTGGTAAAGGACTAAATGTATGTAAAGTATTTAAAGATGCATGAGCTAAAAATTTTGTTGATATCTAGCTTGAACAAGGGAAAAAAAAGAATTCTTGAACTGTTAAAATTTGGTAACTTTTTTTAAAGATATGTGACTCTAATATTTCAAATTTTGTAAGATTTATATAAGCATACTATTAGTATAATGTTAATTTTCTCCTTCTAATGCACATAAAAATGTGGAGGAATAACATTGACATTTCATTATGACTGGTGGAACAGTATGGCATGGCTTTTAGAGTCACAATATTTATACATCTTAAGTACAACTGTTAAACGCCATAAAAAGTAACACAATTTTTTTATATTATCTCAAAATGAATTCTTTATCTAGTAAACAGAAAAATATTGTATCATTTTAAGGTAGACGACATTTATTTATAAGAATTATTGCTTAAATCATTTAATATTTGCTAAGAGTTAATGCTTTGATTATATTTTTACTAATTTAACTATGGGCATAGCAATTCTAAAAATTATTACTTCCCAAAGTAAATGACTGGAGTAAATTAAGGTGTCCTCAATCAATGATTTAATAGGTAAGGATGGGGTCGGGGCTGCAAAAATGTACTTGCTGATATAATTTAAACCTTAAGCCTATTGTTTTGCTACCAACTGATTAATCGTAAATTTTTCAAAAGTTAATGATTAAATTTTAATTAATCGTTAACAGCCCTAAAAATTGCTCATAGTAATTTTTCCAGTAAATAACATTAAACTATAAAATTTTAAAATAAAATTGCTCGTAGAATCTAACAAAATACAACATTGTATTAAGAAAGTTTGAACAATTCATGGACTATCAGAGTGAGTTGAATGTAGATGGTGAGTAGTAAAATTTCACTTACTACATAAGATTTAAAGTTAACCACACTCTTCTAAACAAATTTTTTTTAAAAATTTTTCTATGCCAATGTACTTACTAGTTTACTAGTGATAAGAGTGTTTGAATTCATTGAGTATGAGACATGGATTTTGTCATTTTTGTTGGGCAAATGAAATGCTAAGAATTTCTTAATGAAAACCTTTTCTAGAGCTACGGGTTTAAAAACACAAATGGAGAAGTCTAAAATAAAAGTGTTGACAAGTATAAAAAAAAGTTGAAGATATAGTGCTGAAACTTCAATGAGGCCCTAGCCTATTTAGAAATCAATAAACAGGGTAGGAGAATGTCTGGAAAAAGACAACAACAAAAAATGAAAATTTCATAAAAAACAAAACAAAAACAAAAACACAAGCTAAAACAATGTTACAAGGCGCAAACTAACAGCATCAGTGAGACTTGCTCGTTACTTTCCAAGCAATGTCTTTCATAAAAGAACCAAATGGGTAATCTTTGGCAACGAGCCTTCTTCAGAACCTACAGTGTGGTGTCTTAAATACCATGATAACTGTTAACAATATTCAAATATTAAATAGAAATTTGGAACAAATAATATTAAGATGAACATATATAACCCAGAATATCAATGTCTTATGATCTCAGGTAACACTTGACATATGACTATCAAATAGGGTAGTAATCAAGTAACATGGAGAACTCTAAGTAACATAAAAACAGAACTTTTGCTGACTTAGGCATTAACAGATAACTTACCCTCTTTTTTAATTTTTTCCTGAGCCTATCTTTAATCTCTATATAGTTTGTACTTGTTTTGGCAACTTGAGGCTGCAAATAAAATTGTACACTTAAATAACTAATGTGGACCAAATCTAAAATTTAAAAAGAACCAATTTATTTTACTTTCAATTGTTCTTCATCTAACACGAAACAGATTCATTTTTAAAAAGAGATATTGGTAAATATTTAAATTTGAAATATGCTGAAATGTAACAATAATGCTTTCAACTATTTTAAAGTATACTTACATTATTATGTCCAAAAAATTCACAGTAACAGCAATCGCAGTACTTTCCTTCCTTTTGGTTAGAAGTGGACGTGCTAGAACTCTTGTCCGATAAACTATCATCAACACTGTCACAGTTATCATCATGATGATTAGCCTCACAATCAGGGTCATTACATGGTGTGGTAATGGTGCCCACTCCAATGTTGTTCACTATACTGGACAAGCTGTTATTGCATGACAGAGTTACACTTTGCCCATTTGCTTGGGGTGTTGCAGAAGTAGTGTTGGTAGTAATGGATGGGGCACCAGTGGTTGTGTGAGGTGATAACCCTCCTGGTCGAGGAGTTGAATTGGTGGTATGAGAACAGGAACGCAATGACCGAAGAACCTCATCTTTGTGGTGATGACCAGAAAAGGGATTTTTTAGAGCTGCTTGTGACGTTGGCATTGCTGGTGGTGCCTGAAGGCCACCTGTAAAAGGCACAACACCTAAATTGTAGGCGGGGCCATTTGACATCTGTTTATTAAAAACACCTGACCCAGCAGATAATTTTTTGCATGATGGAAGAGGACTTCTCTCCCATTTGCTGGATGGATTTCCACCCAATGTAGGTGGTCTGGAGCAATGTGGAGGACCATGACATGGTCCTATTGATTTGGCAGTCACTGGCAAACCAGGGATTGATGGTGAAAGGTTTAGAGATGATGATGATGGACATGAAAAAGATGAAGAAAGAGAAAATCCAGATGGAGAAAGGGAATTAGCAGAATTTAAACAAGACTGGGGAATTTTAGCCAATGATGCAAAATCTAGAGGTTTAGAAGGATCAACTGAACTACCTTCTGATGCAGTTGTTTCTAAATTACTGAGAGTGGGAAGGATTGAAGATGCAAAATGTTTTCCAGCCACTGATTTGAATGCACTGGTTGTATTCGTGGTAGAAGTGTTTGTTGTGTGAGTAGCTAAGTGAGACGCATAGTCAAAGGTAAAAGAAGAAGCTGAGGTGACCAGAGGTGGTGGTGGAGGGAGATCTGTGGAGAGTGCAGAAAGACAATGGTGTTGTTGGTGATGCTGAGCGGCAAGCGATCCAGGGCGAGCTAGAGTGTTGTCCCAATCACTGTGGAAAAATAAATAACAACTATAAGTAGAACATACCTAAGACAATAAAATTATTAATTTACCAATAATGCTATCTTATTAATATCACCAATATATTTTACAAATAGATTTTGCTCGGATATCCTTTTAAGAAGTTTCATCTAAAAGAATAAAATATTTGTGAAAATTATACACAAATTATTGTTTAAATAATGATAATAAATGTTTACCACTAATTTTGTACCTGTAAGCATGGTAAAGAATGCTGGTGCTTGTATCACTGAAGTCTAGCTTGACAGGAAGTTTTATAGATGATAGATGTGAGGACAAATCTGACATATATTGCTGCGGGTTATTTTGGGGAAGCCCATGGATATGTGGATACAGGTGCAACTCTGATGGAGAGGGAGACACAGGAATCTGTTGCGAATAATTTATAAAGCATTATTTTATGATTATGTAAAGTTTTAAACCCTGTATGTGTAATAATGGCAGATGAATAGTCATGATAGCTATAGGGCCAAATGCTGACAGCTAGCAAAATTGTCATTAGAAATATGAATGATTTAAGGTATATTGGTTGATGAGAAATCATTCTATTTGGCATTTTTACTAACAATACTGCTTGAAACAGACTTATTATTGATTAATAGGGTGTACAATGTTCTCAATGAACTCCGGGTAATAGGCTTTTATGGGAAAGTTGACGATACAGTTAACCGTTAACAACCTAAATATAAATTATTATTTTTTTATGTAAGGGGCAGTGAGATGATTTTCTGGCTAGGCACTGCACTGTTTAAAATCTCAAAATATTATTATTTTATGAAAGAACAAAATAGTGAGATTAGGTTTGGATAATACTAAGTGCTACAATTTACTCACGGTTTAAAGGTAAAGGTCAATATTAATTCACATAATATAGTAACAAATTTTTAAGCAAATTAATTCCCTTTCCAAAACAAAACACTTTAGAAAATGTATACATGCTAGGGTCCCTGAATTCAATATCATGAGAATTTGTTATTGTATAGAGGGGCCGTCCATAAATGACGTCACGCACCTAGGGGGGAGGGGGTCACACTTTTGTGACGATGCATGACGAGGGGGAGGGAGAGGGGTTGAAGAAATGTGACGTCACATCTAAAGGGTAACTTTAAATAAAACTTCCACTGTAATATTTGGTCGCTTACAATTTATTTAACACTTTACAGTCCAAGCCTCTTCGGCATTTTTTACTCCCCACGACCAAGCGAGGGGAGATAACTCTTTTTTAAATCAAGGTTCTTTTTCTAATTAATTCATTGAAAAAATAACTATTTGCAGGAAATTAAAAGTAAAAATAACTAAATACACATAAATGAACATACTTTATAATTACTTGTCTTAAGTCCATTTAATCCGAATAATGAATGCACAAAAAATTCCAGAAAGTGAGGGGAAAAAAAATCATGCAAAAATTGTTCAAAATGTCAGTTTTCATCTTGGTAATATTAACTTTGAAGTTTCTCATGAAACTTTGCAAAGCAGACACCTTTACACAAGTGAATTTGGCAAAAATTGCAACTAAAAACAGTTTCTGGCACCCTTCCACTCTTGCCTTTTTTGCCATTCTTGCTGCAGAAGTGGCAAGTTTTTTTTCGTCCGAAAAGGCGCATCAACTCATGTTTGGTTGATGTTGGCTGTGCTGTGGCAGCAACTGAAACCATGTCAGTATTACGCCTCATCTGCTGATGTGTTGAGGAAGTGATCAATCCTGTCAGGAGGTCAAGGCGAAACTGCAAATGATTGGAGGCTGGGTCGTTTCTTTTGCGTTTCGGGGTAGATGGTTTCATAGTTTCCTTCATTAGAGTGAAGGCGTTGATGATTCCAATTTGAACTAGAAACCACAGACCATACCTCCACCATTTCTTTGATTTCCTGCCTACTGGGTAGTAAGATCTATACTGATCAGCAAGATCCACTCCCCCCAAGTGTCTATTGTAGGTTAAAATAGACTTGGGTATGCTGACATCTATTGGCCCTCTTTCGACTGCCGACTCTCAGTTTCAACCCCAGCTTCCACATTGGTGCTCAAGATCGAGACTTGTCTCTTATCGCACCAAGTTGTTGCCAACAATTTTCCTTTCTGCAAAAAACGCAGCTCTCCACCTTTCATCTTCTTTGTACGAAGCGGCCAACACTTTCTGTTGGTGCATATGGTCGCAAAGGAATGGGTGTTGGCAGTCAGCAAATTCTCCGCTAATTTGACGCTTGAAAAGTAATTGTCAAAGTAAAAATGATACCCTTTATCCAGGTAAGGGCTTCCTACTTTGAATATTACATGGTGGCCTATTCCATGTGGCATAGGATCATGAACCTTCCCTGTATAAAATTGAAAATTGCACATGAACCCATTTCGAGGGTCGGCAATACACCAAACTTTGATGCCCCATGGAGTTGGCTTGGATTTGATATATTGTTTGAAAAACAATCTGCCATTGAAGCTATCATAGCCTCATCAATACTGAGCTCTCTCCCAGGATATTTTTTGTGTGAATATTTTCCTCAATTATATCTATCAAGGGTCTAATTTTGAAAAGAGGGTCATAACCTGGCTGGCCCTTAGCAACAAAATTATTGTTGTCGTTCAGGTGTAAATATTGGTTTTATTTTTTTGTATCTGTTTTTGCCCATGATGTCGGCTACAGCTGGAACCTTAAGGTGTGGATCTAGGGATCAGTAAGAGTCCACCTCAGGCATGTCATGAATGCCAAACATTACGTTGATATAAAAAAAATTCTTTATATCACTGGAGCAAACTGGCTGCCAGTATGCATCATTTTTCCCATTTTTCAAAGCCCACTGCTGCTCATACAAGTTAGTTTGTTCTGCCACGTGTTGGTAAAAAGTGTCAGGAATAAACAATTTGAAATAGTCATATGCAGCGGCATCATCGGGCAAATTATGAGAGGGCCCGATTGCTCAATGAATGGCAAAATATTTACTTCAGAAAAATTACTGGACCATTCATTGTCAATCTGATCATCAGTAACAGTTGAAGGTCCACTTCCATCGATGTCACTATTATTATCGTCTTCCTCACTATCACTAGAACTCAAGTCATTTAAATTTAAATCAATATCAGATTCATCACTATCACTGCTAGAATCACTAAATAAAGACGCCCCATTAAGCCTAAGTTCTTTCAAAATTTTGTCCATCGCTTTGAATGCCATCTTCTTCCAACGGAAAAATCACCACTTTTCAAAAAATTGTAGAGAATGAGCCCTTCAACGCACCTCGTTCAAACTAGTATCAAAATAAACGTCAATAACGAGGCTTCCTTCCGGTAAAGTTCAAATTAGTAATGCGCGCGGATATGCGCGGCGCTTCGAAACGAAACAAACCACCTTTAAACGGGCGGTTTTGGCGTTATCGGACTGTAAAGGGTAAATGCCTTTTTTTTTAAACCATCAGTGCTTCTCAAAGTGCCGGTCCGTAGGCCATCAAACGCCGGTTGGTGTAAGTTATCAAGAAATTAAAATTAAATCTAATAATTATAATCCTTAAGTTTGAGAACGTATAAAATTGTTAACCTGCGTCGTTTGATGTTGACATCAAAGCATTTGTGATGTAACCGCAGCTCCGTTGGGTTCTCTCACGGCAGGAGTCGGCGAACTTTTTTGACAGCTACCCCAAAATATACAAGTTTATGTGTGCGTTACCCCCCCCCCAGACTCGAGGTCGTGCCCACATGACTCGGGCGGGGATTTGGGGGAGCGTCGTTAGCCCCCCCCCCTCCACCCGATAATGCAACTAGTGAGTTTTACGAGCATGATAAGTGTCTAAAAATGATATGAATAGGATTATGTCTAGATATTGTAAGTCAAAACGACAGGGAATATCCATTTTTTTGTTGCTATTGGAGCAATTACGTAATACTCGGCATATGCATCACTTACGATTGGTCATGGGGACAAGATAACCAACGCTGAGTGGCAAATTTGACCCTCTTTTGTGCTCAAGGGATTAGGGTTCGCCGACTTAAAATAAACGATTTAACCGATGAGAAAATGCAAAGACAAAGAGAATTTCGCGGTTCCAATAAAAAACGTCGACTTAATAGAGCTGACGAGTTAACCCGGGCTCGATTTAAGTGGGTTCTACTGTAGTTTGTCAAATTTAAATAATGCATTTTTTGGAAGGAACCGGTTCAATAGTGGGCATATGTTCCAAGATACACGTACAAATTACGGTACACATGACGTATTTTAATATATCTAGTGGGTTGTAGTGGATGTTATATGTCCCAAATGAGTCTGCATTACCCCCAAGTATTCCCTTTGACCCCAGATGGGGTAATTTACTCCTGTTCGCCGACCTCTTTCTTACGGGATGCGCGCCAGTCAATTGAAGGATTTTTTAAAAATACATTTTAAAATTTTCATTTTAAAACATTTTTTTTCTAAACAAAGAAGTTAACCTTGATGATTAAAAGTTAATGTTTAATTTGTATGCATTAAAATAAAATATAATCTAAGGATGTTAACACAGTTCGTTTTTTGAAGGCCGGTTAAACGTTTTTAAAAAACGGACCGGTTCAATCGGATACCTAAAAATTAAAATTATAAAAGTTTATGTTAATATTATTATTAACCCAAAAGGAGCGGATTCTAGTGCATTTATATGCCCAGAATGATTCAGCATATCCCCCAAGAGTTCCCTTTTTACCCCAAATAAGATAATTTACCGCTGTTCACCGACCCCTCGGTTAAACGCCCGATAGCGGTAGCCATGTATTTTTCATTAGTTAATAAACTCCGCAAAAGAATGCAACACAATTTAAACACGCGTCCTCCATTGGTGGCATTATATTTACAACTCGTGTGATAGACGTGAAATTGTGAGGAAAAAAATTTTGAAAAAAGCGAACAAACCAAACCAAACCCAAAAAAAATAAAAAATACACAAACTTGTGAGCTTCGAAGTAAAAAAGTTATGATAATATTGGATATTTTATTAATGTCATAGTATTTTTCAGTCTTCAACTTGCTGGTATTACTGTATTTTGCGACGCACAATTTGACACCCTACATTCCTGTACAAATGTGGGGTTCGTACAGTACTCGCCATATTCCTCTTCCAGCGCATACCAACTAATTTTGAGAAAACATGAGATTTGATATCAATGTGGCAATTTTAGATCAAATGCCTTTGACGTGCATATACTTAGCATGAAAACTGTCATTATAAGATCGAAATCAATTTGAGGAATCGTCCTGTATCTATATTATTATATTCTAGGTCTATCAACAATGAAATGATCCTTGTAATATCAATAGTCACATTCGCGAGCTTGAAGGTTAATCACATCCAAGGGTTTTTGACATTACCGCTGTATTGTTTGTTGGCTGTCTTGCTATGCCTTGGCAAGTAAACAAATTTTAATAAATAGAAGTAAAAAAAAGATTTTTAAAAACCACGTTTTTATAAGCGGACTAAAAAGAAGAAAATAATTTAAAACTTTTAAGTTCAAGTACTTTGATTAAATATGACTAAAAACTTGGGGTAGGGGTCTACCGATATGCCTTTTTGCCGATATTGCTTGATACCGATATTACCGATATTTTTTTTGCCGATATGAGTACCGATATGAGTATTTGTTCGGACAAAAACCAGCGGTAATATTTGATGACGTCATTCTAAAATTTATCACTCGTAATTATTTATCTTTTATATTAGGGGACTACCGATAAGCATTTTCGCCGATATTACCGATATTTTTTTCCGATATCACTAATATGAGTGCCGATATGAGTATTTGTTAGGACAAAAATAACAGCGGTCATATTTGATGACATCATTCTTAAATTTATCATGCGTAATTATTTAAAATATTAGGGGCCTACCAATGTGCATTTTTGCCGATATTACCGATATTTTTTGCCGATATGAGTATTTGTTAGGACAAAAATAACAGCGGTCATATTTGATGACGGCATTCTAAAATTTATCACTCGTAATTATTTATATTTTATAATTAAGGGGTCTACCGATATCCAGTTTTGCCGATATTACCGATTTTTTTGCTCCCCGAAACAAAGTTTCCGATGCCGATGTGTTTACAAGTTCCAGATCATGACCTACATAGGACTCATAACAAAACGAACAATCCTTTATAAAAATGTACAAGCAAAATTAGGAAGTCCTTTTGAAACTTCAACCTTGACTCATAATTATTAATTCTAACCAATAGTTTAATGGCTTTTGCACACGGCCACCTTTTATGAATGAAACAATGAGAACAAAGTAATAGTAATAAGTGAAAATGAGGTTGAAGGTTGAATGGTTGCCAATGACAGCAAGTCTGCATACGGTACATTTTGTTATTCCATACGAAACGAAATAATTTAGACATCTGCGTTTCTGCGTGCATCTTTGCTGTTAGTATTAGAGCAATTACGTGAACATAATGTTTACATGTTATACATTTATTAGAGCAATTACGGTATACTTGGCATCGGCACTATTTACACAGTATTTCTGAGTATACGAAAATCAGCCGATACCTAAACAATATCACAGCACATGGCACACAGTATCGTGGCTGCACATATTAATACTAGAACTCTTTTGACTATTTCAATACCGGTATCGGGGTCGATATATTAATTTGTCGAGATATTGTAAATCTAAATGATTGGGTTTTTTTTGGTTTTTTTTTGGGTCAAAATGTCACTTATTATGAAATATCGGTGACGTCAATATCGGGACCTTTACATGCTACCGATACCGATATTGCCGATATCCAGATATCGGTGCCGATATATCGGCCAGCCGATATATCGGTAGACCCCTAACTTGGGGCGGGCGCTTATGAGGTTTTACATAAGCAGTTCACTCATTCGCTCACTTATAAACCTCTCTTTTGCCTTCTAAAGTATGAATCTTTAATTTTTTTACCAAACACCTATCTTTGTGTTGTATTTCTAAATTAGAATGAGATTTTGAAGCATCCGCCCCACGTTTTTAGTCATATTAAATTGAAGAACTTGAATTGATAAGTTTTTAATTATTTTCTTCTTTTTAGTCCGCTTATAAAAACGTGGTTTTTAAAAATCTTTTTTTACTTCTATTTATTTTATTCTATTTAGAAGTGTATGCTATGGTGAGTTTTGAAGTATTGATTATGTTCAAATATAATACGCATTGCCCGACAAACATTTACAGACTGGAAATGACTGATCTCCCCTTGATGTTAAACATGGTTGATGTGGTCGGGGTTGGTGTGAACTGGGCACGTGAATGTAATGTAAACAAGGGCAGGCGGATAATACATAGGCTTATATATAGATAAACTAAAAAGTTCAATAATTTAATAACGGTACATTTGATCTATCTGAAATTTTGATACAATGCACTGTAATCCAAGATCTATATGTGGTAAAATTTTGAGATCTTTAGGACAATCGGAAGTGGTTTAATTTTACGTTGGCAGATTTGAAAAATTGTGGACAGACAGGAACGAGAGCAAGTTAATAAAAACGTGGTAAAAAAAAATTATTATATAAAACAAGCCGAATTCATACTTAATCTTATAGGGCTTTAAGCAAGCTAGGGGCTCATTTTGCTATCATGTCAGTACAGGGAAAATCACATCAAAATGGGAAAAGAATGCACCGGTATCTGGTGAAATGGAAAAATTCCTGCGGTCGTCTAATACGAAAAAGTTTGAGAAGCACTGGCTTATAATTTATTAATGTGACCTTTTACATGGCTTCACCTGCTTTACGATATTACAATGCAGACCTACACTAAATAAATACTTAAATGACAAAAAAGTGATTTGAAACATACTTATTTTCAAATAGAAAATAAGGTGGGTTTTTGTTGTTTGTTGTTTTTTTTTGTGGTCAAAGCTTTGTGACATATTTTTGGAGGGGGTCTAACTTTTTGTGACGAGGGGGTGAAAAATCTGCCAAAATAGCGTGACGTCATTTATGGACGCCCCAAAGCATAACGATGCTTAAAGTGGCCTGACGGTACAGAATGAATGTACTTGATTGGATTTTAAATTAACAGAGTTATGTCACTAATAACAGTAAAAGACCTAAAGGGAAGAAACGGCTATGTGACAATTTTGCTAATTTGAGATATTCAAGTTTTAAAGTTCAAAATTATACAGATTAATCATAAAACCCTTATTCAGATCATTTAATTTTTTACCCTCTATCAGATAGAGGGGATAACTAAAAATATTTCCAAAATGTCACATGACCGTTTCTTCCCTTGAGGTCTTAAAATATAGATCCAGAAATAAAAACTTAAAAATGGATAAATTAAAAAAACTGTAAAACATCTAAACAAACCTGTAGGTTTAAGTTTAAATTAAAACATCCTATAAAAATACATAACCTTCCTTTGATCAAGGTATCTATAAAAATTTATAGATAAACCAACAAACTCGATTTTCTTTGGCTAAATCTTTTACCCAACCCCTTTTTAAAAATATAATTTGCCTGAAAATCACAACTAACCTAAATTTCTCAAGGAAATCGTCAGACATTTATATGTTAAAAACTCTTTTTAAAAATAGAGAAAACAAGCTAGGGTACACAATTTTTGTTGTTGCAAAAACTGTTTTTATGACCAATAAAATAAAACAACATAATAGTGTGAAACTCACTTGTAATGGTAATGATGTTGAAATGACATGACCACTCTGATTCAGACAAGCATGACACTGGCATGTTGCACAAACATTTGTATTAACATTGTCACCACTCCCCTGGCCATCGGATGTTGCATCACCATTCTCAGTTATAGCATCTCTGCCAAAATCTCCTGCTCCTCCAGGTAATAGACCAGATTTTGCGAGTTCAGCATCTAGCTGCCTAGAGAGCTCAGGATCTATTCTTGGCTGAAACTAAATTAAATATGAAAAATAACTTATTTTGTTTTATAATTTTTGGCACACAAAAAATATATATTCTTATTAATTTTAACATAAGGTTATTAAAATCCAACAGATTTTTAAAATCAATGAGAATAATTACAGGACACTGCTGATCTTGCTTAAGTTGATGACAAGGAGCACAGCTATGTTGGGTTGAGCGTTTATCACAAATGTGATGGTGGTGCTGGTGTTGGAGATGTTGTTGATGATGACGCCGTTTAACAGCCTCCCAGAGCTCCTCTTCATCTTTAAGTTCACATATTGGAATCTAAAGTGAGAAAATTCTTTAATTAGAGAGACAACAAATGACTAAGCTAAGTTATGTACATTTCAAAGAGTATGAGAAAAATTTGTTCCATGTCAGGCTGTTAAACATTTTTGATGGTTTGAACATTTCCTAAATTTCTTTACCAAATTCTTTTGAAAATATATATAAAATATGCTTTGCTATAATATGAACATAAGGCAACATGTGCAAGACCAACAAATGTTAGATGTAAGAGTAAGAATTCTAAGAACACAAAAATTCAAAGTGACAAAATTGGGCAATTGAGATTTTCCAAGCAGTTTGCCTTAGGCTGGTACCATAAACCTGTTAGCAGCCATAATTCTATTAAGTACAAGCCAATTCATTTTAAGAATGCTCCAATCATTTTTTTTACATAATTTTTTAAAAATACTTTAACAAAGGTGACTTATTTTTTTTCCATTTAAATATTTTAAAATGATTTAATAATTTGAGAAAATATGGTAAAAAGCTCAGTCTAAAATGGCACAAAGGCATCCTAAGACTGGGGTGGACTTTCTGATACAAGCCATTAAAATCTATTTACAGTTTTTTTGTTAAATAACAATTTGCAAAGCTCTTGGTTTTCCTTTTCATGAAAAGTATTTGAATCAAAAGTTCATAAGTAGAGTAGTTACTAAGTTTAATTAGTACCATCAAAAAGGTTGATCATTGACCACAGTACCCATTTCTGTGGTAAAATCTGCTACTAGTAGAATGATAATTAAAAATATGAATGCTTTACATTGGTCAAGGGAAAATCAATACACAGAAATGAATTTGCTTCACACTTTTTTTACTATCTTGGTGTAAATGTTTTGTAAGTAATCAGGATTCAAATTTTCTCTATTTTTCTTGCCATTTTTATTTTAAAAATTTGTGTATGCCCAAGAAATTTGAAATCAACATAGACATTTTTTACAAATAAATTTAAATTAAAACTAATATCTTCAGAGATATTCCAGATCCAAATAATGACTTGTTAGCTTTATTGGTGATAGCAACTTGAGAGTAGATACTGACAATTTTAACACTAAGCTTGGTACACTGCTTAAGACAAATGATACTTAAGACAAATTCGTTTTGGAAAGGGTGGAGCTCCAATAGAAAAGATAAGAAAAAGACCTACTTTAAAATAATTACAGAGAAATGTGAACTTCTTATATGTAGGGGTCTACCGATATGCCTTTTTGCCGATATTGCCGATACCGATATTACCGATATTTTTTTTGCAGATATGAGTATTTGTTAGGACAAAAACTAGCGGTCATATTTGATGACGTCATTCTTAAATTTATCACTCGTAATTATTTATCTTTTATATTAGGGGACTACCGATAAGCATTTTTGCCGATATTACGGATATTTTTTTGCCGACATGAGTGCCGATATGAGTATTTGTTAGGACAAAAATAACAGCGGTCATATTTGATGACGTCATTCTTAAATTTGTCACTCGTAATTATTTATATTTTATAATTAAGGGGTCTACCTTATCCAGTTTTGCGAAATTACCGATTTTTTTTCCCGAAACGACGTTTCCGATGTGTTTACAAGTTCCAGATCATGACCTACATAGGACTCATAACAAAACGAACCGTCCTTTATAAAAATGTACAAGCATATAAGGTACTCCTTTTGAAACTTCAACCTTGACTCATAATTATTAATTCTAACCAATAGTTTAATGGCTTTTGCACACGGCCACCTTTTATGAATGAAACAATGAGAACAAAGTACAATAGTAATAGAGTGAAAATGAGGCTGAAGGTTGAATGGTTGCCAATGACAACAAGTCTTCACACGGTACATTTTGTTATTCCATATGAAACGAAATGTTTTAGACATCTGCGTTTCTGCGTGCATCTTTGCTGTTAGTATTAGAGCAATTACGTGAACATAATGTTTACATGTTATACATTTATTAGAGCAATTACGGTATACTTGGCATCGGCACTATTTACACAGTATTTCCGAGTATACGAAAATCGGCCGATACCTAAACAATATCAAAGCACATGGCACACTGTATCGTGGCTGCACATATTAATACTAGGACTAGGACTCTTTTGACTATTTCAATACCGGTATCGGGGTCGATATATTAATTTTTCGAGATATTGTAAATTTAAATGATAGTTTTTTTGTTCCCGTTTTTTTGGGGGGTCAAAATGTCACTCATTATGAAATATCGGTGACGTCAATATCGGGACCTTTACATGCTACCGATACCGATATTGCCGATATCCAGATATCGGTGCCGGTATATCGGCCAGCCGATATATCGGTAGACCCCTACTTATATGTTCCATATACAAGTATAGAATGGGGGATTTTTTTTTAAAGGAATTTTCACTCACTTTGTCTTCCCTCCTCCACCACCATTAATATACCTTGTCCTTTGTATCTTCATAAAATGTATATTTTACAGGATCCTTGAATTCATTAGTATGGGTTGTTTTTTAAAAAGTACATGAAAATGTTCAAAATTGCTTTATAAAATATTATGTTCTTGACAGTTTAACGATCAAGCAAATATTCTTTTTTAAAATCCTTTATATTAACTTGTGGTGTCTGAGCCCTTGCTTGTCAAAAAAACTTTGGATCAATTTTTAACCCACTTCCTCGTAAGCTAGCGAGCTGAAATTTTGCAGGCAGTTTTGTACCAATGATAAAAACGATGTATCAAAATTTCAGATCGATCGAATGTACTGTAATTAAATTATTGAATTTTTAGATTATTTTATTTATCTATATGTATTATGTTAATTTTTAAGATAGAGTGTCCTGGTGCATATTATATTGAACAACCTTTCCTGTCGCGCAATAAGGTGCATATTTTATTGACAACACTTTTTATAAACATATTCCTGATCGGTGCGCATTATATTAAACATGTTTTACGACACATAACTACAATTTTTTGTATTTTTTGATGGTCTTGCGCTGCGTATTATAATAAACATTCTCTTTCATAAAGGATTTATAGTCAAAAGCTTGTTTTTTTACTAGTTTTTTTATTTTATGTGAAGACCACTGAGCACAGCCACAGGCTGGGGTACCATGCTATTTAAGTTATTATCCTATATAATAAAAGGCAAGTTTCTGTCCGTTCTGTCCCGTCATCTATAGCGATTGGTCCCTCAAACACATATGACTCCTACAGACAATCATATTGAACACGTTAACGCCATTTACGCGGACTTTCAAAACGAGTTATTTTTGGTGCAGTATTTCTTCCAAGACTTTATTTTGAGTTATGCGCGTTGGGATTTATAGTCAAAAGCTCTGTTTTTACGAGTTATTTATTTTAACTATAATGAATAGTATTTTTGATGTGATGCACATGTAATGCCGGTCGAGACGGCTGTTGGAGGGGAGTTACAACATGCCACCAAACGGTGGCGGAACGTCCTTGGACGGGCTTTGTTGCTCGTATTATTATATTTCATCACCAAAAAAATATTTTTGCTCTCACTAAAACAAGCTAAAAAATTACATTTGAGCTATGCTTTTTGTAATAGATTGAAAATACCTTACTATAACAAGGGTTTTTAGGATTTTTGCTCAATAAGTCATTTATAAAAGGTAATTAATAAAGACATTTTTATTTTTAGTTACCTGTAAAGGATGTGGTTCATCACTGCCAGCATCTTGATTATCAGTAAATTCATCTTCATCAACATCATCATCATCCTCCTCTTCATCATCTCCAGCATTATCATCAATGTCATCTGTTGTATCTTCAGTTAAACTTGAAGCTTTACCTTCACGATCACTGCAAGTCAACAGTGCATCACTAAATTCATCCCTGAATTCGTCACTGAAGATAAAAGTTGAAATAAAATAATATTTGTTTAAATTTCTATTTAAGATACCTTAAAACTTCCTTAAAAGAAAAAAAAATTAAATTTATAAAATCCATTTAGCTGTGAAGTTAAGCTGAGCATCTAATGTAACCAAAAGGGTTTGAAAGTTAAGTAGACAAATTTAAATATGCTTAATTTTATTGACTCTTGAAAATAATTTCTGAATAAAATTGCGTGTCTTAAAGCTTTGAAGACATTTTTAAATATTGTCTTTTTTGGAACTCATTTTAAATTATTTTTAGAGAAAGTTTTTTTCTTCCTACTTTTTTATAAATTCAAAGTTGTTTATCAATGCTATCTGGAGGGAAAAAAAGGAGAATTTTCTTTAAATTACAACTTTTTTTTAATGAATCTCTTTAAATTGGTGAGACGATTCAATGGAAAACAGGTGAAACCTGAATAAACAGGTTTTTGACTCTGTTAATCTTGCGCAGAGAAAGCAATAACAATATTGGGAAGTACATTTCAATAATTACCAACTTTGATGTGTTTCCAAGTAAAAAATATCACTCTGGATGACAAAGGAAGTGATAACCAAGTTACAGTCTCAAAAGCAACTAGAAATTTTCCATAAGTCTTATAAAAGTTTACCCTTTACTGACACTAATATTATGATAACTCTAAACAAATTTGAACAAAAATACAATAACTTACTAGTGTTTATATGAAATATTAAACCTCTTACATTGTTTTTGACTTTGTACCCTCCAAACATTTACTTTATTAATCTACCAAATCTACAGACTTTAAAATTCCATACATAATAAAACACTACTTCATAAAATCTATTATGGGTTGAGAAAATAACTTAAAAGCTTTAACAATAAACCCTTGACCCTGAACTTTTATTATCAACTTACATGTCACATTTTTTTTTAGAATAGAGAACTCCTGTGACAGATAAGTGACAAATAGTCACTCACTTACCCCTTCCCCATCCCATTCTTTTACAACTGACCATGGCTTTCTGAGAATATTTAAATTTAAACCAGAACAAAAAAAATGCTAGCTCAAGAATATATTAAAATATAATTATTTTTTTAATAAAATGATTACAAGATCAAAGCAACTTTCACAAGCAAAAGTTTGATCATTTCTAGTACAACACTTACTGCAAGACCCTTTCACAGTCATAAAATGTTGTTAGCTTTTCCTCTAAATTAATAGGTGAAACTGAACCACTGCTGGATGTAGTACTAGACATCGATGGTGGTGTTATGTCCATAATATTGCGTGTGTGATCTAGGGCAAAGCTAAATGAATTGGGAGGAGGAATCTCTCCCTTATCACTGTTGATTATGCCGCAAGTTATCATATGTGTTATTGTGCACTCATCACATGTGCATCTGAAAGAAAATAATAATTAAACTTTTATATTAAATTGCAGGATTAACAGGCTTCAGTCATGAAACATTAAACATAATTTCTAATTTAATCTTTTTATAGTTTAATGTATAAATTATTTAGCAGTAAAATCAAGTCAAATCTGTGTTAGAGGGTTAGGTGATCAAAAGATGGTTAAAAAATTGTGTTAAGATTTCTTTTTAGAAAGAAAACAGTGGTACCTCAGAATACAAACTTAATTTGTTCCAGAACTCGGTTCTTAACCTGAAACATTCATAACCCTTAAAACTGAAATCAATAAAATAATGACATTCTGATCCAAGAAAAAAGATGTGTTTTCTGGGTTTTTTTATTAACATCCACTTGTTTACCTGACAAAACGTAAGGAATTTTTGTACTTCACATATTGATTAAAGAAAAAGAAAATAACCAGATAAATTTAATTTAAAAAATATTAAGTCTAACTTTCTTATTTATCAAGGAACAATTATGGGAAATTTTTTAACTTCCTAAGAAATCCTTGACTAAGTCATTTGCTTGCTTAACTAAGCAACTAGGCAGCACTTGGCAAATTTAATACAGCGTGGCCTTCATTTGTATTATACAGGATTGTTTCTAATGTTAAACCGCGCCTTCATTCATAACCTGAGGCACTGTTTGTTAACCAAGACAAATAAATTTCAAGTTGTCTTAACTTAAGGCATTAGTAACTAAGGTATCACTGTAGTTGCTTGTTTAAGCCCATTAGGTTACATTTCTCATCATGATATACATAAGGTATATGGTATATTAAACCCCCAAATCTTCCATATATTTTTTACATAGAGATTTGTTTATTAATGCTTTTTAAACCTCAAATGAAATGTTATATTTCATTTCTTAAATCTTCATACTGGACCAAAAAAATATATAAAAATTATTTTACAGTAAAAATCAAATGTGTCACAGGTTGCAACTGACTGTCAGGCATGCCCACAATGTCTACTGATCACCTAAGTGCCAAGTACCCCTGAGATTGAGCCATGAGAATGGGAAAAACAGGGCAGTCACTGTGGGAAGCCAAATGTCTTTAGATTTGACAGTAATAGTGAATTAACCTGTAAAATCCTACACACTAAAGATTGCTGTTACTTCCTCACAGGCACATTGTGAAATTATACAAAATGTTATTTCCGCTCTTAATTAAATTAAATTTAGCCATTATAGTGCTAACAGCAATCCACTTAAGTACCACTCTTTGCAACTACTGTACGACATTTATTGACCTCTTTTTTTTATTTAATAAATACATTTTTTATATATTTTTAATGTGTTGACTGTTATATAAAGGGATAGATTTTAACATTTTTAAGGTATTAATTATCCTATTTGTTATGGACTGTTAGAATTTCAGCAGGATTATAGTAGTATTTCTTTTTAAATAAATGAACATAATTTTTCACAAACAAGAAAAATCTCTAAATCCGTTCACACTCAGTGTGTACGTGCTACACAGAAGGCCCTGTAGTAAAAGTCAAAGGCCAAGGTTATGTATGTATATTTTAGTTTTGTTTAATAAACTATGTGAAATAATATGGCAGCTAGAAGTTGCAGGCATTTTAATGAAATATAGAATGAGAACATCGTTATAATTTTTAAATAACTTAATTAAAATTTCCACCTTTCTCTTTTACACTGATGACATAATACTCTCTCTGTTGAAGTTTTGTGTCCAGACATGAGATTTTTCATTGTTTCAGAAAGGGCTTTGTCCATTAAGGGCTCTTTCATAAGATGCTCTTTTAGAAATTGTCTTTGCTGTGATATAAAGCTCCGAGCCTTACTAGACACCTGCTTTTGAGTATTCTGTTGTTAAAATAAAGATAATTAACATTCTTATAACATTGGGCATTAAATTACTAAATTAATAGCTATAGCATAAATGATTCTAAATTATTTGTTTCTACATTTAAATTTTACTTTATGAACTTATAAACCCTTCTGGTACCAACCTACTTTTTATCCTTTCAGTACTGGATATTATTTTGCTATTTATTCACCATGGCCCAGACATTATTTTGGAATGAGTCAAAATTTGACATGTTTGCAAATTATTTTTTAACATTATTTTTAAAAACAATTTATAATAACATGAAGATAACTAACTATCTGTGTAGACATGGATAGGGATGTTAATAAAACTTAATTTTTTGGGTCACACCTTTCTTTCACAAATAAATACATTAATTAAACAAGGATAGACTATTGAAAAATTTAAATATACGACATTGACAGATGAACTTGATTGTACTAAATTTTCTTTACCATCCTCACCTTAACCTCTTCCTGACAATAATTCTCTATTAGCTGTTGGCAATCTCTCCAAACTACAACCACAACCGACATCTCTTCCTGAAATTTTAGGAGGCGCTTGCGTACAGTGCAGTATGGATCATCTTTTGCTCTTTCATATTGTACTGAACCTTGTCTGTGAGTAAATTATCAAATCTTTTTTAAATCATTACAATTTTATGTTACATAAATACATATTCTAAAAATGTATTATAGGGCACATGCTATAACACTATTATTTACCTGAGCTGCTCTAGAATTGTTGGACCGCTGTTGCTAATAGCAGGATCATTGTGTGCTATAGAATGAAACAAATGTTTGTTTAACAGCTCCCAAGTAACTTTAAAACGCCGCAAATGTTCACTCTGCAAATTTAAGAAAGAATTACATCTTTGTGAATATTTAAAAATTAAAAATAACATGGAAGTTTTAGCTAGTATATATAATTATTTTGCTTAATAACCCATCCTTATAATCCTCATTTCTAAGAATAACCTGAAAGAAATAATATCTATAAAACAAAAAAACAATAAAAGAGAGGAGGAATCTATAGAACAAGAAGTTTAAGATTATTTATGTCATTAAACAATGAAGATGACAAAAAGTTTACCATAAATCTCTTAAGTTTTTTATAAACACAAGTTTTAAGAGTCCAGCCAGAGAACAAAAGCTAATTCAACCACTACCATAAAAATAGACCAAAAATGTATGGCTAAGGGTAAGAAAAAAAAGAAATCTGAGTGAATGGAAGTAATATAACTAACTTTTCATATATATTTTAAATAATAATTTGGAAATAATATATTACCAATCCTCCAAGATATTGAGCAAGTAGATGTGACTTTTTGGTGAGAAGTTCATAATGGGATAGGAGTGAACTGGTAAAATCCAATGCCAGTTTAGGAGAATCACAGCCATTTTCTTTAAGCTTAATGAGCAAACTAACTTTCATGTCCATTACAATTTCTCGAACTTGGGATTCAAGACGTAGAAATAATTGATGGGGATCTCGGCTACAAAGTCTGAAATTTTAAAATATATATACATATATAAAATTCATATCATATTTATGAGACATTTAAGGTTTCTGGATGAAATTTGTTTTAAATCATGTGAGTTAGGGAAAAAAATCCTAAGAAGACATATTTTAATTGTTATAAAAATGTTTCCATATTATAGGGCAGGGGTGGGCTATTGTTTTAGCTCTGGGGCCACTTTGTGGTAGCGGAGTTTAGCGGAGGGGTGCACCGCCTAAAATGATTTTATTTTTTAGTGAACATCAGATTTTTTTTAGTTAAGTGAGGTTGTAGGCTATCATGAAACTGGCCTCTGTAGCACTTTCCTGAAGGGTTGGTTGCTTTGTAAAAATTTGTTGTTGCTTCTTCAACTTTGTAACACAATCTGCAGCTTTCTTCTTGCATTCATCCTCATAAAGCTTGCCATCAAAATCGTTGTTTTGTTTCGAGATGTTGTTTCAGTTGTATTCCTTAAATACAGCAATCGTTTCATAACACAGTAAACACACTGCTTTCTTGCCTTTTAGCAAAAAAATAATTGTTTCCATTCTTCATTAAACACACGGGATTCATCACCAATTTTACGCTTTTTCAGCAGGTTCATGGCTCCACTTAATATGGAAATTTTAATTATTACTTGTGCAAAGACAAAATTGAAATAAAACTGACAGACTGGAAAAGTGAGTATTTACATTGCCTGGGCACACGCATTGATGTAGCCACTCTAATGGAAAACACCAGACGAACTTTGAGTTGCGGACATGAAGCAAATTTCAGTTCAAGACGGTTTCTTAAATGTTTTCATGAGCCATCAAAAAAAAATGTAGTGGGCCCCACTTTGCCCATTCAGTTATAGTACTTATAGGACATTAATTTTGCCATTGCTTTTTACTAAAGGTTATTCCAATATTTGTCACTTAAACTGTGACTAAACACAAACCATAGATAAGCGTAGGACGCAATAATCTTCTGTATAGAAGGAGCGTCTGTAAACAGATAAGATAAGATAACTGCGAATAAAAGAAATTGAAGACCCTAGTGCTAAAAGTACATACTTAAGTTACATTTTTGTCAAATTCAAACTAAACAGTGATTATTTAATATCTGGTTTAGACCAATCTACAATACAATGTAACTAGGTCCAATTTTTTAAAAGCCAAAAAAAAATAATAAAATGCTATCGTCAGATATACAAAAAATAAATGTAAACTTGATTATTTCAAAATGCGCAATTTGTGACTTTAGTACTTTTAGCACTAAGCTCTTCAATTTAAGAGAAAGAGTTTTAAACTTAAGTTCACAATAATTTGTAAGTTTATTTCAAAGAGGCACCAACTGCATATTTTTTCCCCCAAAATTACTTACTTATCTACTAGCATTTGAAGTCTTTCACCATGTTGCTCTGAGAGGACTGGTTCCTCCAGACTACAATATAAATCTTTCACAATTGATCGCAATTCAACCCAGTTCTCTTGAAGTTCTTGTGTCTCTCTTTCATGACATACTCTAAAACAAGATAACATAAATTTATGTCAATTCAAAAAAAAATTTTAAGCATTTTTTCTTTAAAACAAAATATAAACTTTTATTAAAGCACGGATCATCTACCTTTCTTCTTGACATCTGGCACAAGTTAATGGATCAATGCATCTTTCATGTAAAAATGGCAAGTCATAAGAAGCTTGAGGAAAATTCGCCTCCTGTAATTATTTTGACAATTATAAATTCATTGCTACTATTTAGACAATATATTACAATTCATGCTGTGCAATATAACTAACTGATAATTTTCATAGAATTTTATTTTTTGTCAGGACTTATGTAAGCTATCACAAACAAATAGAAAACAACCTTATTATAAGTAATTATATCTTGTATAAGTAAATAGATGTCCCCAAATTTATTTATTTATCCCTTCTCTGGTACCATGAAAAAAGTCACATTTTTGGGACCATGGGGTCAGTGTGACCCCAGGTGAATAACATGGTATATGACAGGTCTAACATCACTTTATAACAACATTTGGTTTTATTTGATATATTTTATCCCAATGTGTTATAAAATCCGAATAATATTGCACAACAATTCCTGTGCAAGTTTCTGCTTTGTTAGCCGCTGTAGGCAAAAATTTTACTATTCACGTTGGTTGCACGACCGTTTGGTATGGTCTTCGCACACAAATCTAGTGCACTCATTACAGACTAATTTTGTTTTCTTGTCACTTGATCTGGGACAAATATAGTATCTCTTGCGTTGTCCTGGATGACCCAATGTGGTTTTCACTGTCAAGGTCACTTAGCTTAGTGCTTCTCAAAGTGGTGGTCCACGGACCGGAGCTGGTCTGTGGGCCATCCCCCGCCAGTCCGCAGATTACCAAGAAAGGAAAGAAAAATATAATTATAATCCTCCATTTGCAACCATCAATACTAACCATATAGAATATGTCAATTTTTCGACAATAAGCATAAAAATTGAAACAAATAAAAATTAAAATAAATTGCATTCCGCTACCACGTCAGTACACGTAAATAGCGCACCAGTCCCTGGTGCAATGAAAATATTCCTGCCAGTCCACCACATTAAAAAGTTTGAGAAGCGCTGACTTAGCTGATCTAAAGACTGCCTTCCCCGTCTTTTAGCAATTGTTTTTTTTATGCTGCGATTGTCACAGAACCTCGAAATAAAGGAAAAATCCCTATGTCACATTGAAGGTACTATAGGGTCAATATGACCCCAAGCGAATGTAAACGTAAATAAAAGATTTTAAAAAATATTTTGAAATTGTAACACATGTATCACATACTTAGAAAGGCCTTACAAGAAAAGGCAAGGTCACTAATCCTGTTAGTTTGTTTTTTTTAAACACGGTCCAAAGAGGGCTGGGGTCACATAGACCCCATGGTACCAGAGAAGGGTTAAAATTGCAATTGGTCTTTATAACAGGTCACAAAGCATGCTGCCAAAATCTCTGAAAATAGAAGATTATATATTTTAATAAAACCAAAATCAATATGCATACCAAAAATGACTGAAAATTCCCTGCAACTTTACGGCAGTTGACACATGTCCAAATCTCAAGTTTTAGCTAAAAGTTGACAAAAAAATATTATCTACATTTGATTTTGTGCAAGCAGTGGAAATTATTATGTTGTTTGCTATTAAATATATATATCAATAGTTCTTATAAAATTACCAAATGTTAGTACAGTAGAACCCGGTTAAGTCGACGGCCTAGGGGTTTGTCAAAAGGCATCGAAATAACCGATGATCGAGTTAAACGAAAACCAATATGGCGGCAAAATATTAACATGTGCTTGAAATTTCTTTATGTACATGATAAAGTTGCTAACGGTTAACCAGTTAGCTGTAACTTCGGTATAAGCCTATTACGCGGAGTTAATATTTTGGTTTGAAAAAAGTAACCCTGACATCAAAGCGAGCGACAGTGACATCAAAGCGTTTTCTTACTATTCCCGTCTATAAATAATATACATGTCATCACTATTAGTTTAGTTCGCCTACGGCTGAGGAAAGATTTTTTTTTAATTTTAATTTGCTTAGTTGTCGAGGCTCTGTACGAGAGCTAACACACAGTGCGCTTATGATATGAACAACGGTCAAAGTCAAGGCCGCGACTGTTACTGTTATTATTTATATTACGAGAGTCATTTGAAAAACGTAGCAAAGATACCGGGCGATTAATTGGTCCTCAAATTTGAGTTCGGTCTTTTAGTTAAGGGCATTTGACTTAAGATTACCACATTAATACCAAAACTGATATTTGCTTTAAAAAATGCGTACGGCTAGTGAACGATTTTTTAAATTATTTTTGTTAAACTCTCTTAGTTGACGAAGCATAGTACGAGAACTAACACACAGTGTGGCGATGTTAAAATGTAAACAATGTTACTGTTCAGCGCAAGAGAGCTGAAAACAAGCGGGCTGTGACGTCACATGTTCTTTGAAGTCACCATCAGACGGCGCGAGGCGAAAATTTGATCATTGATACACTCTCTTAGTTGCTTTTTGCCCGTGATGTCATACATAACAAGCCCCCGCTTACCTCTGCGCGCCTTCGTTCTCGACACACGCTGTGTGCCCCAGTTCTTCTATACACGCCCAGCAGGGCCTAAATGGGGACAAAGCGTGTTTTCGCTGGCTGTTAGTAATAGTGCAGTCGAACCCATGAAAATACGGTAGTGAAATGGTGAAGTGGCATCGATAACATTTTCAAAAGCTGGCGATCGGTCATGGGGCTCGAGATAACCAACATTAGGTGGCAAATTTGGCCCTCTTTTGTGCTTGAGGCATTAGGGTTTGGCGACATAAAAGAATCGACATAACCCATGAGAAAATGCTAAGACAAAGAGAATTTGGCGGTTCCAATCAAAAACGTCAACATAATAGGGTTGGCGAGTTAACCGTGGTCGAGTTAAGTGGGTTCTAATGTATTTGAATAAATCATAATAGCTCAACTAATGCTTAAAAGGCATTGAAGTCAGCAAAATATTGAATTTAGAGTATTTTAAGCTCCTATTATTTATAAATTCTCACAAATGTTATCAATAAAATCATTAAAAACTGATATTGAAATAATAAATTTGATAACTTACCGAGCTGTAGGACTGAGGATTAGCTGGACTACTTATCACAGTATTACCATCCAGCTGCAAATCTAAATTTTAGTTTAGAAATGATATATTCTCTGTTATATTGATATTTAAATCAAATACTCTAGCACTTTGTGTGCCCCTTTAATTTCAAATAACTAAAATAAACATGTATAAATTTCTTGCATATGAAAAAATTTAATACAGATATTATTTTCTTGTAAGAAAGGACAACTGTTTAATTAAGCCCACCTAAAAGCTCCAATCCTTCATCTCCATCTTGAGATGATGAGCGGGGTGTGTTACAGTACATACATCTGTCCAGATATGGATTGGGACCTCTACTTATGGCATGTGCTGGCAAGTCCAAATCAACAGGAGCATCCATTAGTTCTGTTATTCTCTGGATTTCAAAGACAAATACATAAACATGTATTAGATTTAGTTCTGTGACCAGTTTTTTTCAGCATGTACTAATTGTTTACAAAGACATTTATTAAATCTCTTTGCTGTTGTCTTATATGTGCTTAGTAGAAAATGACAATTAAATTTTTTTTCCAGTAATTTAAAAGTAAGAAGCAACATCTGTGAAGGAGGTTTAATGGTCTTCTAAAGATTTTATAAACACCCTTTTTTTAAAACAATGAAATTGGAAATACAATAAGGCCTCTGCCAATACAGGCTAGAGAAAAGCATTAGGTCAATTAGTTTAATTATTTAAGCCAATATTGTACATAAGACACTGAAGCCAAAAATGTAAAGTAGGCAAGTAGAAAATTCTAAAGCTGTTATCACGATTCATATAATTTGTAATCACGTCATTAAATCTTTCAAGTTCCCATTTTGTTAAGAATCGGCATAGCAATTTTTAATTAGAATATTTTTAGAGCTTAATAAAGACGTTAACACTTATTTTTTCTTTATTTTGAATGAACTCTTTTTTTCTTTCCTTCTTTTTTTTTAAATGAAAGTCATAAAGAATATTTTTAGGTTAAGTATATGATAGGTACCATAGATTTGGTGCAGGTCAAACTTTAAGAGATACAAAGCCCAAATTGCAAACAAAAAATCCAACTTTATTATCCCAACGTGACATCACTCGACGAATTAATAAATCTGAATATTGACGTTCTAGACCTGAATACTGACCAACTTTGACTTAAAATCACAACAGAGCTTTCTATGCTCTCAATCTCAATACATACAAAATAAGAATTTCCCAAATTTAAAACACTAAACATATTAGAAGTAAAAAATAAGACACAAATATTAGCTTTGTTTATATTGTGACACAAACAGTTAACTTCTTTACACCTATCTAGAAATTTTATGTATATTTAAATTTGAAGGTTGGAGATATTCCAGATCTTAACCAAGCAGAAATGTTTTTACTTCCCAATGAGTTTTAAAAAGCACAAAAGTGTGGATCAGTTACCAAGCTGGTCACTACATGGTGATGGGCAATGTTAACATAATATTACTCCCATGTATATCTGTCAAAATAACTTGTATATGGGTCAGTGACCTCGTAACCAGAACAGTAATGTTTTACTTTTACAAATGATCCTAGTATATGCAACTTTTCAAACTAATGTTCTTCAAACATTTAATATTTGCCTCTCATACTAAAGCAAAGTATATAGAGGAATTTTTGTGCAAAATTTAACACAGCTGGGTCATGAAATATTTTTGTCTATGCTTAAAAGACATGAACCAAGAATTTGGATTGCTGCTGGACATTAGAAATCATAAATCTGTTATGTATGCAAATGAAACAAAGCAAAACTTTAAAACCTAAATAATTATTGTAAACAAACTAATTATAATTTATTAGTAAATAATAATATTAAAAAATAATGTATGGAAACAAAAACATCATAACTAAAGAGAGTTCAAGTTCTCTCCCAATAATGATCATGTGGCTAAAAAGTTTCTGAAAATATCCTTTCAAAAATAAAGATTTTGAAACTTGAAGCTAACAACACAGAGTAAAACGGGCGGGGAATTCTGCTGTTTACATCAAAGTGCTTTGAATTTGATCTTACTAGCACTCATCAACTTACCAAAAACAATATTTGATGAAATAAGTTTTACGTTTACAAGTATAAAATTAAAATTATTTTGAAATTTTTAGTAGTGCTGTTTACTTATGGTTTTATAATACAGTATACCCACACCTATTCGCAGCCCCAAAATATTCGCGAGTTAAGGGCCGTCCATAAATGACATCACCCTCCTGGGGCATTTGTGACGGGGGGGGGGTTTAAGAAATGTGACGTCACATCAAAACATGCTACTTCAAATAAAAGTTCCACTTAAATATTTGATTGCTTTCAGTAAAGACGTTTTCAATGGCTTCACACGTGTTACGGTATTAGAGTAGACCTTCACTAAATGCATATTTAAATGACCAAAAAAGTAATTTGCAACTTGCTAATTTTCAATTAGAAAATAAGACTTTGGGTGTCAAAGCTTTGTGTGTGACAAGGGGGGGGTAAAAATCAGCCAAAAAATAGTGTGATGTCATTTATGGAAGGCCCCTTAGGCTCTTAACCCGATCGCATCCTTTTATTATCATTTATTATTGGTGAGCACACAATCAACATTATTTTTTTTTCAATTATTATTGCAATACAGTAAACATTTTTATTAATGCATACACTAGGTATATTATGTATGTATGTACATTGCACAGTGCATAATTTTTTGTGACCGTGCATTAATAATGTTTTTCAATTGCATTTTATTACTGAATTGTTCTTTGCTGTACTGTATTATTATTACCTGAACTATGTGTACTGTATTAATCTGTCTAATTTGCTTTTAAATTTGTTCCATTTTCTATAAATTCGAAAACCGTATTTTCACGCATATTACCCGCACACGCATATACCCCGCAGAATTTTTAGATCCTGTAAAAAAAATGTGGTATAACCCGCCCAGGCTTATACCCTGCACTATCCCACCACATTTGAGAAGTCATATCAAGCTGAACCACTCTAGTCGAAATTTCAAAGGCGTTGAGGTTATTTTTCTGGGGCGACATCACAGAACACGTGTTCCATGGAGCCACGTAAACGTCTATTTTGAGACCAAAAAATGACCTAGACAAGAAAATAGTTGTTTGAAGAAGCTCAACTAAACAGCGTCCCTTTGTTGAACTCTTTCTTTTTTATAAGAAAAATATGAATCCCCCCATACCACTGTGGAGGGAGTAAAGTGTGTGTATGTGGGGGTGGGGGGGGGGCGGCCTTTGCCAAAGACTAGTCGGCTTCCTTTCATATGAAACATCAGACACCGCATCCATTTCATGTCGCCATGTTTTAGTCAAGAATACCGTATAACAACATTTGACATTTACAAACATAAATCGAAGTCTTTTTTTTAAATATTTATTTATCACATTATAAAATGAGATACGCCATATAAAACGATTACAGGTAGATTGTGAACAAACTTATCAGAAGTTACACAGAATCTAATTTTATATTTGTGTTTTGCAAATGCAATTGATGCATTATTCAGTTTTAAAATATTCAGATATCCCGCCCACGGAGATACCCCGCAGAGGGGCTGCGGGGTTTGTAAAATCTGGTATAACCCGCCGGTAATATGCGTGAAAATATGGTACATATGTTGTATGCATAGAAAATGTTATGGTAAAGTAATACAGTATGGGTAACTAATAGTAACTATGCTATGCTATCTTACTGTCCTCCTGTACTTACGTTTCTTTTTTACAAAAATTCTGTAGCAGTACAAAATTAAAATGTGTTTACCTTATTATTACTACATTAGTGAAATATATAACTGCATGCAATATTACTACATTATTACTGCATTAATGAGTAGGAGTGTCTTTAGAAAGTGTTTGGGAAGCATTTAGTATTGTATATAATCTAATACATCGAAGTTTTAAAACTGCATCCAATATTCGCAGTTTATTGCTGCTTGTGTGGGGGTAAAGAACGTAACCCCGCTAATAGCGAGGGAATACTGTACTCATATTAACTTATAAGTGTCTATAATTACTTGGGGATTGTTTGTTTGAGGTATTTAAAATTTGAAGTCTATGCCCTAGTCCTAAGTAAGCCTAAGTTATGTATGGCCACATACACATATTCATACAGTATCATTTTATGAAAAGAAGAAAAAATTGTTTCAATAACATTTTAAACCAGAAATTTGAGATTTTGATTACTGAGATAGGTTAACTGTTATATATATATTTATCAATTACTTTTTAACTTTACTATCTTTTTCTTAAGTTGGGGTCCTTAAATTATATAGATATTTACTGAGAGACAATAAAATGTATAACTACAACTAAATGGAACAAATATGCAATTTAAAAAGATAATGTAAATATTAAAATATGGCATTTTTACTCTTAGCAAAAACATAACTTTCATGTAAGGCATTTCTGTACATGAATTCATAGGTATGAATCAATTTTAAAAAATATGAGGGAAAATATGCAATTTTCCAAATTTTCGACAGTTATTTGGATGTCAAACTACCCAATGCAAGTAAATTCTGATTCTTACGTTATTTATTATTTTTAGTATTTATCCTAAGGTTGTTAAGACAGCTCGTTTTTGAGGACTGGTTAACCGTTCAAAAAAAAGACCGGTGAACCGTCGGTCCGTATTTTTACTATGTTTTGTGAACCAACAAAATAATGGATCAAATTTTTGCCTTGCGTCGTCTGATTTGACATCAAAGCATCTGTGATGTACCGACTCTAGTGTTGCCATCAAAACAGCGAATTCAAAAAAAAATATAACAATTCCAAACAAAGAAGTAAACCATAATTATATTCAATTTTTAATTTTTATGTAATAAAAGTATTAATACCGCATATTATCAATTGTTGTCAAGTCAGTTTGTTTTTGCGGACCGGTTAATCGTTAAAAAAAAGCCTGTTTTACTGTCCGGTCCGTATCTTCCCTTAAATGTTTTAGATTCTAAAATTTAGAACCAACAAGGGAAGGGATCAAATTTTCGACTCGTGACGGCTGTGCTCCTTTTCCAACGTACACGAATTTTTTTTTAGAAAACATAAAATTTTATATCAATGTTATAATTTTAAGTGTAATGGCTTTGATATGCACGTTCTTAGCTGGAAAATTGTTGATATAAGACCAAAATCGAATTAGAGGACCGGTCTTGTAAGCCTATCTTTCCTCTTGACCTGCCGAGCCTGGTTACTTCTGGTACTATGCTTCGGTAACTAAGCGAATAATTTTTTTAAAATTAAAAATCGTTCACTAGCGAACTCCACTAACAGTGATGACATGTATTTTTATATTATTAATAGACCGGAATAGTAAGAAAACGCTTTAACTCTCAAATATTCTTGGGTTTTGCCCCTTTTTTCCACCTGATTTAGGTAGTTACAGGAATTAATTATTTTTTTAATGAATAAAACCACAAATAAGGGCATGTTATGCATTTTTGTGTTCACAATTGAATTATCTATCTATTGATATCAACTTTAAGTCTATTGTGGTAATGTAGCTTGAACTGTAATTATTTTAATGAATTTTTTACATTTAAATTTTGTACCGAAAATCACAACATGTCACAAACTGTATGAAGGAAAAAAATAAGTATTTGTAGCAAGCATAAAATCTTTATTATAGCCATCAACAGTATCCATTTCTACATGTAATATCAAAAATTCAAAGCATTTCGCTCATATTTGCAAAAATTTAGACTATTTTTAAATGAGTATCCTTACATTCATAAAATATGGCCATTTTTTCCTTTTTTACAAAAATTATAAATATTAACATGGAATAATTCTATAACTAAGCCTTTATTGTCAGAACATAACATAATATTATTCTTATAATCATTATTATCCCAAAAAAAATCATTTTTCATTTGATAAAAAATGTTGAAAACTATTAATTATGATATAAAATAAGACAATTTCTATGCACATGATAATAACAAATTTAATTTAAAACCACACTTTAGTGAACATTTCTTTCTTTGTTCATATTCTTAAAATAAGTTAATAATAGTAATATATTTAATTCTTATTTTGTAAAATGTTATTCGGTTTTGAGTGTTATAGGGTTACGAGTGGTCGGCCGAATATATTTTACTAATTATATCTTTCTTCTTTCTTACCGTTATCATTCTTTCCTCAGTTGAAATGTGGGGTCTAGAAAGATATAGTGTCATTCACTTTCTTCTACAACCATTGGAACATATATATCACTTCCATGATTTTTTGTTTACCTCAATATTCCTTTTTGAACATTTCAGAAATATAAAATTTAAAGCAAAGTCTAAAATTTGAACTGTCTTGCACACAATCCTTTGAATAATAATAGTTCATTCCATTATCTAATTGCACTAGTCCCATGTTCCTTAGCATTAGCATGTCCATGATAAGATGAAATGAGTTTCTGAACATTGTTGACTTAGGGAGGTGCATGGTAGCAACAATTATATAGGCATAGCTTCGAAGAGTCTCCAGCAGTAAGTCTGCGAATTCCGAATAGCAACTTGAAACATGAAAGAGAAGTCCATATTTCTTTCCATCATCTCTGATGGTTGATTCAGCAAAAGGGACACCATAAGTTGACTCAGGGACATAGACAATGGGTGGTTGTTTAGACCTGTAATCAGGAACATGCTTGGGATGGTCTAAGGTCCCAATCTACAGAGCCATAACTGTAACTGTGAAATAAAAATATTAGGAAAAACATTAGAAATAGGTTTGTAAAAAGCAGTTATAAAATTTAACATATTTAATTAAAGTACACTATTCAATTCTGAAGAAAATCTAGAATGATTATAAGCTTATTATCAAGCAAAATGTGAAGTAAATTGTAAAATACTGATGCCACCTTACAGTGTAACCAGGGTAAACAAAGTCAAATGTAATTTATTATGGACTTGGGGAAAAAATAATAATAAAATACATACTTCATATAAAATAAAAAGAAAGACAAATATACGTGCTAAAATGAATTTCCTTGATTTATAGATGTCTCATTGCTACTTAATATATCAATAGATTTAGTAAAATCAATTTTATTTGTTAAAAAATTGGCTATGTGGAGAACTTTGTAACAAAGGAAAAATACATACCTTCGATAGTCAACTTGTCCATCGATGAAAATAAATAAATTTTCCGTACTAATACTTTGTTTTTTATTCCATTGAATAGAAATAACTTGTCAGCTACGAATATAAGCGATTTCTTCGCTAAATGATGAATCGTTTCGCTATAATTGTAAAAGATTGCGGCCGACGTGTCTCAGTAAAATTAACAAGAATTTCACAATGGCGAACGAAAATAGCGTTCCGGTAAACCAAAAACACGAGGGTCGGAGTAAATTTTTTAAAAATTTTAATTAAAAATTCATGTCTGAAATTGTATTTTTTCCTAATTTTATTCAATTATTTAGGGATAAATTTTAAAAATAACATTAGAATGTAAAAAGGTGAAGAAAATATAAAAAATTAAACTGTCGACCACCAGTGACAGAAAAGTCAAGGTTACGTCCTTTGAGAGTTAATGTCAGGGTCGCTCACGTATTGGCTCTGGTATTTTGCCCTTACACAACAAAAATTAACTCCAGGTAATAAGCTAATACTAACTAATACCGACTAAATGAAGTTACGGTTAACCGGTCCTGATTAAACGGGACCGGTCCTAATCTAAGGACCGGTTAACCGTTGACAACCTTAATTTATACATCTGAATCTAAGTAGGTCCTGTATTCAACGTCAGAGGAAAACATTTATCACATGTCAATGTCAATAGTAATTAATAGAGCAACCACAGGTCAGCTAGCTGCGAGCATCAAGTGCATTTAACACTATCACTATTTTTACCCTAAATTCTTAAATGATTTTGTTCTCTCCTCTTCTCAAGACTCAACAGTGTCAACAGGAAGAAAAATAAACAGGCAGTAAAGTAAAAAGTAATTGATAAATAATTTTAAAATAAAGTTTAGTCTTTAGTTCCCTACGGCTACGGTTAATCTACTCTACTCTAAATGATAACTGATATAACCCTGATGACTGATGATGCAAATGTGGTACATTACCCTTTTTCAAATAATAAAATTATAATAATATAAAGCCTAAGTAAAATTATATGTTAACACAACAAGTTCAGTTCAAATCAAAGATTATTATAGAATAATAGTTAAAGAAAGTATAAGTAAAAGTAAATGAAAATGTAAAAGCCTAAATACTAAATTATATTTTAAGTATATTATGTATATTAATGTATATGTAAAGTTCGGGTAGTTACCACAGCATCTTCATGGGAGGACTTCAGCGTAAAACCAAATTCTGTAGCTACATCATTAACATTCATTGTAACACTGCTCCCAAAAGGTTTGAATGGAATCGGTGTTGGGGTTGTTATTCCAAGGCCGAAGGCACCAACACGGGATTGAACAGAGGCAGAATTAGACAATGAATTCTTTGTATGAGAATACAGGTTTCTGCGCCCTTTTGCTCGTTTACCATCTTTTGCACTCATTTTTGATACATATACCTTTAAGCAAAATTAACCGTGCATTACTAAAAGTCAATAATTTAGGAGTTTAAGTGCCAAGGTATAATAAACTTAGTAAATTTACGGTCTTTACAATACCAAAATGGCGGAACAGTATTTTACCCAGAATGCATTATAGAATGGGTTGATAGGCATAAAGAGGTAAAATAACTCTGATTACAAAAAAGGGACAAAAACAATATTTGATTGTCTCGCCTGTGGGATGGCTCTGCCGATTCATTATTTTTGAAATAATATATAAAATTTTTATTTTACATGTATCTAACTAAAACTGACAAGAGTTACATAGGTTAAATTACTAATAAGAACAAAGTAGTAATAATATGTAAAAGCATTACATTCCAACTTAGAAATACAACACAAATTATGTAATCTAATACTAATCAAGTCTAATCCACAGTTTAAGGTAAAGACGTATGCCCATAGTCTCAGTATAGTATAGTCAAAAGTAAAATTTGTTTTCATATATCTTATCATAATATGGCTTTGCCAGAACAAACACATACAAAGTCTCGTTCTTCCCGCCTGGATTAGGGCGTGGAATGGAAAAGAAACAGGAAAACCTAAACACTATCCACATTTAAAACTCCAATAAAATGCAAAACTAGTAATAAACTTTAAGCCATAAACCATGGATAAGAGCAGGGAGAAAACATATTCTGAACATAAGGACCTTCTATAATGTATTTGTGTGTGTTTGTTCTTGCGAATCGGGCAAGAAAAGTGTTTTATCCCTATACTATGTCTACCTGAGTGTTGTATTAGACTGTTGTTCCGTTGTATTTCCTATTTAGAATGTATGTATTGTTCAAATTTTAGCTCTTTGTTCTTTCATTAATACTCTAGTGTTTCTGGGTTTTGCTATTTAACCAATAGAGTTACTCTTGACAGTTGAAAATATTCTTGGTTGAGTGTGTGGGTGGCGGTTGGGTGGGTGTGGTCACGCGTTAAATTAGTCAACAGTATAACAATGACTAGGTTTAAAAAAATAACGAATCTCAGAAGTACAACGTGTTTAAGAATTGTTAGGTTATAGTTATTGTCCAATCAAATGTTATTTATTTAAAATTTCCGCTTGTTTCCTCGGCTTAAAAGCTGCAAAGCACTCATTCACTACCTGACCCTTAATCCCTTCTCTGACTCCACCTTGCTTTCCTATACGATGAGATCGTCACTCGTTCATAGAGCATCACGTGAAATGTGTTAGTTTCAACAAAGATAACGTTGGTAATAGTCTACCTGTCTACCTAGTGAAAAGTTCAGTTCTTCCAAATATTAATTAGAAAGTGGTTTCGGGCTTGTTGTCTAAATACATTGGAAAATCAAGGAAACCTCAAGTCTATATAAGGCATCACATGAGCTGCTACAGTCTCAACCTATGACATTGAATATCATAAACTTAGGCCTCGCAGCTGACCTCGATCCTTATGGATTTAAAAACTGCCTTGTTGAAGAAGTCAGAAATTGATTCCTTAGATATTTTTTAAAAACTTTGTTGTTGTTGTTGTTGGGCCTTTTCGTCCATGAGGGGCATCCATCGATCATCGTCGGCGTCTGCGATTCCTCCAAGGGCATAGGCCACCTACGAGAGACCTCCAGGCATCTCTATCCTGGGCCAGCTTCTCCAGGATCTTCCATTCATGGCCAATTCTCTTGATGTCTGCCTCCAATTCTCGGCGCCAAGTGTTTCTTGGACGGCCTCCTTTCGGCTTACTCTGTGGGTTCCCTTTCAGGGCTTGCCTTGTTGTATTAGAAGCAGGGTTTCTTAGTGTATGACCAATCCACCTCCACCGCTTCTGGAGAATCTCAATGGGCTTCTGTTTTGTCCGCTGCCACAGTTCCCGGTTGCTGATTTTGTCCGGCCAGTGAATTCTCAGAATCCTTCTTAGACCATTGTTGACAAAGGACTGGATTCTGGCCAGGTTTACGGCCGTTGTTCTCCATGTCTCGGCTCCATATAGCAGCACAGGTTTCACCAAAGCGTTAAAAATCCTTACTTTTAACTTGCTGCCTAAGTTTTTGGAGACCCAAACATTCTTGAGTTGCTGGAAGGCTGCTCTTGCTTTTCCGATCCTTATTTTGACGTCAGCATCTGTACCACCTTGTTTATCTACCACGCTGCCAAGGTAAACAAAACTGTCCACTTCCTCGAGGGATTCTCCTTCAAGCATAATGGGTGATGTACTGGTGGCATTAACCTTGAGGATTTTACTCTTCCCTTTGTGTATGTTGAGACCCATGCTAGCAGAAGTGGTTGCAACAATGTTTGTTTTCTACTGCATCTGTTTTTGGGTAAGTGCAAGAAGGGCAAGATCATCAGCAAAGTCAATATTATCAAGTTGATCCCACAAGGTCCATTGGATGCCATTCCTTTTCTGATGTGTAGATGTTTTCATCACCCAGTCAATGGCTAACAGGAACAGGAATGGTGACAGCAAGCAACCTTGTCTCAACCAGTCTTCACCTAGAAAGCATCTGTCACCTGCTGACCATGGACAACTCGTCAGTTTATCCCTTCGTACATGTATCTGATTATATCCGTAATCTTCTGTGGCACCCCGTGATGCCTTAGAAATCTCCACAGGGTTTTCCTGTCAACACTGTCGAAGGCTTTTTTCATAGTCAACAAAGTTGACATAGAGCGGCGAGTTCCACTCTAGTGACTGCTCTAGAATGATGCGCAGTGTCGCTATCTGGTCAGTGCAGGATCTGTTAGTGCGAAAGCCAGCTTGTTGGTCCCGCAACATAGGGTCTACAGCGTTTTTCATCCTGTTAAGTAGTACACGGCTGAAAACCTTTCCTGTGATGGACAGCAGGGTGATCCCTCTGTAGCTCGAGCAGGAGCTTAAATCCCCTTTTTGGGATCTTGATAAGGAATCCCTCTTTCCAATCGGAAGGAACTTGCTCCTCTTCCCATGTCTTCATAAACAGAAGGTGCAGCATTTCCACACTGGTTTCCAAGTCCGCCTTCAGTGCCTCTGCTGGGATGTCATTAGGTCCTAAAGCCTTTCCATTTCTGAGTTGTTTAATGGCCCTGCTAATCTCTTCTTTGGTGTGAATATTGCAGTCAATTAGCAGGTCATTATCGACTGGTTGAATATCTGGTGGATTCCTTGGCTCCGGCCTGTTTAGGAGCTCTTCAAAGTGCTCCTTCCATCTCCCTCTCCGTTGCTCCTCACTTGGTAAGGTGTTTCCAATTTTATCCTTCACTGGTCTCTCTACCTTGCTAAATTTCCCTGACAGCGTCTTAATGGTATCAAACAGTTCCCTCATGTTCCCCTGGTGAGCTGCATCCTCTGCTTCTTTAGCAAGTTTATCAACAAATTCCTTCTTTTCCCTCTTGATGCCTTTCTTAACTTCCTTATTTGCATCTGCATATTCCTTCTGGGACTTGTTTTTCCGTGCTCGGGTGCGGCTGTTATTCACTTCTGATTTCTTTCTTTTCATTTCTTCTATTTTACTCAGTGTACCTGCTGTTATCCATTCTTTGTGTTCCATTTTCCTGTTTCCTAGCACTTCTTGGCATGTTGACTGGACTGTTTCTTTCATGCTTTGCCACTTTCCTTCTGTGGTCTCGTCTTCGAGTATTTCGTGTAGGGCTTGAAGAAGATGGTGATCTGAGGCAACATCAGCTCCCCTCTTTACACGTACGTCTTGGAGAGCTCGCCTGAATCTTTACAAATACATACTTGGTCTATTTGGTTCATCGTTCTCATATAGCTTTGTGAATTCTCTTGTGCTGGAAAATACTCCCCCTTATGACCAGGTCTGCTGTGGCACATAGATCCGCAAACCTCTCACCATTGTCGTTCATCTCGCCTATCCCTTGCCAGTGACGTAGCTAGAGGGGGCGGTCCGCCCCGTGCGGTACTCATTTAGGGGCGGCATTTGTGGGCAATTGAAAAATACAACCATTTCCGACAACCGCCCTTGTTCTTTTGAAAGGGGAAAACCAAGGTGAAACAAAAATATTCGTTATTTCGAGTCTTAATTAACGGATTCGCACAACATTTGTTAGATTAGATAGTGGATATTGTTGTTCGTTCGTCCGTCGATACGATGAGGACCACTCTAGTCATCCGAGGGTTGTCTGTGCTCGTGTAGATGGCTGATTAGGCCGATCCTTGCACGAAAGGTTCGGGAACAGAAGGGACAAGGGACGAGTGCGATATCTCCTGGAGGGTTGACAGCATGGGCCTTTCGGGCTTGCCTCTTCTTTTCTGCGGCGGTGATCCGGTTTGCCTCGCATGACCCGGCACCTTCGTGGATGGAAGAGCGCCAGGTGGATCGGTCCATTGCAGCTCGTTCCCACGTGTCTGGATTGATAGCAAACGCTTTCATTGAGTCTTTTAGTGTGTCTTTGAAGCGTTTCTTTTGCCCACCGTGGGACCGCTGGCCATACTGGAGCTCACCATAGAAGATTCTCTTTGGCAGTCTCTCGTCTGGCATTCGGACAACGTGCCCTGCCCAGCGAAGCTGGGTCTGCATCAGGAGGGTGAAGATGCTGGGGAGACCTGCCCTGGTCAGTACCACTGTGTCTGGAATTTTGTTCTGCCACTTTATGCCGAGAATCTTCCTGAGGCTTATTATATGAAAGTGGTTAAGCTTTCTTGCATGGCGCTGATAAACAGTCCAAGTTTCACAAGCATATAGCAGTGTGGGGAGCACCACTGCCCTGTACACTTTCAGCTTGGTCTGGATGGTAATGCCTCTTCTGTTCCAGACATTAAGGTACAACCTGCAGAAAGTGGAGCTGGCTCTAGCAATTCTGACGTTCACTTCGTCATCGATGGTGACATTTTGAGACAGTGTGCTGCCTAGGTATGTGAACCGGTGCACTGTGTTGAGTCTCTGGCCGTTGACAGTGATGTTGGGCTCTACGTAGGGCCTTCCAGGCGCGGGCTGATGGATGACCTCAGTCTTCTTAGTGTTGATTGTTAGACCAAAGTTTGTTCAGGCGCTGGAGAACAGGTTTACACTGCATTGCATGTCGGCTTCTGAGACAGCGTTGAGGGCACAGTCATCAGCGAACAGCAGGTCTTTGATGATGTCTGTCATAACCTTGGTTTTTGCCTGGAGCCTCCGAAGGTTGAACAGCTTGCCATCTGTGCGGTACTTCAGGTTGACACTAACATCCTCGTCTCTGAAGGCCTCTGTCAGCATGGCGGAAAACATGAGGCTAAACAGTGTTGGTGCCAGGACGCAGCCCTGCTTGACCCCGTTTGTGACTGGGAAAGGATCAGAAAACTCCCCGCTGTCCTGGACTCTGGCCTGCATGCCCTCATGGAATTGTTGCACCAAGACGATGAATTTCCTTGGGCAACCGTACTTGGCCATGATCTTCCACAGACCCTCTCTGCCAACAGTGTCAAAAGCCTTGGTCAGGTCGACATAGATGGAGAACAGGTCGGAATTCTGCTCCTGACATTTCTCTTGCAGCTGCCTGGCAGCGAACACCATGTCGATGGTTCCTCGCTCTTTTCGGAATCCACACTGACTTTCAGGCAGGAGTCCTTGGTCAAGGTGGACTGTGAGGCGGATTCTGGCAAGGATCTTTCCTGCGATAGAAAGCAGGGATATGCCTCTGTGGTTGTCACAAGCCTGTCTACTTCCTTTTCGCTTATATAGATGTATCTGTAATAGTGGATATTATAACTAACGCAAAACCATTCAAAAATGTTTAATCGCTCAAACAAGTATCCATTTGTTAAGAAAACTAAGCAATATACGTCACAGATGACGCTCTTATAAGAAAACTACCCAAAAACACATTACCACTGGGCCGAATAATGTGTGCTATTAATATCGCCACGACAGTTTTTACGTGGAATTTCGACATTCGCAGAATGATGCGCGAACAAGTACCTACAAGGCATGGTGATTCAAATATTGTATTTAACTTGCAAGTAGTAATTTATATTACTGTTTCAGTTTTCAGTAAAATATTGTAAGGTAATTTATTAAAAATTAAATTTATTTTGTTTTTATTGCATTAAAGTACGCACAAATAATTTTTGTTTTTCATTAAAACACTGTTATTCATTAAGCATGTTATGCCTATCAAATTAAAGTAATAGTAATGTGTAAATAATTTGAATTCGTCTATTTTATGGAACATTATTAAGATTTATGACAAAAAGTTGTAAATATTCAAATTTCTCTGTTAATAAACACCACAATAGGCATACTAATTTCGAAAAAGACCTTTAAACTTTCAAGCGTCTTGGAAAAAATTGACATCTGAAGAAGTAACTAGGAAAACGAGATCAGATGCTGGAATTTTACTCAATTCAGTGCAATCTTTTTCTCTTCTATTGTATCTCAATTTATGGGAACCCGTCATTTTTTAAAATTAATGCAAAGCCATTGCATGGAACAAAGAGATGTGCTAATACAAAATGCTGTTATATGAGCCAAACAATTTGTGAAGAGATGGAGATATCAACTGAACGTCTAGTTAGAAGGAGAAAAAATATGAGTAAGGAAAATTCAGAAGACGTGGTTCTATCTTTAGAAGAAGTACAACGTGGAATGTTTTTATCCATGGCTGGAATTATAATATAAAATAAAATAACGCTTTGATGAGTTGCATGTCCTTGCAAGAAAATATTCGTATATAATACCATGTAACCTAATAAATGAAGCATTTGAACATCAAATAAATTACTTTATTGACATTGACAGTTTAATATGGAAAGAAAAAGGATCCAGGTTTTTATGGCTGTACCTACACTACAAGAAGAGGCATTATGTTAGAAAAACGGGGGAAAGGTCCCCTTATCTATTAACATTTATTCAACAGTATATACATGTATTGGAAAATTCTGTACCCAGTATTGCAATTTTGCTATGAATTTTTTCAACTATTGCTATCAGTGTCGGTAGTTGTGAAAAGAGCTTCTCCAAACTGAAGTTGATAAAAAAATTATCTTTGTTCCACAATGCGCGATTAAAGACAACAAAATCTTGCAATACTGTCCATAGAACAAGATATTACAAATAACTTTAATTTTGATAGCATAATGCACGATTTTTCTATTATGAAAGCTAGGAAAGTAAATGTATAAATATGTTTACATACTAATGTACAGAGGCGTAACTGGGTTCTTGATGCCCTTGCCTAATTTATTTTTGGCACCTTTTATTTAAATAAAAATTTAAAAATTAGAGATTTAACGGCTCCCTTTTAAACTGGCGCAGGCCGGCGCCCTTGGAAACTGCCCCAATGCCAAGCCGTTGTTACGCCACTGCTAATGTATACAATTTCTTTGTTTGTAAAAAAAAATCATTTATTTATAAATACAAAATAAAAGAATAGTATTTGGTAATGTTGGGGGGGGAGTTAATTTGGAATATGTTTTGTCTCATGGGGGGGGGGACCTGCGACCTCAGTAACTTTCTTCAAGTATCTTGTATTTTTATAAGTGTGTTTTTATAGGCATATAATCTTATGCGGCCTCTTTTATTACTGCTTACATAAATATGGCATGCAATGGTAAACATGTTCCCCACCTTTACTTCGTTTCAATTACAATTATTTATTCATGTTTATTAATTTTTAAAAACCGTAATATAATCAACTAAGTGGACGTCCATAAATGACGTCACGATATTTTGGCTGATATTTCACCCCCTCCCCCTCGTCACACGTCGTCACAAAAACTTAGACCCCTTCTTCAATAAGACGTTACAAAGCTTTGACCCCCATAAAAGCCGTATTTTTGTTTGAAAATGAGCATGTTTCAAATTAATTTTTTGCCATTTAAGTATGTTTTAAGTGTAACGATGCATTCTAATATCGTAACACGCGTTTTACATAAACGTCATTAAATAAATGTCAGTAATCAAAATTTCAATATTTAAGTGGGAATTTATTAAAAGTTGCGCGTTTTGACGTGACGCCACATTTCTGAAACACCCCCCTCGTTACACATCGTCACAGACGTATGTGCCTCCCCCCCAGGTGCGTGACGTCATTTATGGACGGCCCCTAAAAAGGGCGGCAAATTGGAGACCGCCCCGGGCGGCAAAAGTTCTAGCTACGCCACTGTCCCTTGCTGTCCCATAACCTCTTCATAACCTGTGTTGCTATTGTCGATCTTGGCATTAAAGTCTCCCATGAGGATGACGATGTTCCTCCGTGGGTGACCCTGGACTATGGTCATTATTCTATTGTAGAATTCTTCCTTGTCTCTTTCATCACTTTCATTAGTTGGTGCGTAGCATTGGATAACGTCTAGGTTGATGCTACGTTTTTTTTTGTCCGAAAGGTTGCTAAAAGAATTCTAGGTCCGTGGACCTCCCATCCAATGAGTGCTCCTTGTGCTGCCCTTGATAGCATCATAGCAACACCCAGGGTATGTGGGGCATCGTCTTCTTCGTGTCCCGAAAATATCACCATCTCTCCTGAGATTAATCTCTTTTGTCCCCATCCAGTCCATCTTGCTTCACTAATTCCGAGAATGGTGAGCTTATAGCTCCTCATCTCAGCGGCTATTTGTGCAGCTTTACCAGCCTCGTACATGGTGCGGACAATCCAAGCTCCTTGTAGTGGTGGCAGTTCTGGTAGAGATGATGGTTGTCGGCCTAATAGCTTCCAGGTTTTGGCTTTCACTATTAGGCGTCATATTTTCCTCCTGAAGGAATCCATCCTCTCCCAGGACTGAAATGTCTTTTGCTACTCTTTTCGGTGTTTTTATAACTATGTTTTTTACACGGCAGGGTTGTTGGCCTTGCGCACAACCACTTGGGGGGGTTGCCCCTCACAGCTCAATGGGTAGCTGCCTTTGTTCGGGTTAGGTCCCTAGCCTTTGTGGATCCCTCCACTTCCTACAAGGCAGTAGGGCTGATTTTGGTCCACCCCGGGTATTTTATTTCCCCGGTACCCCCCCATATCTGGTGGGCTTTCCCCTATCCGCCGGCTGCGGAGGCGCTCGATAGAAGATCAGCATCTCCCACGAGTTTTAAAAACTTTAGTCATTTGAAATTTCATTTTTATCAAAAATTTTCGAAAGGGGCCGTCCATAAAGTATGTCACGCTCCTAGGGGGGGAGGGGGGTCAGACTTTTGTGACGATGCGTGACGAGGGGGAGGGAGGGTGGTTGAAGAAATGTGACGTCACATCAAAAAGGTAACTTTAAATAAAACTTCCACTGAAATATTTGGTCGCTTACAATTTATTTAATGACTTTTTTTTCAATCAGGGCTTCTCAATGTGCCGGTCGGTAGGCCATCAGACGCTGGTTGGCGTAAGCTATCAAGAGACGAAAATTAAATCTAATTATAATCTTTAAGTTTGAGAACTCACAAGATAACGTATGAAATTGTTACACTGTGTCGTTTGATGTTGACATCAAAGAATTTGTGATGTAACCGCAGCTCCGTCGGCGAACTTTTTTTCCCATTACCCCAAAATATACAACTTTATGTGTGCGTTACCCCCCAACCCCCAGACTCTAGGTACTGCTCACATGACTCGGGGATTTGGGGGATCGTTGTTAGCCAAATGCTAATGGTGAGTTTTACAAGCATGACAAATGTCTAAAAATGATCTGAATAGGATTATGTGTAGATATTTTAAGTCAAAACGACACGAATATCCCTTTTCTTTAAAAAAAGGGGGGGGGTGTAATCTACTTGATAGAATTATAAACGTTTTAAGTTTGATATAAATGTTCGGTTGTTTTTTTATCTTACGCCCCTTGCCATTCTAGATATAATGATAAATCAGCCCATTTAAAAGACTATTGTCACTCCTGTCAATGTAAATGAAAGTAGGATGGATTTAGGTGTCTACGTATAGTACGTAGGTACGAAATCTACATAGTTGTCACATTTTTAAAAAAAAATGCATTTTCTGGCAGGAACCGGTTCAATAATTGGCATATGTTCCAAGCGTACACGTACACATGACGTATTTTAATATATCTAGTGGATTGTAGTGGATGTTATATGTCCCAAATGAGTATGCATTACCCTCAAGAATTCTCTTTTTGACCCCAGATGAGGATATTAACGTCTGTTCGCCGACCTCTTTCTTACGGGTTGCCCGTCAGTCAATTGAGGGATTTTTAAAAAATACATTTTAAAAATGTTATTTTTAAATAATTTTTTTTAAAAACAAAGACGTTAACCGTGATGATAATAGTCAATGTTTAATTTGTATGCATTAAAATAAAATATAATCTAAGGATGTTAACACAGTTCGTTTTCTGAAGGCCGGTTAAATGTTTTTAAAAAATGCTTCACATGGGTTACGATATTACAATGTAGATCTTCACTAAATAAATAATAAATACTTAAATGACAATAAACGTGATTTGAAACATACTTATTTTCAAATAGAAAATAAATTTATTATTTTTTTTTGGTTTTTTTTGTCAAAGATTTGTGACGTATTTTTAGAGGGGGGGGGTCTAAGTTTTTGTGACGACGCGTGACGAGGGGGGGGAGGGGGTAAAAAATCAGCAAAAATCGCGTGACGTCATTTATGGACGACCCCTAAGGACGCAACTGACCCAAGCACGAAGAGGAAAAAAATGCCTTGACCAATATGGGAGGTCATTGTGAGTTAATTGTCGATATAGAAGCCTATATCTCTAAAGTGTTAGCCAAAGAGATGTCAGAATTGACAACTTTTATCGATGATGTGGTTACTTTACTAAGATTGGTGCCAGAGCCACAAATAAGTGCTTCCGTCTTACTACTAGGGGTCTACCGATATGCATTTTTGCCGATATGAGTATTTGTTAGGACAAAAACCAGCGGTCATATTTGATGACGTCATTCTTAAGTTTATCACTCCTAATTATTTATTTTTTATATTAGTGGACTACCGATATGCATTTTTGCCGATATTAGAGATATTTTTTTTCCGATATGAGTATTTGTTAGGAGAAAATTAACAGCGGTCATATTTGATGACGTCATTCTTAAATTTATTTTTTATATTAGTGGACTACCGATATGCAGTTTTGCCGATATTACCGATATTTTTTCCGATATGAGTGCCGATATGAGTATTTGTTAGGAGAAAATTAACAGCGGTCATATTTGATGACGTCATTCTTAAATTTATCACTTATAAAATTATTTATAATTTAGGGGTCTACGGATATGCAGTTTTGCCGATATTACCGATATTTTGTTTTGCAGAAACAAAGATTCCTATTCAAATTACGAACTCCTTTTGAAAACTTCAACTTTGACTCATAATTATTAATTCTAACCAATAGTTTAATGGCTTTTGCACACGGCCACCTTTTATGAATCAAACAATAAGAACACAGTAATCGTAATGAAGTGAAAATGAGGTTGAATAATGAATGGTTGCCCATGACAACAAGTCTGCACACGGTACATTTTGTTATTCCATACGAAACGAAATGTTTTAGACATCTGCGATTCTGCGTGCATCTTTACTATTAGAGCAATTACGTGAACATAATGTTTACATGTTATCCATTTATTAGAGCAATTACGGTATACTTGGCATCGGCACTATTTATACAGTATTTCCGAGTATACGAAAATCGGCCGGTACCGAAACAATATTATAGCACATGACACAAAATATCGTGGTTGAACATATTAATACTAGGACTCTTTTGGCTATTTCAATACCGGTATCGGGGTCGATATATTAATTTGTCGAGATATTGTAAATCTAAAGATAGTTTTTTTCTTTTTGTTGTTGTTCTTTTTCTCAAAATGTCACTTATTATGAAATATCGGTGACGTCAATATCGGGACCTTTACATGCTACCGATACCGATATTGCCGATATCCTGTTATCGGTGCCGATATCGGTAGACCCCTACTTACTACCTCATGAAGAAATTGCACCAGATTAACTACCGAAACTTATTCAAGTGTCTCCATTCCTGCGCATATTCTCGGGTTTGTCTTACTTCTTATGATAAAATAAACAAGAAGCTTTCAGGGACCACAAGATTTAACAAATGCAACACAACAACTTTGGAACGCCATGATGGAATAAATAGAAGTTAAAAAAAGATTTTTAAAAACCACGTTTTTATAAGCGGACTAAAAAGAAGAAAATAATTTAAAACTTATTAGTTCAAGTACTTCGATTTAATATGACTAAAACGTGGGGCGGGCGCTTATGAGGTTTAACATATGCGGTTCACTCATTCATGGAGACGCGGTGGTCGAGTGGCAGCGCACTGGACTGTCGTACTGATGGTCACGGGTTCGAATCCGTGTGAAGGCAATGGTTTGTTCCCGGGGCCTAGGGCGTCCCTGAGTCACCCCGCTCCTAATGGGTACCTAACACTGTAGTGTTAGGCGGCTGGGTAATGCGTGAAACCCACAAAGCCGTGGCCTGTGAATGCTGCATCACTTGCCAACAGATCATCTGTCATGGTCTGTGGACGCAACTATCTTCTGCATAGAAGGAGCGTCTGTATAGATAAGACGAATGTATTCTTTCTCTCACTTATAGATCTCTCTTTTGCCTTCTAAATTAGAAATCTTTAATTTTTATACCAAACACCCACCCCACGTTTTTAGTCATATTAAATCGAAGTACTTGAACTAATAACTTTTAAATTATTTTCTTCTTTTTAGTCCGCTTATAAAAACGTGGTTTTTTAAAATCTTTTTTTTACTTCTATTTATTTTATTCTTTTTAGTCCACTTATAACAACCTGGTTTTTAAAAAATATTTTTTTACCTCTATTTATTTTACCAAACACTTCACAAGCGCCCACCCAACGTTTTAAAAACATTGTCATGTGGTCACGGGGAAAACTCACAGATGTCAACAAAAGCCGACGGTACAGATGCTTTTATATAGACTATAGATTAACTTAAAAGTTCAATAATTTAATAACGGTACATTTGATCGATCTGAAATTTTGATACAATGCATTGTCATCCAAGATCTACCTGTGGTAAAATGTTCAGATCTCTAGGACCATCAGAAGTGGTTCAATTTTACGTTGGCAGATTTGAAAAAATCTTGGGCAAACCAACAAACAATGCCCAACGAAAGTGAGTTAATAAAAACGTGGTAAAAAAGGCAGTTGTCGGAAATGGTTGTACTTTTGAAATGCCCACAAATGCCGCCCCTAAATGAGTGCCGCCCGGGCGGTCACGAAATTTTAATTAAGTTATACTTACACTTACATTTCGGCATTTTTTTTATTATGTCTTTTCTTTTTACTGAAATAAAACTTTTAAATAATGACGGAAATGTTATCTGAAATATAACATGTATGTCTTTTTAAAAGAGTGATAATCCCAAATGCAAAAAATAACTATTCCATCATAAAAGACAATGACATCGTCATGGAAATCACACTTCGGAATTAAGGGAGACATTTACTTTATTAAAACCCATATGCCGTTTAGGTTAGGTGTGTCTTTAGAAAAGTGCTTCTCGAAATTTTTTGTATGGCGGACCGGCTGGAATTTTTCCATTGCTCCAGGGGCTGGTTCATTATTTTACCTGTACTGAGTGGTAGCGAAATGGGTGACCCGTCAAATCGGCCCCAGACAAATTGTTAACATTTTTCAACAAAAACTTTATTTATTTTTGTTCATTTTAAGCTTTTGTCAACTTTTTCACCCTTAAATAAGGGTGGTAAAATTATATCTTGTGATGTTATTATATTGTCTCTTGTCAACAAACAGCCACGATTGGTACCATTTCTTATCTTATCTATACAGACGCTCCTTCTATGCAGAAGATAATTGCGTCCACAGACCATGACGGATGATATGTTGGCAAGTGATGCAGCCTTCACAGGCCACGGCTATGAGGGTTCCACGCATTACCCAGCCGCCTAACTAGTGTTAGGTACCCATTCGGAGCTGGGTGACTCAGGGACGCCCTAGGTCCCGGGAACAAATCCCTGCATTTACATGGATTTGAGCCCGTGACCATCGGTCCGCCAGTCGAGCGCGCTGCCACTCGACCACCGTGTTCGCGTAAAGACTATTAAATTCACTATTGTGATGTCATTATTATTTTTTATTATTAGCAAAACCTGACACTGAAGAGGTGAGTAAAAATACGTATTTAATATGTGATTGGACATTTTACTTTTAATCGGGGCCGTTTTGTCGGTGAACCAACAAAATGTAATTTATTTTATTTCTTATTGACGAAAAATTGACATATTCTATAGGATTAGTATTAATGATTGCATTATTATATTTTTGTCCTTTCTTGATAAGTTCTGCGGACCGGCGGCGATGGCCTTCAGACCGCCACAAGTCCGCGGACAACCACTTTGAGCTGCACAGCTTTAGAATACATAATATCCAACTGTTCAAACACTTCTCAGAGACATCTGAATTCCTATCTATTGGAGTATACGAACTTACATTTTAAGGACACAAACCGCGGGTTAACTCATTGCATCATACCTGACAGCAAGCGTCTAATATTTTATGAATCCATGATATATATTTACCAAGACTTTCATTCCAAATACAAAGGTATGTTTCTTTAAAATTATACATTGAATATTGAGCGTTGAGCGCCATTCCAATCAACTAATCATGGTATGCAGCAGCTTAGCTGTGGAGATGGTTGTCCCGGGAGCAAACATTCTTGGGGGGAGGGGGGGGTACTAAAAAATTAATTAGCCTGGCACTCATCATGATCAAATCTGTCTGACAAAGAAATGCATAAAAAAAACTGTTTCGGAATTTATAACTACATGTAGTGTATTGCAATTTGTGTAATTGTTTAAACCTAGCTTACATTGCATTTAATGACTTTTTACTTTTTTTTGGGTGGCGGGGGGTGGTATTTGTGGGTGATTCGGAGACAATCTGGCATTTTCATTGAAACGGAACTGGTAACACTGATTAGATTTCGTACATCAAATTATTTCATTTTTTAAAAACTCATCTGGAACTGGTAAGATATTCCTAACGATAACTTTCTTGTGGTCAACTGTATTTACTATGTACATTGTATTGTAAAATAAATAACTTATTTGTTTATCTCACCACTTATGCATAATACGTCATTTAACCAACATATTTTGTATGCTTGAAATCATTGATTGTAAATTTGACAGTTTTGTCATCTAAAACAAAAATGCAGCCACAAGATGAGGTTTGCTTTATATATTGCATAGTCTTTCATTGACTCTGTTCAGTTACATGTTTGTGACAAATACTACTAACAAGCAGATGGAATCAAGTATGATTAAGCTTAAACGTTGGTACAATGGACACCAGTGTATTCATTGTATTAATCACTCCCTCAATATTGCTCTCGCACATTCTATGACTATGAATTTTTTAGAATGTTGAAAACGATGGGAGGTTCTGAATTAATGTAAGGCGAGCTGAGCTTATGAAACAAGGTGTGCGAAGTGCCAAGCTAGTTTAGCACAACGAGGAAATGAAAGAAGCCTTGCAAGTTTGGCGAGATTGACCAAAAGAAACCTTGAAACCAAGGGCTATGCAAGTCAAGAAGTCTGTTCAAGACATATCTTTCTAGTTCTAGCATTTTTGGAGTGCAATAGTAACTGAAATGAGTGGTGATCAGCAACAATGACTTGCGATTGATCAATGGGTACCAAAGTTGAAAGTATTGGTTGAGTTTGGTCAAGAACAGCAGTATTGTTTAGTAGAGTCAGTGGAACATAGAAGCTCTGCAGTTATGCCAAAATTGCGATACTTTTATTGTTCATATTATTAGGTTTATACTTATACAAACTTGTTTCTTTAATAATATAAAGATGTCAAGCTGAGCGTTATGTTGCATTCATATCCCTTTAGAAGAGCCAAACCATCTTCACAGTATTTTATGATGATTTTCACATGGACTCAAAATGGATGGAAATGTCAAGGTCATTCTGCATGTTCAATTGACCAAAAAACTTCATTTTTAAATTATTTACATCTGTATATAACTTTAACATAATTTAAATAAAATATGTAGTTAAAAAGCAGTTTAATTATCAGTTTGTGAAATGTATTTGCTCAAATGAATCTTCAAATACAATTTTAAAAATACAGGTATGTATCACAGCTGACACTGGCAGTGTAAAAGCTTGCCAAAAGTTTGAGTATTTACTACAAAAGATAATATCTTAACAAAAAATTATTTACATTAAAATTGTTAATAAACTTTTAACAACAAAACAACAACATGGTAAAAGTAATCTTATAATAATAGTATAATGCTGCAAGTTTATATGTTTTCTTAAACATCAAAATTAGTCTCTTATAATACTGTAAAATTTAATTTTCATTACAATGAAATAGAAAAAATAGTCATTTTCATTAGACATTTCAAACAAGAAAAAAGAATATTAACTAAATAACTTAGGAAAAATCAGTTTCATTAAAAAAAATCACACTACTTAAATAAAGTATCTAATTTTTGTGGTTAAGGAGCCACTTATATAAAAAAAAATTTATTAAAAAAAAGCGGTTTGCTAATCTTGATTTCTTTTATTCACTTTATTTTGTTTGAAGTTGAAGCCATTGTGTAAAGATGGCTGCCGCATTACTAAATTATTTCCACGTGTTAAAGCTTATATCCAATGCTTTCATTGTGCCAAACTCTCATATTGATTTTTAATTAAATGTAAATACATGTACAAGTAATATGAATAACAAATAACGAGTTCTAAAATATTAATTATGGTCAAATTAGGTGATGTTTCAATGCAGCTGGGAATATTAAGGATGAAAGTGTTGGGAATGATAAATAGAATATTGGAAAAATTATAATACAACATTATCTCAATAATAAGATGGAAATTTAAATGCTTAAGCTAAAAAAATTACATGCCACTTCTTAGTGGTCATAGAGTCATGAAGTTCAAGGATTATAACACACAAGTTATAATTTTGAATTGATAAATTTTTTTTTAAAAAAACTTGCATTTAAAAATTTTAATGTCAAAATATGAATGTATTCAATGGATTAGTACTAGTAGTAAAAAGAGTTTAAAAATTTTTTGACACTGATCAATGCAATAAATGATCTAATATATTGTCTAACTATAAAATATCTATGTTTATTTTCTTATATTTTTTTAGCATGATAAAAAGTTTGTTTGATTTTTAAATAAATAATCATGTAACTATCAAAGAGCTTTTTACAGGGAAAGTACAAAGTAAATTGAGAGATCCAGGTCATATAACTTTGAAGTCATGGTAGAAAAATGAAATTTAAGTTGCTAATTAATTTTATGCTGCTTAATTTTAAAATATATCAGATTTAATCAAACAAAAATGCAATATATGATAATAATAAATGTTATAAAATTTAAGTTTAAGTAAAATGTCAATAAATTTTACAATATAATTTAAAATGCTTATTAGATTACATCTCATACTGATTCACAGTAATCTTAAAATAAACACAAATTAACTTTCTCAAATCAGTATTTGAAGATTTTCAATTGATTAATTTTGTTGTGGCTTTTAAGTCTTCTAAGGTTCAAAGTTCTTGAAGTTCTGGATTGATAAAGATGATTGTTTGTGATGTCCACAAATGAGATTATTGTTCCTGCAGTGGTCCATTTATGAAGTAAATTGTATCTGATGTCCATATATAAAGCAAATTATCTGTGATATCCATGCGTGAAGTTTACCGCTCCTGATGTGGTCCATTTAGTAAGTGAGCTTTCAATGAAGTTCATGTATGAAGCTAACTGTTCCTTGCCCAAATTTGGAGTAAACTAATGATGAAAATATAGAGAAAAAGGAAAAGAAAGAGGAAGAGATGAAAGGAAAATGAATTCTTTTGAAGTTAGAAGTTGAGATTTATTTTGGTTGACGTAATATGTGCTCTGTGGAAATTTTCAGATTATTTTTCTATTTTTTAAAAATATTTGTGTTTTCTTTTAATAAGTATATCTGACACAACTAAAGTTGATTTTTTTAAAATATGTCTATCAACTTATCTCTTGAACTAAAACTTAAATTTTATGAAATATATTTTGAATTTTACAAAACAAAAATTCATGTAGGCAAAACCAATATATTATGCATTTTAAATTAATTTTTTTCTGAAATAATCGCCCAACCACTAATGGCACAAATATTTTTAAAATTTGTTCATTCAGTGTACTAGTTTTGTAATCACTTACATTTAAAAATTGTGTACTTTGAAAAACAAAAAAAACTTACATGTTTTTCCTTCATTTTTTTTTGGTTGATACTGATTCTGGGAAAGGCTTCCATTTTAAATAAATCAATCTTTACTGTTAATCGTGAATTTTTAAAAAATATGTAACTTACATTACTTTTGAGATAAGGAACAGATGACTACTGTTAATCAGCAAGAAGTAACCAGTCTTTATACCACTGATGATCATATATAACCATTAAATATTATTTTTAAAGGCAATCTCAAAATATTTATATTAAAAGTGAAAAAGTTAAAGCTATAATAAGAGGAACGCATTTAATTTATAATGCCAGAGAAAAATACATTTTAAAAAATTGTTATTAAACGTTCAAATATACTTATCATTGTAATTAATATTTTACTTCATTTAAGAAAAATGATAATGATATCCCATCCACTTTACTTTAGTAAGATAGCTATCTCGTAATTTAGTTAAAAATTGTTTTTAAAAATGTATCAAATATTTATCAAACAGTAATGCATGTGGTGAGTCAAACTAATTTGTTTAAAACATATATGCACTCCCACAAATAAATCTCAATGGTAGTATTTAAAAGGGAAAAAAAATGCTTGTTATGCATAATTTTAAGACAACACTATTTTTTGTGCAATATTTGTTTCATTATTGTCTAAATAAATTAATTCTTATTTCATTGCTTCATTTGATATTTCCTTAAACATAATGAAAGCTAAATGAGTGGAAGACAAAAATTTATATATCAATGATGAAAAAAAATATATTAAAAAATTAACCGAAGTAAAAACCTAAACAAATACATTTCTTTTTTAGCAATATTAACATCTTTGAGAAAACCTGATTCCGATTTCAAGGACTCAATTTAGTTTTTAGATTAATAAAAAACACATGTTACGTTTCAGATGCACAATATTTATTTGATAACAATAACTACACCAAAGAGAAATATGTAGTTTCTCAATTTAACAATATAAACAAAGGCGTCTTTTAACAAACAATAGCTAATGAACCAGGCTGATAAAATATTGTATATAATTTTATAAAATAATGACCTATAACAACTTTTCAAAATTAATCAAAAGCAAATTATACTACAATAAATTTACTTTGAATATTGTAA